>CM052883.1:145507070-145574076 GCA_028534135.1 Potos flavus
CCTTCAGCCTTGCTCTTCTGTCTTTGCTTTTGCCCTCACTGGCTCTTCTCTTCTGTCACTCAGCACTCTCCCCTGGCTTTTGGGCATCATCACTGCTGGCATGCCCCTGCTGTCACTGTGGCTGATCCCCAGCTGCCTCTGTCTCTGCTGACCCCTGCTGAGTGCAGGGTGGCCCACTCTTCTTACTCCTTTCATGCTCTCTTCCTTCTAGAGTCTCCAGTGCATTCCAGCAGCCCACGTGAGGTTGGCCAACTGGACATTTTTTCTGCTTCCAAACTGACCAGTCATTTTGTGTCAGTGGCCTATTTTGTCCTTTCTTCGGAGCTTTATCCCTGGGTGGGTGTGTGGGTCTGGGGATAGTATTTGGTCCTCAAAGATTGCTGCTGGTTTGGTCGCTGTGCACACCTCGCAAGTTGGAGCTGTTTAAGAACCCCGGGTTTACTCTATTAGTAACTGCTGATTTAGGAATGAAACAATTTCTCATTCTCCTATAACTTTACTTCCATTTCTGTGCTCTTTTAAAAGTAAATTATGACAAAGTTTTATGAAACATAGATAGTTGCTACTTCAGACTTTGTTCATAATAAATTTTGCCTAGGGGCGCCTGGGTGGCTCAGTGGGTTAAAGTCTCTGCCTTCGGCTCAGGTCATGATCTCAGGGTCCTGGGATCAAGCCCCGCATCGGGCTCTCTGCTCAGCAGGGAGCCTGCTTCCCGCCTTTCTCTGCCTACTTGTGATCTCTCTCTCTGTCAAATAAATAAATAAAATCTTTAAAAAAAATAAATTTTGCCTAAATTCCTGTATTTTGTATTTTAACTCTGACTTTGACAGTGCTAATCCTCCCTGCAATGGGTACTTTGTATCTCTATAAAATGGGTACTAACACTCAGAAGAGGTCAAGGTTCCTGGTTTTTACAGTGGTCTTAGGTTCAGGCCCCAGTATGGGGACACCTCATTTGGGAGGCAGAGCATGACATGGCTGTCACTTGTGTGGATTCCGAAGTGAGATTCCCTTGTTCAAATAGAAGCTGTATTATGTATTAAGTGTATGACCATGTGCGTCTTATACTCACTGTCCCTCCGTTTCCTCATCTATAAGATGGGGTTATAGCATTGATATGGAGGATTCAGTGAGTTCACATTTCTGAAGTGCTTAGAGAGTGCTGGACACACACTAACAGCCTAAGTGTGTCTTCAGTGTAATGTCCGTGTTTCTCAAGTAGACTTGGAGCAGGTCCAGCTGTGCGGCTGAGTCGTAGTACCTAGCATAAAGCCCAGCATGTAGTTTCCACTTGGAGACTTGTTGACTCGGTACATGAATGTATAAATAAATAGCAAACACTTTACTAAAGCTCATTAGTTCTTTAAATTATTTTTTTATTGAATAAATGGTTCTTCTGAGCTCAAGCTCTCTACTCTTGGGGTGACTGCTTTCATTACTGAATTTTCATTGATTTAATTATGATCCATGGTTGATGGCTATACTTCTTTCTGGCTATAATAGGAGTAGAAAGGAGCTACAAGAAGATTCACTTAGCAGTTTCACAGGAAGTGGCTTTTGGTTCTGAGTTGTCCACCAAGTACAGTGTATCTAAGACAGTAATGTATGTGGTTTCATTATAATCTGGATGTTGTTAAATAGGCATAGTTTCTGAAATTATGAAAATTAATTACTGTGTGTCCCCTAATGCTTTATTTCAGATGAATTTGTTCTCAATTGGCAGTTAATAGTTGTGGTGAGCCCTTAAAATATTTATTGTACTTGGTTTTAAAATTCTAGACAAAAAACCATTCCCATGAAGACTTAAGTTATATCATAAAAGACTCAAAACTGTTTAGTTTGGAATATGTAGTGTGTAGGCTTTTTTGGCTCAAGGGAAAATGTAGATTATTGACCCTCTGAAACCACTGATGCTAAGAAAGCAGTTCAAAACAATTTTTTTAAAGTTTATTTAAGCAATCTCTACATCCAATGTGGGGCTCGAATTCATGATCCCGAGATCAAGAGCCACATGTTCTACCGGCTAAGCCAGCCAGGAGCCCCAAAAGCAGTTCAAATTTTAATTTTCCATTTGCTACTTGTTGATATTGATAAACAGGTGTTTTACTCTCCCTTCTGTGTAGGATGGACTTAACTTTGGAAATGCTCTTGAATGACGTGGTACTTGAGTTTGGTGTCACCCCCATCGGAGATGCAGGGCATGCCTGTTCTCTTCTCAGGCTTTGGACTGTGACCTTGCCAGTGCTTCTGAGAGCCAGGGAAGACTTCAGTGCAATGGCAGGGGCTGAGAATAGGTGTGCTTATTTCTTTTAACACCCTATTCACCTGGTTAGTGCAGCCTATGGTCCTAGACAATTCCCGTTGTTTATTTAGTAGAATCAGTCTTTGCTGCCCTGCCCCCAAGTCTTTGCTGGCCCTGTAGAGTTCCAAGTCTGTTATTCCTGTCCTGTAATTTTTCAGGCAGTCCTGGCCCTTGTTATGAGGAGCTGTTGATACATGGCTTGTGGGTCCTCTGTTAGTAAGTGGTATATCCCTCATTTTCTAAAGTTTCCAGGTTATAACCCTTTTGTCTTTTCCTTCTCTGCATTCCTTTACCCCCAGCCTCTCTTAGCTTAGTGTTTCTAAAGTAGCAACTGGAATCTTGCGATTAACAACTTTGTCCTGACACCATCTAGGCTTTGGTCTGATTTTCAATATTTAACTTGAATATTCGACTCTTTTTAAAATTACGTAGTAGCTTGAGGCACCGTAAAGAGAAGGATTGGTAGGGACTTGCCTCCCACTAGCAGCTGGGGTGCTGCTAGCTTTGAAGACAGAACTAACTCAATCCTCACAACACCAGAAGTTCTACACAGATCCCCTGGGGCATGATGTACCTCCGAATGTATCTCTGTGTGATCCAAGGCAAAAGAGGGGAGATGAGGGGAATGGGAATCAGTATTTGAACTTATTTTCATATAACAATATCTGTTTTGTAAAGCAAGGGATAGCTGTGCATTGTGGCAGCACACTTGTTTTTTCAATTAACAATAAAGTATTGGAAGAAGCAGGCAGATGGGAGAGTAGAAGATCTGAAGCTCTGCTTGTCTCAGAGACAAACCAAGCTAACAACTACATCTATAAAACTATCTCTGAAAACAACCTGAAGACTGGCAGAACAGATCTTCTACACTAGTCAAAGAAAGCCACATTTTCTGAAAAGGGTAGGAGAGGTAGAGACACTTTTAGGGAACCAAACCTCTGGCATGACTAATCACAAGTGAGAGGGGCATCATAAGCATGGAGAAAGGATACGATCAGACTCACACTGGGGACGTGTACTGGGAAGATGAAACCTCATAATATCTGGCTTTGAAAACCAGTGGGGCTTAATTTTGGGAGCCTTAAAAATCAGTGGGGCTCCACTCAACTCTAGGAGAGTCAGAGGGCAATAGAAAACTGAGTCCTTACCCTTGAAGAGCCAGCATACTAAATAACTCAGGTCAAGACACAGTGGCTCAGTCAGTTAAGCATCTCCCTTCTGCTCAGGTCATGATCCCAGAGTCCTGCGATCCAGATCCACATCAGGCTCCCTGCTCAGTGGGGAGTGTGCTTCTCCCTGTTCCTCTTTCTCTGGCTTGTGCTGTCTCTCATTCTCTCTCTCTCAAATAAATAAATAAAATCTTAAAAAAAAAAAAAAAAAAAAAAAAAAAGATACAGCCCAGAAACAGAAGTTTGAAAAAGTTCCAGAGATATAGGTATATGTGGAGGATATTTGCTGACTAATCTTAGAACATGCATCATTGGGCTAGGGATCTTCAGGAGATTTCTCTGGGAACAAAAGTGCTGGTGGGTGCTGTTTCTCTTCCTTGCTCCCAGCCTAGGTAGCCAGATGGGAGCCGGTGCTAACACTCTCTACCTTGCTAGCATACCCTGGTTATCCCCTGTAGACCTGTCCCACCTGAACTGCCCTCCTTTGCAGGCATTCCTCCAAAGCAGCTCCTGCCACACCCAGTAGGCAGCCCTGGTCAGTCCTGTCACCACTGCAAATTGATTTCTGGCCTGAGAAGGTTGGGAGATAACCCTGAGTACCAGCGCACCCGTAGTTCTCCAGTAGGACTTCTTAGCTGGGTGCTAAGACCTATAATAATTAAAATGGCAAAAAGTAATGATAAAGAGAGAATTTTAAAAGCAGGAAGAGAAAAGAAAGCAGTTACATGCAGGGGAAATCCCATAAGACTGTCAGATAGTTTTTCAGCAGAAATTTTGTAGGCCAAAAAAGAGTAGCATTATATATTCAAAGAACTGAAAGGAAAACCCCAAAAAACAAAAAACAAACCAAACCTGCAACCATGAATACTCCACTCAGCAAGGTTATCATTCAAATTGAAGGAGAGGTAAAGAATTCCCCAGACTAAAGTTAAAGGAGTTCATCACCACGAAACCAGCCTGACAAGGAATGTTAAAGGGAATTCTTTGAGTGGAAAGAGAGAGTGATAACTAGAAATAAGAAATTTATGAAAGGAAAAAATTTCATTGGTAAAAGCAAACCTATAGTAAAGGTGTAGTAGATTAATCACTCATCAAGCCAGTATGGAGGTTAAAACGCAAGAGGAGTAAAATCCATATCTCTAAAATTAGTCAAGGGATACACAGAATAAAGAGTAAAAGATGTAAGATATGACATCATATACAATGTGAAAGGGTGAGTAAAAATTTAATGCTTTTGGAATGTGTCCATATTAAGAAACCATCAACTTAATATAGACTGCTATACACAGAAGATGTTATATACGAACCCAGTGTTAACACAAATCAAAATCCTACAATAGAGACACGAAAAATAGAGAAAAGAATCCAAGCATAGCACTAAAGACAGTAATCAAACCACAATGGAAGAGAGCAAGAGAAGAAGAAAGGGATAGAGAAGAACTATAAAAACAAACAAAAAACAGTGAACAAAATGGCAATAAATATTTGCCTATTAGTAATTACTTTAAATTTAAATGGACTAAATGATCCAATCAAGACATAGGGTGACTGGATTAAAAAACAAAACAAAACCCATCTGTATGCTGCCTACAGGACACTCTAGACACTAGACTCTAAAGACACTGACAGTGAAGGGATGAAAAGAGATATTTCATGCAATGGAAATGAGGAAAAAAAGCTATGGTAGTTATGCAGATATCAGACAAAATAGACTTTAAAATAAAGACTGCAGCAAGAGACAATGAAGGGCATGACCTAATGATGAGGGGATCAATCTAAGAAGAGGATATAACATCTATTCATTCAACATAGGAGCACTTAAACACATAAAACAAATATAATAGATGTAAAGGGAGAAATTGACAGTATTACAATAATAATAGGGAACTTTACTTACATCAGTGAACAGATCATCCAGACAGAAAATCAACAAGGAAAAAGTGTCTTTGAATGATACATTAAACCACATGGACCTAACAGATATATGCAGAAGAGTCCATCCCCAAACAGCAGAATATATATGTTTTTCAAGTGCACATGGAACACTTTCCAGGGTAGATCACGTGTTAGGCCACAAAACAAGTCTCAATAAAAAAAGATTGAAATATCAAGTATGTTTTTTGACCATAATGGTATGAAACTGGAAATTAACTATAAGAAGACAACTGGAAGAAAACACAAACATGTGGAGATTAAACAATGTGCTACTGAACAACAAATGGGTCAACAAGTAATCAAAGAGGAAATAAGCAAAACACCTTGAGACAGATGAAAATGAAAACACAATGGTTGAAAATCTTTGGGACACACAGCGAAGGCATTTTTTTTTTTTTTTTAAATTTTATTTATTTATTTGACACAGAGACACAGCGAGAGAGGGAACAGAAGCAGAGGGAGTAAGAGAGGGAGAAGCAGGCTTCCTGCTGAGCAGGGAGCCTAATGCGGGGCTAGATCCCAGGACCCTGGGATCATGAGCCAAAGGCACGCTTAATGACTAAGCCACCCAGGCATCCCAGCAAAGGCATTTCTAAGAGGGTGGTTTATAAGAAAATAGGCCTATCTCAAGGAATAAGAAAAATCTCAAAAAAAACTAACCTTACACCTAAAGGAACTAGAAAAAGAACAAACAAAGCCTGAAGTTAGTAGCAGGAAGGAAATAATAAAGGTTAGAGAAGAAATAAATGAAATAGACTAAAAAAGAAATCAATGAAACCAGGAGCTTGTTCTTTGAAAAGATAAACAAAATTGATCTACATTTAGCCAGACTCATCAAGAAAAAAAGAGACGGGACTCAAATAAAATAAAAAATGAAGGAGGAGAAATAATAGTTGCTACGACAGAAATACAAAGAAATATAAAAGAATATTATATTCTTTGCCAACAAAGACAAAATTATATGCCACAAAAATTATATGCCAATATCTGAACAATCTAGAAGAAATGGATAAATTCCTAGAAATATGCAATCTTCCAAAACTGAATCAGGAAGAAATAGAAAATAGAAATTGACCAATACTAGTAATGAAATTGAATCTGTAATCAAAAAACTTCCAACAAACAAAAGTCCAGGAGCAGATGGATTCACAGGTGAATTCTACCAAACATTTTAAAAAGAGTTAATACCTATTCTCAAATTATTCCAAAAAATAGAAGAGGAAAGAAAGCTTCTAAATACATTCTACAAGGCCACCATAGTACCTTAATATCAAAACCAGAAAAAGACTCTACAGGCCAGTATCCCTGATGAACATAGACCTAAGAATCCTCAGCAAAGTATTAGCATACTGCATTCAACAGTATATTAAAAGCATCATTCACCACAATCAAATGGGATTTATTCCAGAGGTATAAGAATGGTTCAATATTTGCAAATCAATCAGTGTGATATACCACATTAACAAGATGAAAGATAAAAATCATATGATCATTTCCATAGATACAGAAAAAGCATTTGACAGAATTCAACATCTGTTCATGATAAAGAACTCTCAACAAAGTGGGTTTAGAGGGAACATACCTCAACATAATAAAGACCATATATGATACACCCACAGTTAACAGCATACTCAGTGGTGAAAAACTAAGAGCTTTTCCTCTAAGATCAGGAATAAGACAAAGACATCCACTCTTGCCGCTTTTACTCACCATAGTACTGGAAGTCCTAGTCATAGCAATCAGCCAAGAAAAAGAAATAAAAGGCATCCAAATTGGTATGGAAGAAGTAAAACTGTCACTATTGGCAGATGTCGTGACACAATACGCAAAAGATCCTAGAGACTCCACCAGAAAACTATGAGAAGCAGTAAATGAATTCAATAAAGTCGTGAGATACAAAATCAGTATGCAGAAATCTGTTGCATTTCTACATCTTAATAATGAAATGGCAGAGAAATTAAGAAAACTGTTCCATTTACAACTGCACCAAAAAGAATAAAATACTTAGAAATAAATTTAGCCAAGAAGATGAAAGACCTGTATTCTGAAGACTATAAAACATTGATAAAGAAATTGAAAACAACACAAACAAATGGAAAGGTACACCATGCTCATGGATTGGAAGAATTAATATTGTTAAAATGTCCTTACTACCCAAAGCAATTTATAGATTCAGTGCCATTCCTATCAAAATACCAACAGAATTTTTCACAGAACTAGAATAAATAATGTTAAAACTTGTATGAAACCATAAAAGACCTCAGTCAAAGCAATTGTAAGGAAGAACAAAACTGGAGGTATCACACTCCCAGATTTCAAGATATACTCCAAAGCTGTAATAATCGAAACAGTATGGTACCAACAGAAAAATAGACACATTGCTCAATAGAACAGAATAGAGAGCCCAGAAATAATCCACACCTATATTGTCAATTAATTTATGACAAAGGCAAGAATATACAATGGAAAAAATACAGTGTTTTTAATAAGTGGTGTTGGGAAAACTGGGCAGCTATGTGCAAAAGAATGAAATTGGCCCATATTCTTATCACACACACACACACACACACACACACCCACCCTCAAAATAGATTAAGGACTTGAATGTGAGACCTAAGACCATAAAAATCCTAAAAGAAAACATAGACAGTAATCTCTTGGACATTGGCCTTAATAATGTTTATGGGTATGAATCCTCAGGCAGGGAAACAAAAGCAAAAATAAACTATTAGGACTCCCATCGAAATAAAAAGCTTTTGCACAGGATACTCAATAAAAAGATGTAAAATATGACATCATCCTCAACAAAAAGGCAACCTAGCAAATGGGAGGAGATATTCGCAAATGATATATCCAATAAGGAGTTACTATTCAAAATATGTCAATAACTTGTATAACTCAACATCAGAAAAATCTGATTAAAAATAGATTCTTGAACAGATACTTTTTTCAAAGGAGACCTGCAGATGGGCAACACCACATGAAAAGATGCTCAACCTCACTAATCATCAGGGAAATGCAAATCAGAACCACAGTGAAATATCACTTCATACCTGTCAGAGTAGCTACTATCAAAAAGACAAGAAATGTGGAGAAGAGATGGGGTACGAGGGTGGCTCAGTTGGCTAAGTATCTGCCTTCAGCTCAGGTGAGTCCTGCATTGGGTTCCTTCTCAGCCCGGAGCCTGCTTCTCCTTCTGCCTGCTCTGTTTGCAGCTCTCCCCACTTGTGCTTGCTTGCTCTCTCTGACAAATAAATAAAATCTTTAAAAAAAATGTGGAGAAAAGAGAACCCTCATGCACTGTTGGTGGGAATGTAAATTGGTTGCAACCACTGTGGAAGACAGTAGGGAGGTTCCTTAAAACATTGAAAATAGAAATACCACATGATCTAGTGATTTCACTACTGGATATTTACCCAAAGAAGACAAATCACTAATTTGAAAAGATGTATGCACTCCCATGTTTGTTGCAGTGCTGTTTATACTAGCCAAACTAGCCGTTTATGGAAGAACCCAAGCGTCCACTGATAGATGAATGGGTGAAGGAGATGTGGTGTATAAATACAATGCAATATTGCTCAGCCATGGTAAAGAATGAAATTTTGCTATTTACAACTCTATGATTGGATCTAGAAGGTATTTTGCTAAGTGAAATAAGTCAGACAAAGACCAGCGCTACATGATTTCACTTATATGTGGCATGTAAAAACAATACAAGTGAAAAAACAAAAAAATAGACCCTTAAATACAGAAAACAAACTGGTGGTTGCCAGAGGGGAGGTGAGTGGGGGTGATGAGTGAAATAGATGAAGGGGATTAAGAGATACCTACTTCCAGTTATAAGTCACAGGGATGAAAAGTGCAGCATAGGGAACATAGGCAATAGTGTTGTAATAACATTGTACGGCAACCGATAGGGACTCTACTTATGTGGTGAACACGAGTAATGAATAAAATTACCAAGTCAGTGTCGGGCACCTGAAACTAGCATAACAGTGTATGTCAATTATAATTCAATAATAAATAGTAACAAAGTGTTAATTCTGCATATCTGAAGCTGATGCTATAAGCCAGTGCCTCTTGACATGCCAGCAACAGGTGTGTGTGTACATGCATGTGTGTGTGTGTGTGTGTGTGTAGGTGGGTGTCTACTTTATATAACAGAATAACCAGCGATGCTTGTCCACAATATGTATGTCAGTTTCTTACCCCCATTCACCTATTTGGTTTCCCCGGGTGGTGGCAGTGTTGATGAGTTATCTATAAGCTCTCCTCTGCTTTCACATATGGTGTATTTGGGCAATACTCATGAGTGGGTTGTAGTCATCTGTCATGGATCATAATAACAATAAGAAATATAACTAATACATAGAGAGCAGTTCTGTTGCAGGAGCTTTTAATACGGATTTTTTTCCTTTCGTGCTGAGTTAAGGCATTTGCTTGACAATTCTAACAAGATGATATTAGAATTTGAAATAAAACTCAACACAACCATTATACATACATGTTGTATATATGTTCACATATGCATATAAACACATGTTCATATATATGTTCATATATATATATATTCAAGGCATGAATCACTCTTTTTCTTGAACTAGGATGGGTTAGGTGGCCTTTATAAATTGATCACAGTGTGTTATATTAGTTCTACAGAAATCAAAGTGCTTAATTTATATATTCTTAAAATGCAGGCTAGCACTAATTATTATACTATGTGCCAGGCCCCATGCCATTTGCTTTTATTGTATCATTTCGTTCAATTTTCGCAAAAACAAATGGCTTCAGATTTTACTTCTCTAATCTAAAGATGAGGAAACTGAGGCATAAAAGGGCTTAAGGAATATGGCAATAGTACTAGCTGACCTTTGCAGAGTGCTTACAACATACCAGACGTGTTGTAAACACTTGACATTGTTGACTTATTTAATCCTCACAACGATTTCATGAAGCATTTATGATTGTCACTATTCATTTTTTCATTTTTAAAGATTTATTTATTTTACAGAGAAGGAGGGAGGGAGTATGAACGCATGCATGAATAAGGTGAGGGGTAGAGGGGGAGGAAGAGGGAGAGAGAGAATCTCAAGCAGACTCCATGCTGAGTGCAGAACTCAATGTGGGGCTCTATCCCATGGCCCTGAGATCATGACATTGCTCAACCAACTGAGCCACCTAGGCACCCTCGATTATCACTATTTTGTGGGTGAGGAACCTGAGGCTTCCAGGTTAGTGACTAGACCAAGGTCACCCAGGTGGCAAGCCTGGGCTGCCTGACTCCTATTGCACAGTGACCCTGCAGTAGAGGGAATTTGAACCAAGGTTATCTGTCTCAACGTCTTTTTTCCCAGGGCTATATTGCCTCCAGTTATTAAAGGGGATTTAAAATTATCGTTACCAAAGAATGATAATTTGTTTAGATCAGTGGTTCTCAGTTGGGGGTGGCTTTGACCCCCAGGGACACTGCAAGGTCTGCAGACATTTTTGGTTGTCACTACTAGTGAGAGGGTACTATTGACATCTACTAGGTAGGGGCCAGGGGTCCTGCTAAACACCTGACATTGGAGAAGACAGTTCTCACACAACAAAGGATTATTAGCCCCAAATATCAGTAGTACTGAGATCGAGAAACCGTAGAGTATTTGAGTATACCGTAGTGTAGTGCTTTTTCTTTTCTTTCTTTTTTTTTTTTTTCCCCCGGAGAAATCAATTCCTTTAGCTTAAAATTATGCAGATTTTTTTTTAAGGCTGAAGTGGGAAAAGAAAAAGGGGTAGAGCTGTTATGAAACTTACAGTAGGGAGGGGCTTGGCTTACAGAGCCCTGATCTGTGAGCGCATCCATTCTTTAATGTGGTGCTCAAGTGATCTCCTAGAATCACAAATTCCAGGTCAGAGGACCTTTCCCCCTTCTGGAATGTAGATAGGTGATATCTTTAAGTCCATTCATAGTGGATTTTGAGATCCTATATGGAGTGCGTGTCTCTGGACACTGTGTGGTGAACACTTCTTTGTACATAACTTTTTGTGTGCGTGGTGTTATGAGAATGACTTCATAAAAGATTGCTTCTGCCAGAATTCAGAACACAGCAGGTAATGTACTTACTGAAGAGGTAAGAGCATGAGTAATTCTTGTCTCATGAGAAAGATCTAAACTAGTTTATTATAATGATGTAATATTTGGGTACTTGATTTATCATCCCCATTTTCAATGATGCAAAACCTTAAGGACTAAACAGGCCATAAAAATTCAAAGTGTGTCTTTGAAGTCTGGCCTTTTCACCTAAACAATTAAAAATATGCCATTTTTGTCCTGATTGGTTTCTCTTTGTGGGTGTTTCCACAGATCATGTTTAAGAACTCAACGGATACACTGGTCTAGGGAAGTTTGGGCATGTTTATTCCACGAGAGAGGTCATAATCTGGGAACACGTGATTGGCTCAGATAACAAGGCAGAAAAGTGTCACAGAAAGCTGCAGACTCGGGACCTTAGAAGCTCCTAGAAGGTGCACATTCATCTGTCCCTGAGGCATGGGACCCAGGGTGGGAAGGGCTGTGAGGCAGGAGTTGGCCTTTGAACTGAATCTTGTTTTAAGAGAAACTTAAGAATAGTCCAAGTCAAATACTAGTCTAGGCAACAGTGTGGCATTTTAGGACATGCTGGGAAAGGGGAGATGGACAGAGATCATTATCATCGCTGCGAGGATCATGGCTACAAGGTATTGAATAACTTACTCTGTGAGGCACTCACTCGTCTAGCAGCTTTATGATGAACTCATTTAATTTTCACAGCAATCTCTTGGGGTTGGTATTAGAGCAACCTTCACAGTTTGGAAAAGAGACACCTCCCAAGGCCCACCGTCCTGCCCAGGGTTCCCCGGGCTCTTGTGGCCACAGGCAGCCCTGGGCAGCAGCCCTTCATGGTTCAGTCTCGGTGGTTCCTTTGTGACCAGGGATTGATGGGAGCAGAGCTGTGCTGCGACTCTGGAGGAAATGCCTTTGGTGCAGCTTTCTGCTCCATTAAAGAGGAGCAAATTTGGACTTTTTTAAAAAGAAAACTGACTGTGTTATACTTGGTCTCATAGGAATTCTTGGAAATGTTGTGACCTGAAAACTTGGAGAAGGATGATTTGAGTTGAACTGGCCGAAGTGATTAATTTGGGCATTTAAGTATGGAAGTGCAGCTACAGACTAAACAGTTGGGAATTATTACTACAAAGCTTTCTTCCAACGGAGAGTCAAGGTCAAATTAACCTGGAATTGGTAACTTTTGAGATGAACTGTGAGAATATAGCAACATCTCTTCCTTCCCTTCCATAGTAGTAGCACCAGTGCGGGGGTGAGGGATTAGAGGGGGAAGAGGCATCCTTCCTTGCTTTACCATAATTGCTAAGAGTACACTCATTTCTCTCTCCGATTTTAGACTTTATACCCCATCTCCACCCACATGACAATAATCGAAGTCCAGGTTTTGGTTGAGAAAGTAACAAGTTAATAGTGCATCAGAAAGTTCTTGACATTTATTTGTGTTTTCTTGAGGTGACTCTTCTCTAAAGTTACTTTCTTATAAGAGATATGTGTAATTTGACCTACGGAGGCTCAAAGAGAATTCAGTTCCATCCTTTGGTTGTTCATTCATTCGTCCAGCGTTTATAGAAAGCCAGTCCTTGACCTGGAGAGGTTCATAGTCTAGACTCTGGAGCAAAAAGTGGACATGGAAACCATTAAGTATAGCAGTGGCTGTGAAAAGCAGAGGGAGAGGAGGTAGAGCAGAATGTTCATGAGTCCCCTAGGAGGGGGTAGGAGGCAGCCTTTAGTTCTAGGGAGTGTTTTCTCTATTTTGTTTCATCCTCTGTCCTCAGCTGACATCCTGCCCTTCAAATCCGTGTGTTTCCCTCTCATCCAGAGTCAGTCTCCTGGGTGAAGCAGCAAGATGGTGGCCAGCCTTTTGCTGCCTCAGTGAGGGTGCATCTCTATTCTTCCTCATGACTTACATGCACAGATCCATACTCAAGACTCCACTATTATCTTCTGATACCGATGAACTTCTGCAGCCTTGTGGCTTTTGTTTTTTCTGTCATCTGACCCTAGCCACAGAGGTATATAGAAGCATAGGGGATATTGGAAGTATTGTATTAGAAAACATAGCAAACATATGCAAGTAACTCCACTTGGGCAAGGGAACATTTTGTCATGCTGGGTATCACCTTGGGTTTGAAATGCAGGTTAATGTATACATTTCTACTTCCTAGGTCTTATTTTGGACTACCTATTCTCTTAAAAATATACTCTGTGAGTATTGTTCACACCTGATCCTATTAATTTACAGAATATGGCAGGATCATGGCCCCTAGGGGGAGTGAATGGGGTTCCCTAAAAGAGGCTGTGATCTTGTCAAATCCTGTACTAACAATCTGTGTGACACACAGAATGAGTTCCCTTCTGTAGAAAGGAGTTGGGGTAATAGAAATCAAAAATTTTGGAAGCAAAAATATCTTTTGTTAAGGTACATTTTTAAACTGCAGCACTCATCTGGAAAACAGATGACATTTCTATCAGAAGAGCTTCAGATTTAAGCAGAATAGTTCTTCTGCTTTGAAAAGCCGTATTTCTCTTACTAAACTTATAAGATTGCATATTATATAATTAAGAATCCCTGATTCTAAAAAATGCACACCAATAGATGTATCCTACTATATTTTGTCAAGCCATGGACATAATAAAACCCAATAAATTTGTGAAGAATTGATGAGACAAGGGATTTGGGCAAGGGGTGGTCAGTTGTGGAGAGGTGACTAGGAAGATAAGGGTTTGTTTAACGAGGTTTGTATAGATTTCTTTTGACTTGACTGCTCATCTTTGGTGATAGAATGTCTTCCTTTCTCTGGGTACAGGGAGGACATCTTTTACATGGGAGTTTTATTTCCTGCTCTCAGGAATAAAAAAGAGGGCCAGTGTGTCCTTTCTTGCACCTGCTGTTTCCCAAGTGTCTTTACCTCAAAATAATCCATATGCCAAAGTGGCATGCTCAGAACTCCTTTCCAAGTTGGAGTGAAAATAGACTGTAGTGCCTTTTAATTTTTGTTGTTGTTGTTGTCATTATTGTTGTTATTGCTGTTTTTTTTCTTATCATTCTTGGATCCCTAAGGGTTTTAAGAGTAAGCAGTGAACCCTCCCTCAGGGTTTCTCTTCTACAGGATGGATAGGATACACAGGTAAGTTTATGGATTTGAGAGTGTGAACCAGGCTTGGATTATGGGGGACCTCCTCCCCACTTCCTCTCCCCTACTTTGCTCTCCCAGATCCCTTTGCTAGCCAAGTCCCTTCTGTACTTGATTGTGAAAGGAAGGTTTTTATGTACTTTGTAAGAAGCATTTAACAGGAGTATCTGTGTATCCATAGAGATGCCATTTGCTTCATTAAAGGCAACACAGTGTGTATTTGTGACATGATTCCTACCATGTGGTCTGAGGACCACCTGCATGAGGTGAGATTTCTGGCCCATCCCAGATATAGTGAATCAGAATCACATTGTCATTATTTGTGATTTTAAAATATTCTTTTCAGGGGTTGATCAGATTTCTCTTTGATGAAAAGCAGCAGTGCAAACTTGTCACATCATTCAACCTCGTTCAGACCTTGGCACCCACGTTTTCAGGGCTAATTTTCTTTCACTGTGGCGTGTCATTACTGGTGAGGACCTGTTTGCCAAAGTTCCCAGTGAGATCATTGATGAGCAGTGCTGGGAGAGGTTGGTAAGGGTGCCAGGGAGACCAGAAGTTAGGGGAGGTGAGGCCCGTGGAGTAAGCGAACGCTGGGGCCAAGAATATGTAGTTCATGGAACTAGATTTAAGGCAGAGGTGGTTGGTCTGTGCTCAGGGGAGCTGAGTTCCACTATCCTGGGGAGCAGAGGAGGGAAATGAGAGTCAGGTAGGTAGAAGGCAGCAGCAGTAGCAGGTTCTAGTAGGAAAAGGTTGACAGTGGGGATATAGGGCCTGACCTTGGCCAAGGGACCTTTGGAACTTAATTAATCTCAGGCCACTTCCTGAAGGTGTTTATATGACTTGCCAGTCTTGGTACTGGGAATTTGTTTAATAATTACATATTTAGACATCAAATATAATACATTACATGGATTAAGTGTACATATTGCTTACAAGTAAAAGGTAGAATTAAAGAATTAGTTGAGAGTCTGCAAGTACTAAGAACAGGCTGACTTCTGACAATGTGCTATTCTTACTCTAAACTTACTGTCTTAGAATATTCTAGAAAACGCAAGAACATGTGAGCTCACATCCCAATTTCTAGTGGTTGTTTCCAAACTTTGCTGTACACTGGAACCATCTGGGGAAATTTTAAAAAATACCGTTGCCTGGTTCCCACCCCCAGATGTTCTGAATCGGTATGAGGGATGACCTGGACATTGGGATTTTAAAAGCTCTCTGGTCTCTCAGTTTTAGATGAAGAAATTCAGGTCGAGAGAGATTGTGAAGTTTTCCAGGGTTACATGGTTTTAAGAGCAGAGACAGGATTAAATAAACAAAAGTCTCTCGACTCTTAGTTCAGGATCTAGAAACCACTCCAAGCCTTATAAACAAAGGGATTTAAAACAGAGTGCATTGTCACAGAGATGATGCAAGAGTTGAGGAGGCACGCTGGAGATGGTGAGGCAACTCAGCCACAGGAAGCAGCTCCAGCACCCCTAGGGCTGGAGAGATGATGGGAGCAGGTGGTGCTTCTGGATCCCAGATGCCAGAGACGTCTGGGAGGAAGCTAGAACCATGGTAGGGCTGGGGGGCTGCCTGGCAGGAGCTGAGACTAATAGAGGGACTTGGAAATGCCCCCCGAAGGAGAGGGGAAGAAGGAGAAATAGCCTCCCTTCTTTCCTCTTGGCCCGCATCCTCGAGTCTTGTCCTGGCTCTAGTCTTGTACCAGTACTTCCTATTGGCCAAACCAGTGGGGAAGCGTGGTTCCCTCCAGAGCAGAAGGGGGAATGAATGGACCTGAGTGCAGATCCGCAGGTGACCAGCTTTGTGGTCTTTCCAATGTGCTGAGGTCCTGTGTTTGGAGCAGATCTGTTTGGATGCTGCCTTCATAAACGAGCTTCTTATGGGAGTTTCTCTGTAAATGTAGACAGAGGAAGGAACCTTTTTTTAATTTTTTATTTATTTTTTATTTTCCTTTGAAGAGTAATCATTTTTTTAAGTAAACTCTACCCCCAAGGTGGGGCTCAGACTCACGACCCTAAGATCAAGAGTTGCCTGGTCCACTGACTGAACCAGCCAGGCGCCCCAGGAATAATCATCTTAAAACAGTTAATATCTTCTATCCGTCTTCATAAGTAGTATGACTGAAAGGCTTAATAGAGGTGTGCGCCTTTTCATTAATATCCTCTTTCTGTTTTACTTCAGGCCCCTCTCTGTCTCCCATTCAGCATGTTTACATTTTTACAGCCCTTGTGTTTAAAATGTAAATAGGTTTAAAAAGACCCATTGGTAATCTTATCTGTGCTAAATCTTAAATATCTGTTCCTTTGAGGACTGGTTACTTTCTAGACATATCACCCGAAGCCTGATGATCCCGTGTATGTATATGCGATGACAGACTTTGCCTTAGTATATCATTTTAAGGCATTTTTAAAGAAAAATGGAATTCTAGTACACTGCATTTTATTTGTTCTGCCTGATGGGCCAAGTACTTTGCGCCCAGCGGAGCTAAGCCACAAGTCCTGCTGTTCTAACGGTAGCTCCCTGTAGTGCGCAGCATTCTTTAGACTTGGATAATGTGTCTGATGTCATAAAAGGAGGGTTATTAAAATAAATACAGTTTCATATTTTCTTTCTAGTGGCTTTCTGATTAATTCCATCATACACGCGTCCCTGATGCTTTTTTAATGAATGGAGACAGCAAAGGGGCTTTAGGTAGTGATACCAAAGGTGGCAAGGGTGTTTTCGACAGCCCGCGCCCACCTGACCCCAGTATCAATGTTTGGTGTTCCTGTAGGTCACGCCCTAAACACCTGTGTCTATTTCAGCCTACCTTACTGAACTGCCGGGAGAGTAATTAAATACAAAGGCTTGTCCCTGTTCTGAGAAAAGAGGCTATTTAAACACTTAGAGATTAAATGCTTTTCCCCCAGGCTACCAGCAAGGGAGCTGGAGGGGCAGGGTTAGAATTCGTTGCTAATTTCTGGATTTTCCCTGGAATTGTCCACTACAGATCCCAGTAATGTGTTCTGACTTCATTTTCCCTCAGAATTAATCTGCGATTAATGGTAGCCTTCATAATCAAAAAGAATGTGCAGGCCCGGGATATATGGCTTCCATAAATCTGCCGCTTCTGCACAGCAGTGAGATACGCTGGGGAGGCTGCTCCGGAGGCAGCTATTATCTTTCAGTTAATTGGAATGTTTTTAGTATTTGGGAGATTTTATATTTTAACATAGTACTGGAATTATTAATGGTAATATTAAATATAATAAATCGCAAAACCTGAACATTTTGTACTCTTACCTAATTTTAAAAGCACATGTCATGAACGCTGGTGAATATGGCATAGTTTTAGGATGACTTGACTTCCGTCGCCTAGTCCTAACAGAGAAATTGGGATCCACAGCATGGAACAAATTCTTTCCAAAGTATATAGGGGTGCTAGATAATGGCACAACACCAAATCCTCCAGACTGTGTTACACAAACACAATATGAAAATGGACTGAAAACATTTTGTTTTAGGAAGCTGCTGACTCTCCATGGCTTGCACAATTTTGTTTGTGTGACTGAGTGTGTGCATGACTGGGTGTAATTATTTTTTTTGAAACACGAGGAGGTTCAACAATGGTGCTATAGAGGGTGTGCCAGTAGGATGGGGAAGACGCAACTTACATGAAAGAGCCAGAAAGCTCATCATAAGAGACATGTTTATAGGATAAATCTTATCTTTTACAGGACATAGGGAAGATAAAAAGCTGTTTTATGATGGTTAATTCTGCTCAGATTACAACATTATTTAAAACTGAGAGAATCTTTTAAAAATTGAATTTTCTTTTTTCCATCTACCTTAATTGCTTTATGGCGTTTTTATTCATTGTAGGCAATGAATTGTCCACAGATAAATGGAAATGTTGATAGACACTTTCACTTTGGAGCTCTTCTGTAATCGGAATGTGAAGATATTTGGATTGCTTTATGAGGACATTTAAATACAAGAAGGAGCTTTTTATGTTTCGAATCGAAAGCAAAGAAAGCACTTCACTGAGTCTAAATTCATTCTGTAAAGCCCAGAATTACTGAAATGAAGTTCATTCAGCTCAAACATAATCAGTCGTTTTCTCTTTTGCTCTGAAGGAGAAGAGCAGGCCCTGGGTCATCTTGGATGGTTTTTTACTTGCTCATACACCTTTCATGATACTCTGAGGGAGGGTGTACGTGAGAATTATTGTGGTATTGACTGAGGTAGAAGAAAACCCACTATAACGAGTCATGGTATCTGACTTTAGAACCCAAACTGGTTGCTTCTCATGTTGCGTAGACTTAGGGAATGGACGTAGGCTCTCCTGGTCATGTCAGATTTAGAATTCTTTCACGCAGAACACACTAAACAATATGTGGGAGTGACAGGAACCCATTTATCATATACTTAATGAGAAAAAGCTGGCCTGTAATAACGCGGTGGTTTTTTAATATCGAGGATGCTGAAACTTCTGGGGTAAGTAGGTAACCTGTATATTTAATTCAGGGACCGAATCATAAGAACTCATCTTAGGGAAGGCTCTCACCATTATTTAGGGCTGGATTTTTTGCTTTGGTTCCTACAGAAACTTTCATCTCCCAGCATTTGAAATGCAAATATTTCCATTGGGCTTTTGGTTTCTTTCATGGTTTTCAAAGGCACTGCATCGTTATATTTGGTAATTTCATTTACTTTGCATAATTGTTCCTAATCTTTATTTTAAAATTAAATCTTATTGTAGAATACATCAGTGAAAGGTGCTTTTTTCCATTTCACATTTGAAATATATCACTTAAAATGGATTCTCAAGTTTACTTTAAAAATACATAAATTGGAAGAAAAATTCCATTCCCTCTTCCCCCACCAAATGAAGAATAGTCCCTGCAGAAAGATTTATTTTTTTTAATTAGAATCATTATATTTAAAATTGGAAATTATCTATATCAAGTCCCCTTCTATGCAGAAGTCTTTAAACTCTGATTTCCAGAAGACACAGAAGGTTGGGACATACTGTACTTCCATCTAAAAATCCCCTGTTTCTTTAGCATCCCTCCTAAATTGTGGTTTCCAGTTGGCTCATGGCTTTGGTTTTTCTCTTTCTCAAACTCTTTGGGATCCACATTAAAAAAAGCAAAAAACCCCAAAAAACAAATAAAGCAAAAACTGTCACAGATGTGATTAAATTTGAATATGGTAAGACTAGGTAAGTATTGATGAAGCCTCGCTAGATTGCTTAGGGAAGGATTCATGCAAGTGAGACCAATGGAGGCTTTGGACCGTACTCTCTGCCCTTAAGGAGTTGCATATACAGTGGTTGGGGTAACAGCACGTGTTCCTGTGGTATAATTAGGGCAAAGTATATTCTGTCATTAGGACATTAGGTGAAAACATAGGTTAAAATTTCTAGAAGCAGGAGGGTTGGGAAATGTTCATAGGAAAAGAGGGGTAGAGCTGCTAAGATGGGGAACAGAAATATTGATGTGGGAATCAATCCTAGAGCAGATTTGCAAGGAGGCTGGTGTGATTCAACAGTATTCATGTTGGAGGCCGGTAGCAATGAGAAGATGGGATAAATAAAATAGGACCAAGAGGTCCTACGTACCAAGAGGCTTCAAATGCCACTGTGCTAACTCTGAACTTGACATTGAGGTTCCTGGGGAGTCAGTGTTGGCTATCTAGCACTGGTGTGACTGGATGAAGGCCATATTTTTGTCCGTATTAATCTGTTTGGGTTGCCGAGAATGCGCTGCCACAGGAAGAAAATAGAAGCTGGGAGTCCCATCATAGCTATTACTCAGGGTTCTAGACACTGAGCGCATGTTTCGTTGAACCAAGTAGGTCCAGATTAGGACAGATGGATCAGAATGGAAGGAATTAAAGAAGAATCAAAAGGACTGTTGGAAATAGTCAATGACAAAAAGAAATTGAATCTCAGATGACCATGATTTTTGGTGCAGGTGGCAAGGAAAATGTTGGTGCCCTTGACAGAATGTGAGTATTAGGAAGAGGATTATTATTATTATTATTAATTTTTAACTATTTGTTTCATATCTCAGAGCTGAAATATGGAAATGTACTAACTGTGTGGTCTTGGGTAGATCATCTCTATATGAGATTCTTCATGGAGAAAGATCTCCTTACCTTAAGATTATGGTGAAAACCAAATAAAGTGGGAGACAGAGATAGGAACACGACAGTAAAAACAAAACAAAAAAACGAACTTTAAGGGTTCTACATGTGCAAGATGGTACTACTTCTAAAGGAAGTGGAGTGGTAGGAAATAGGGGAGTGGGTTTGATAAGGAATATGAGGTCAAGGTGAGGTTATCAAACTGTCTGATAGTTTGGTTGCAGGGACTGGGTGAAACCCTCCAGGTCCATCTTCTGCCCTTTGGCTGAAATCATCTTTCTAAAAACAAATCTGTTCATTTCCTACTCAAAATGTTTTTTACTCTTGTTTCTCATTGTCCACAGCATGAAACTCTACCTCCTGGTCAATGAGGCCTAAAGGACCATCATGTTCTGGCCCCAAAATACTTGAAAAAATCATTTAGTGAACATTATTCAAATGTCCACTTCATGGCAGGCATTGAGCTGAGTTCTGAAGATGGGGAGGTTAAGAGGCACGTTCTCCACCCTCTAGTGGGAGGTGCATGGCAGTAAGTCCATAATTCAGCAGCTATATAGGGGGCTCTAGAAAGAGAAGCAGATGAACACCTAACGCACATATCCTTTCTGGGAATAGAAAGGTGGCTGAATTCAGGGAGGGCTTCCTAGAGGAGGTGCTTGACCTGATTTTTTTTTGGGGGCGGTAAGAGTAGGAGTCAGGGAAAATGAGAAGTGTGGGTGGAGGAGGGTGTTTCAGAGGGGAGGGTATCTTTCATTTCCTTTGAGTTGTATCACCCAGTTACTGTTTCACATAGAACTTTAGTCATGCTTAGTTAACCTTGGCCATTTCTCAAATGTGGGAAAATGGAGATGAGGGAAGGGGAATATTCCTGGACCATGGGAGGGTGAAGGAGGACTAAAACCAGGACTCCTCCAGACAGGTATACATAGGACAACTGAATAATTTATTCAGATTAAAGTACTTTGAGGAGGGGCGCCTGGGTGGCTCAGTTGGTTAAGTGTCTGCCTTCCGCTCAGGTCATGATCCCAGGGTCCTGGGATTGAGCCGCATGTGGGGCTCCCTGCTCAGGGGGGAGCCTGTTTCTCCCTCTGCCTGCCACTCCTCCTGCTTGTGCTCTCTCTCTCTCTGTCAAATAAATAAATAAAATCTTAAAAAAAAAAAAAGCACTTCGAGGAGTAAAAGGGGATGCTGTTAATAAGTATGTCTGGACCACAAGTGTAAACTGGGAGTACTCTAGGAAAATCAGGATGTTTGGTTGCTCTAGGCAGGGAACTTCCTTCCGCTGTGGTGACAGCACCATAGCAAGGCCCCTCCTGGCTCTAAGTTGGCTTGCGAGCTGGCTTTGCAGACTCTCCCTATAGGGGTTCTCTTTGATCCAGATCTCCAGAACAGCCTCTTTAGAGAATGGGAGGGCTATGGACTGCGTGTGGAACTGAGCCAGGTCTCCTCCCCCTGGCCAGGAGAGGCAGCAGTGTTCTGGCTGGGTGGGTGGTGGGGATGGGAAACCTGGTGGGCAGCAATCCCAACTGGTCCCTAGTGTCAACAGTAAAGATTGGGACGGTCCTATGGGCTGATTGCGGGTGGGGGATGGGGACTTCCTTTTGAGAATCAGAGCCTTGGTTTCTAGTTTGCCATTGATCAACTGCTATCCTGGGCAGTCTCTTCCCCCTGTCTAATTGTGACTGTGAAAAACACATGCAAATGGTCACCTTTGTTTATGGATGCTGATGCCGATGACCAGTCACAGAAGGTCTTTGCCCTGCTCTCTCCTGGGTGTATAATAAATGGTGAGATCAGACTTTCAGGCTAGGCTGTGGAGAAAGGAGCTGGGAATAACAAGGATAAAGAGGCATTTTCAAATTATATACACAACATAAAAGGTTTTTGGGTTTTGTTTTAAAGATAGGCAGTGAGCTTTTTTTCTATTATTGTGGTTTTCTTCAGAATTTGTAATAAATTTAATATCTCCAGTTGGGGTTCAATAACTTTAACAGAGAAAAATTGCAATTTTAATAATAAGCACAGGTTGATTGCCTACTTTGTCTTTTATATTAAAATGAATGTTGCAATTACTGTGTATTAATACTCAGTAAACTATGCTTCTTTTTCATTTGGAACTTAAAAAGTATTACTTCTAAGCAGGCGCACACCATTTATCCTGGTAAACAAAGTAATTCTAAGTGTGCATGTATATGTTTATTATGAAGCCATCTTTCAGAATGCACCAAATGGGAAGAGAGGGAAGCTGATTGTCTTTTATTGTGGAGCTGACAGAATGTTTATTAATGGCCATGGATTTGAAATGAGCATCTTACTAAATGGAAGTCTTGGGCCAACCTCTGACCCTTTTGTCTTAAAGGTTTGAGAGCAGATAATATGAAAGAATACCAGCTTTTTTCCAGATGGCTGCATGCCTGATGTTCCTTTATGTTTAGCTGTCATTCAAATATGAATGCCCAGTGATTATAAGTGTCTCTTTCTCTTTTCTGGACTGAAATGAAACCTTTTATGTGTTGTGTGTTAAAACAGATTAACTGTTTGGCTCATCAGTAGGGAAATTAGAACAATAGCTGCCAACTCAATGCTATAGTAAAAGAATGTCCTTTGGGGCTTCAGGGTAAGGTTCATAAGCAAATGGGGTATCTAAGTGTCAGGCTTCGGAAAGATGGGTGAGTTATAAAATAATTCTCCTGAATTTTAATTTTATAACTGCATCTGGATGAGACTAGTAGTATCTTCAAGAAGCATGCAGGATTTGGATAAAATCTCAACTTTTTCAGTTTAGCCCATCATTAATTTCTTAGTGTACCACTGTGCAAGGTGAATTAAAAATGATATGTTCATATGTAATGCGTTTTTTTCATGAAAGCATAATACAAAATTACTATATAATGGTTTCCTACCTTTTAGTGTGCTAAGGTTGTCTTTTAAAAATACGTATATTTGATAAGATTCTCATAATGGATAATTTGAGTATCATTTTTTTCTACTAATGCAGCAGTTTTGTGATCTGAACAGCGAGTAAGGCGGACAATTATCATTTAGATATGGTTGAAATATAGACCTGTCTGGGTGGCAAGAGGGAAACTGGAGACCCCTCAGTGACCCCTGCAGTATAGGCGATGTAGGAGATGGCCAGAGGCCAAGGTCTGAGGGGTCTAACCACCTCCATTTTAGGAAGCTGGAGTACTTTTAAAAATGCTCAATTGACTCATATTCTCAGCAGTGAGTAGAGAGGTTGGCTCTCCTTTTCCCTGGAAACCCATAGCATGAGTTAAGTATGATATTTTTATGACCTAGTGCAAGAAAAAAAAATATGTCTCATCCATTTGTTTAATAGATTGTATAAAAAGATGTGGTTTTTTTTGGCAATTTTTGTTCTTCATGGAAAAACACACAGGAAGGCCTCCTTTGAGAATTGTTTTAATAACAATTGTTTTCTAAAACATCCAGTGATGAAAAGAAGATTAAATAATCAGCTGTTCTACTGTTAACTTCATAGAATATTTTTGATGTTTTAAATTTTTTTTTAAAGATTTTATTTATTTATTTGAGAGACAGAAAGGGAAAGAGCATGAGAGCACAGAGGCAGACAGAGCAGACTCCCTGCTGAGCAGAGAGCCGGATGTGGGACTCCATCCCAGAACCCTGGGATCATGACCTGAGCCAAAGGCAGATGCTTAACTGACTGAGCTACCCAGGCGCCGCAATGTTTTAAATTTTTTTGTACTTTTTTCATAATTTATGCCCAGTTTTTCTTTTATAACAGCTTTATGGAAATATAATTTACATATCCTATGATCCACTCATAATTTTTATAAAAGGCACGATTCAATGCCTTTTAGTACATCCACAGAGTTGTGCATCTATTACTACGGTCAATTTTAGGGTGTTTTTATTACTCCCCCAAAAAACCCCACTCCTCTTAGCTGTCATCCCCTAATCTCCTCAGCCACTGGCAACCCCTAGTCTACTTTCTGTATCTAGAGGTTTGCCTATTCTGGACATTTCATATGAATGGAAACAAAGAACCAATATGTGGTCCTTGTGATCAACTTCTTTCACTTTTAAGGTCCTTCCATGTTGTAGCATTTATCGGCACTTTTTTTTATGACTGAATAATATCCTATGGTATAGATATACTACATTTTATTTGTTTATCTCTTGAGGGACATTATTTGGCTTCATTTAAGTTTTCTAGGTAAATACTTAGCACAGGGAGTCATCTTATTTGCCAGACAAATCAAGAATCAGACATGACTTCTAACCGACAGTAATGACTTGCTAACCATGACCAGGCTACTGTAAAACTTTAGTGGTGGCATCTAAGTATTTTAGTGTGAAAATGACCTTATGGAAGACTTTCACTAAAGAACTTATCAGTAGTGTCTTAACTGCTTCTTCAAATCCAAAACTCTGTCATAAGGACCAATACTGATAGTGATGATGTCACTCTAAGATGTCACAGAGTGGTCCCGTAACACTTGCCCCCGAAACAAAGTCCAGAACTGAATAAACAAAAAGGAGTCTAAGATTAAGGAATTAAAATAAGACTTTGTGAAGTTATCCTTGTTAATACATGGGGATGAGGTCAAATGCTTGTGCTGGAAGATTGAGGTCTCTGCTCAGGTCTATACACATTATGAAATCATTGTTTTGCTCTTTGATTCATTACCAAATTTTCTTGTGCATTTCAGTAAATATAATATCTATAATAGCATCTGTCCAGCATGATGAGAAATAGACATGGCATAGTTCCTTTGTTTTTTTTTTTTTTTTTTTTAAGGAGAGAGAGAGAGAGAGAGGGTCGGGGAGGGGGAAAGAGAGAGAGAGAATCTGAAGTAGGCTTCATGCCCAGTGTGAAGCCCAACTTGGGGCGTGAGCTCACAACCCTGAGATCACGACTTGAGCTGATATCAAGAGTTGGACACTTAACCGACTGAGCCACCTAGGTGCCCCAGTTCATTCGTTCATTCCTTCCTTCCTTCCTTTTTTTCTTTTTTTTTTAGATTATTTATTTAGGGAGAGGGGAAGAGTGAAGGGAGAAGGAGGGAGAATCTCAAGAAGGCTCCCTGCTAAATGTGGAGCTGGACGTGGGGCTGGATCTGAGGACTCTGAGATCATGACCTGAGCCCATGACCTGAGCCGAGATCAAGAGTCAGTCACTCAACCTACTGAGCTACCTAGGCGCCCCTCCAGTTCCTTTTTTTATAGTTTACCCAACATATGTTTTCACAGTAATAGCCAAGAATTTAGATGGCCGTCACTCTAAGTAGGATGTGGAGGGAACCCAGAGAATGGGACAATGATGACACATGTGGAGAACTTGCTTTGTTCAGGAACATGTGTTGCGTACCAAGGACTCATGCAGATTTAATCCTTACAAGCATCCATTGAGTAAGTACTCTTATGTCCCTCTCACAGGTGAACCAGCAAGGGGTCAGTCATTTTGTCCAGCATCCAACATCTAACCAGTAGTGGAGTCAGTACGTACCCAGGCCGTGGGACCCAGGGGACCTGCTTTGGATCCCAGAGCTGGAATGTTACCTGCAACGCTTGAATTCCTCACGCCCTCTTTCCTTTCCCCCCTGAATTTTATCCATGTGCTTCCTAACTGACAGTAATGTTTGTCTGTCTTTCTTTTACATAGATGTGCTGGTTATTTTATTTTCTGACCTACAAAAACCACACGTAATTGGAGAAAAAGGTCAGGAAAAAAACAGTATAAAGAAAAAAAATACTTGAAACCCTGCAGTGTAGATAGCCCAGAATTAAAGTTAGAGGCCTGAGCTATGATGGTGTTGGTATGGTGGTCTGATCAGGTGTCTTCATTCATTTTCTTCCACGATCACTGTCTTTAAGTGCAAAACTCTGAATGTTGCTGGCAGTGACTTGGCTAGAGAAATGTCTGTTCCATAGGGTCATGAGTCTGTCGTCCAGAAGGGGCTTCCTCTGAGAATTTCCCGGTGTAGTTTGCAAGCGTGCCCTTGTGACACAGGGTGCTAGGATGCTGCCTCAGGTCAGAAAGGCCTGCTTGGCCCTTGGCGTACCTTTGTGACGTGAAAGCTCCTGAGGGCAAGTTCACTCAGAATGCCTGCTTGAGATGCCCGGAAGGACAGCCTCTCTCTCTGCAGTTTCCAAAGGAGAGCAAAGTCTAGTCTGTCTCTGTCCCATCCCCTGCCCCTCTCCTCCCGACTGGGAATGCTCCTCTTTCTAAATCTCTTCATGAGGCCAAGCACTGAGCAGAGGAGACACTGAGGTGGCGTCTGAGAGTTGTGGCCAGGATGGGCAGCACAGAGGATGGTGTGTTCAAGACAGTGGCCGATGGTTTGACTCTTGCCCCACTCCCCTCGGTGCTGGTGAGATCGCTGCGTGTGTCTGCAGAATGTCGGTGGTGGGGAATGCGGGGGCATGGAAGTTAGGAGCGTGGTGGAAGGAAACACCTTACAGAAGACCAAGCATTATTGCCGCATGTAAAGCGGTGGGAACATTTATATACTTTATCCAACTAAAAACAGTCATTTTGTAAGGTCTTTTCATCATTTTGGGGCTGAGGAAACAAAGTTTCTGAGAGTCACATATCTTTCTGTAATGTCACGTGGATAAAATGAGGGTCTGTTCCCAGGGTTTGATTTGTTTTCACTTTATCTTGTGTTTTGTGATAATGAGAGCCCTGGGCAAATTGAGACTCAGAATTTGGTTTTTAAGGGAAATGAGAGACTGCAGTGCTATGGAGCTCAGTTTGAATTCTGCAGTGAAACAAAGAAATAGGATTGTATTCATTCATTCAGCAAACTTTTTGTTTTTGTTTCTTTTTTGAGCAACTGATTATTTGCAGGTGTTGTGTGTGGTGCTAGATACTGCGAACAAGGTGTGTTCTCTTGCCGTGGAGCCCTCTGACTCTTGGGGGTAAAGACATAAAAACAATACAGGACTATGAGTGTTTTTGATAGAGAATGAATTTCATAAGTAATTACTTTTAAAATTATTAAATCAGGAAAAGGAATATAATGTCTTTGCTCTTTACTGCCTAATAACCATTATTTCCTCCTTTTTCATTTAAAAAAAACTTTATTGTGAAGAATTTTGCATTTTTGCCAACATTATGTATCACCCCATCCAGCCCCTCAAATCATCAACATCTTTTATTCTTTTTCTGTATATTTTGTTCCTACAACATCCCTTGTAGGGATGTTGCGAGTCTTGGAGCAGGGTTTCCTGGGTGGTAATGGAACTTTACTGAACATTATTTTCCGAGTAACACCTTGTATCCTTTTTATTTTGCCATTCTGGAAACAAAAAATGCATGGCACATGCCTATTTTTTGAGTTGTTTAGCAGAAAGACAATGAAATGGTTATTTGACTTCCATGTTCAAGGATGAATCCTGCTACTCATAAAGGGTCTGCCTTTTGCTGGCTTTAGAGGATTAGAGGTTTGTTTGCCTGGTGGAAAAGTGTGTGGAGTGTTCAATTTAAAAAAACCCTCAGCACGTACAAAAACACAGAACACTCTCTCAAATAATCTGTCAAGTAAGCAAAGCTTAGCAAGAAATATAATTGCAGAGAACATTTGTATTTGTGGTTTATATTTATATGTGTGTAAAGGCAGCAATTTCAGGCTTTTCAGGAATTAAGCTGGCTGAAGAATTGGGTATGGGAAATTAACCTGCTTAATTCATTGGCTTGATTTTTGTGATGCTCGTGATCTGTGATGAGGACACTAGTCCATGCTACTGTGTAATGCCTCCGCAATTCATTGCTGAGAATGAAATAATTTTTCTCATGGGGCAGGGGCTGATGCAGGTTTTTTCTGGTAGCTCTCTGAACCAGTGATGTTCTCACTAATAAGTGCAGCCCTTTAAAAGTTTCCAGGTGTGGATGCTTTTGTATTTGTTGCTAGGAGTTCCCCTGAAAATGCTTTTTTCCCCACTTACCTTCTCCACCTAAAGTATTGAAAACTGTGATGTATAAGTGATGTTAGCCCTAGAATGCGGAGAAAAGCTCATTGTTTGCATAGGATTATACTGCTAACATGTGGGAATGTGCTCGGCAAACTCATTTCAGTTCTTAAACATCTCCGATCGGGGGAATAGGTGATATTGACCCTCTTCTACTCTGAGTACACAGCCTTCCATGGGCCAGTGCTTGGTGAGCTGAGCTAGGACTAGAACTCATCTTCTTTTGTTCGTTTGTATCACTGCCTGGAGGAGAGTCTGGCACGTTGTAGGCATTTGGCCATTGTTTGAATGGACGAGTGGAAATGTTTGAAACCAGCTTTTTCCAGGGTGTGCTTTATACAGCCTTGGTATTATAAGGAGATCTTTGGAAAATAATTTCATGGATAAATAAGTTGGGAAATGTTAGTCTCTGGTAGAGTCACTGAAGGTTTGAATATGTTTTTGTGGCAAAGAAATCATTTTACCTTTGTTTAATCCAGTGTATAAAATCATATGATTGTGGTGCTTTCCTATCACAGTACATCTATTAGTGTCCTGCAGAATTACTGTAATGTATAATCACCTTTGGGAGATAGAGCTACAGATGAACAGATTTCCTAGAGTATTTGACATTTACGGGTGAAGACCATGAAATAAAAACTTAAGCTCAGACCTTGGCTTCCTCCTTTTGTTGGCTATTTGTTCCTTTGTTTCTAATTTTGGAAACCTCAACTCTCATCTCTCCCTTGATGATTTGGACTTTGCGTTTCCCATTCTTACTTATTTCCTGGGTTACTCTTCTATTGGTGCATTAAAACAAGCTTTTTTGGGGGGGCACCTGGGTGGCTCAGTGAGTTGAAGGTCCAGCTCTTGATTTCAGCTCAGGTCATGATCTCAGGGTCATGGGATTGAGCCTCGCATTGGGCACTGTGCTCAGCAGGAAGTCTGTTGGAGATTCTCTCCCCCTCCCCCACCCCCACTTTGACCTCTCCTTCTTCCTCTCAAATAAATAAATAAATGAGTAAATAAACACTTTGAAAAAAACAAACTTTTTCCTGTAAGAATCATACATATTCAAGTTGGATAATGAAAGAATATAGATACGTAAAACATACCATTCTACTGACAATCTTACGATCGCACTCTAAGAGATAATATATTTATATGTGGCTGTGTGTATTCTATGGAGCCAGATTGCCTGGCTTCCAGTCTCGGCTCTTCTACTTACTTGCTGTGTAACTTGGGGCAAGTTGTTTAGCCTCTTGCCTCAATCCCCTCATCTCTAATATGGGAATAATGATAATGCCCATATAATGGAGTTGTTATGAGGAATAAATAAATTAATATTTATAAAGTTCTTGGAACAGTACCTGGCACATAGAATTTATATAAGAGGTAAATTAAAGAAAACTGTCCATGCAGATATACGTGTGGCCACACAACATTATGCTGTGTGCAGTGTGCACGTGTCACAGATTATTGACATGGTATATACCACTGTTGGATATTCTGGTTGTTAGATTTTTCACAGTGATGAACAGTTCTGTCATGAACACCTGTCCCTGAGATTTTTTGAATAGCCATCGTTATTTCCTTAGATTAATTCCTTAAACTGGAACTACTGAATCAATAGATGTGCATGTTTATAAGAGTTTGATACAGTCTTTCTACAGAATTTAGTAAGAAATCTAATCAATACTGATCACAGCCATGCTTGAGAATGCCATCTTTTTTCATTTTTGTCAATGTGGAGGGTTAAACATTTTGCTGTTTAAGAAAACAGTACTGGGGGTGCGGTCTGGGTAATGTACTGGCTCAGTCAGTTGAACTTGTGATTCTTGATCTTGGGGTTGTGGGTTCGAGCTCCACGTTGGGTATAGAGATTATTTTTAAAAAAACGTTGAATTAAAAAGCAGTACTAATGAAGTTAATTTCTGCTGTACGTGTTTCCCCTTTGGTTGTTGCTATTTATAGTTTGAAAGAAAAAATAGACAATAGCTACTTTTTTGTTTGTTTTTTGGGAGAATCCTTTCTGTATTTAAGGATTTTAATCCCTTATCATCTGTTGTAAATAACCCCTGCGTCCGGTCCCTCCTTTTCCCTTAAGCTCTTTTCCTGTTTCTTCCATTTGCTTTATTCTTTTGCCTGTATTTAGACTTTTATAGCTCTTTTGCTTTGTAGTTCTAGTATAACTTAAGTGAACATTTGCAAAATACCATTGTTAAAACTATCCATAATATCTTAAAAAAAAAAGCACACAGAGTAAGGTACATTGGTTGAAGAAGGGCAAAGGACAATTTTTAAATGAAATTTGTCTATAGAGGAAATATCTATGAATTTCCTTTTTTGTCCTAGAACCGAAGTGATGAGTTTGCAGTTTTTAAAAGTAATATCTCATTCATAGTTCATGCTTTTGTGATGTTGACCAGTACTTTATAAGTCTCTACCATTTTTTAAAAATTTACTTACTTGAGAGAGACAGCGCGAGACAGAGTGAGTGTGAGTGTGGGAGGAGGGGGGTAGAAGGCAGAATCTCAAGCTGACTCCCCGCTGAACATGGAGCCCAATGTAGGGCTTAGTCCCACGACCCTGATATCATGACCTGAACCAAAATCAAGAGTGGCCACTTAACCCACTGAGCCACCCTGGTGCCCTGAGTCTCTACAATTTTATTTGCAAAATGAGTTTCAGGGCATGTGAGACTTATAATATTAAGTGATTGTTTTATATAGACTTACTGAGCTAGATAGTTGAATCTTTTTGTCCAGTTGTTTAGTTTAAAATAAGATTTTTTTTTTCTGAGTACATCTGTTAATAATGAACTTGGAGTTTTTGTTTTTCCCCCTATGGGATAAGAATGGAGTGGAGAGATTTCTTTCAAAGACTGATCTTTAAGCACATTTCCTGGATATAGACCTTAAGACCTTTATTTTATAATAATGGAAGTAAAATATTTGATACATTGAATCTTCTCATGCATATAACCTCGTTTTCTACTCCATTTATTTGATAATTGTTTCATCATTTCAAATTCAATTTGTAATAGCAATGAACACTCTTTAATATTTTTCTAATAAGGATTAGTTGGAGAGGTTAATATGGTCAGAAATTTAAAGAAGCTCAGAGTCATCTTAATGAGTGTCAGGTAATTAACCTACATGAATAGATTAAAGAAATCAAGCAGGCACACTGATGGGTTTTCCTTTCAAGTTCAAATTTAGAACATCATCTGTGCGGTGGTTAGGTCTTATACATTACATGGTGATTGCTATATTGTTTTTTAATATATAAAAAACTTAATACTGAAACATTATTAGAATTCCTCATCAAATTTGATTAATTGAAGAATGATTATGATATGTGATATGAATTTTGAATTCTTATGTGTGAATGATATTTTTTTAATAAATAGTCTCCTCCAGATGAATTCCTTTTATAAACCGGGAATCAGTCTTTAATATAGAGAACTCCTCTTACAAGAAAAAATCGTAATGTGAAACTTAAGCAGTTCATGAGCTGCTTAATTTAGGTCTAAGAAACTTGGTGAAAACGATTGTCACTATTATCCTCGGGATGCTTTTTTTCAAACTGAGGTGAAAAATTATCTATCCCTGTGGTCACTGTAGGATTAAAAGACAAGTTCTAGAAGTAATCCTGAGTGGTTCAAAGGCAAGACTTCATCAAAATTATTCAAACAGATGACATTTATCTTCTTAAGGAATTCTAGAAATTTATGGACATGTGTCCTTTGTTTAGTTAATTACAATTGAGTTGATGTAACTATTTGTCTTTCTGGCCCTACTGGAGGTGGTGTGAGGTTAATTGCTATCTTTTTTTTTAGATGAATTATGTCAATTCTAGGTTAGAGAGAGTCTAAAACTAGAGATCATTGGTTTTGATCCCCTCATTGAGGGGGAGGTATTTCTGGTCTTGGGTAAACAGCACCAGCTTGGTACAAAATCCAGATTTGTACTTCACCTCTGCCACTAGTCATTCTCTCCTTCAGCCTCACCATTCTGTTCTGTGCAATGGGAACACATTTCGTCATGTGGACAGAATAAATGAGATCTTGCTCATGAAAATATTTTGTAAATCTGCCAAATAATGCAAATATCAGATGTTTCATTGTTAACTTCATTAGGGGAAACTCGAGTATGTCCCCTCTAAAATAAATGGACTCATTTCATTTTGACTTAGTTTTCAATCTTCTATTCTCTTTCTACAAACCCTGCCCAAGAATTTCCTTAAATAGTAGTACAAAGAAACCATGAAAGTCTGGTAATGAGTTCAGGGGAAGGTAGAATGTTAGAATTAGTTTTATATACACCATTCCTAATCTGTGAATAGTAAAACATCAATTTAGGTCAGAACGTTGGATTTAATCTGCACTTTTTGGCCTGGTTGTTTCTCCTTGTCACAGACTGTATGGACAACTGTTATCACTAAATAGCCAACTATTTAAAAGGGAGGCCAAGTGAAATCAATCCATTTTGGGCTCTTGTGTGAACAGCTCTGGGCTGATGGTGAGATAAAGATTAAAAAAAAAAATACACAGAAACCTTTAAACCTCTTAGTCTGGTCAAGAGATGGCATATCTCATGAAAGTCAGAAGTAGATAAAGTGTCTCAATCACTCATTTGGTCATTTAGATTTTAGCTGTTTCCGCAGCTATATTGGGGATGGCAGGGAATTATATACCACTTTTTATTGCCACGTTGACCAACACTGTTGTTTGCTCTTAGCAGATGCTCAGTAAATACTTTGAATCAAGCTGTATAACCTGGATAATTATAAATCTCTCTACTATTAGAATAACAGTTAACAGGACAGGTATTACTGATGTTAGGTTAATAGCATCCTCTGAAACTCTAAGGAGAGCACATTTAGCTCTCTAAATTATATGGCTGTGTGCTCACTTATTTATCTTTTAAAGTGGTCAATAAAGAGCCTCTTTGCTCAGCACAGGAATGAGGAAGTGCAGCTGCAAATGTCCTTAAATCAGAAAAGTTGAAAATACTGAATCCTTATCACATAACCTTGAGGCATCTAAGTTAATTTTCTTTTATGCCTTTATAACTCCTATTTTATTAAATTTGCTGTCTGTCAACCTCTTTGAGAGTTTTCTTGATTTTTCTGGATCTGACTTCCTAATGGCACATTTTGTTTTAGAAAGACAGTATTTTAGCTGTGGTTGAAGTAATTTGAAGAGCTTGATTAATTCACTGGTATTACTTCAGGAATCCTCCTAAAAAGCATTTCAGTGGTTATTGTTTGTTAATTTCTCTACTGGGGCAAATTAAATAGTGATAAGTAATCTGCGAAGTCCATGTGAACTGTTGCGATCCCTGAGGACCATTAGGGACAGATGATGAAAACACTGAAGATTTATCTTCCCAACTTCAGTGGGTTTCTTTAAATCAGGCCATAAGATATTTATCATTGTCCTAATCACGATCTGTTAACAAAAATGTAGAACCTTAAAATGCCTGTTCAGTACATCCTGCTAACTTTGTTTCATAAACGACACTGATTCACTCCTCACACCACTGCTTTTGGCTAATTCCAAAGGGGACTGGGCACAAAAAGAATGTGAAGCATGCAGTGCAAATCCAACGGGAGAGTTGGAAAAACATTTCAGCGTTTGAGTCGCACTTCGTGTTGGTGTAAAAGCTCTTTTTTCATTTTCTGTCTTCGTTTCCCCCTTTAGAAGACAGTGATTCACCTTTCTGGGGTAGTTCACCTGGGCACAGGCTGGAGTTCAGTCAGCCTTCTACTGGGTAAATCCTTGGGTGATTTCCTTTCCCCTAATTCACTACTTCTGACACATAGTAGGTACCGTTTGCTGGATGAGTAATAAATATTTATTGAAGACTATTTGGTTATTTCCATTTACACTTAACAGCCCCAGAGGGTGAGCCGAGATGATTGCATTTATCATTACTGACCTCATTTTCTAATCTCTGAATATTAACAGTGTTCAGAGAGAATATTTGTTTCAGAGGAAATGGTCTACTCTTTGTGCCTTTGACATTCTGAGTGCTTTTCCCCACCACTGAGAATTGGACAAGGGCAATGCTTTGTTACAAAAGGGGTGGAGGTCGTTTTGATATCTTGTATTTAACTCTAAGTATTAATATTCTTTAGATTTCATTCTGGAATTCTTCATATCAGAAAAAAAAAAGTTTTAATATTAGCTCAGGAAGAAAATACAGTCTGTGTGGTGGTGAGTGGCCTAGTGCAAAAGCTAAGCCTCTTTAAAATGAAATTTTCCCTTTAAAAGCTGCTTAACCTCCAGTCTTTCCAATAGATATGTTTAAAGCTGAAATATAAATCTGCTCCTGAAACTCATATGCTTTAAACTGCTTCCTGAAACAGGTTCAGAAATTAAAAAATTTACTTCCTATATTTAAAATAACGTTTGATTAAAGTGATACACATATGCAATCATTTCAGATTTTGGGGAAGGAGAGAAATTGCACTTCTTTCTGATCTCTCTTTACTCAAGTGGTACCTGGAAGTCATCACTGCAGTTTGGGGCAATCAAGCCAAACCTTTCTCTCCTGAGTGATTCGTTTCCAGGAAGGCTTTTGTTTTTATACCTTCTTTGCTCATCAAGCAGTAACATATTAATGGTTGGAGCACGTGGGTGGCTCATTCGCTCGAGGGACCAACTCTTGATTTCGCTCATATCATGGCCTCAGGGTTGTGAGATGGAGCCCCGTGTAGGAGCCCATGTAGGGCTCTAATCTCAGCACGGAGTCGACTTGTCCCCCTCCCTCTGCTCTTCCCCCCACTTGTGCTCTCTTCCTCCCTCCCTCTCTCTCACTCAAATACATAATTTTTAAAGCAAGAACTTAGTAATAGTTAACCGTGAACCGGTGGCTCTCAACCCTGACTGCATGTCATAATCACCTAAACATTGCTCCCAGTGATTGGTTGGGGCTAGGGCTCAGGGTTTGGCCGCATTTGAAAATTTCCAAGGTGCTTCTTGCTGCAGCCAGAGTGCCGGATGGCCGTGGAGCGAGCCGGAGATGAGTAACGATGTTAAGTTTTCATATATCACTCATTTTGTGGTGAACCAGCCCTTTTGGTTCCACGTTCATTGTGTAGATTTTTTTTTTAAAGATTTATTTGAGAGAGAGAGGGAGAGTGCATGAGTGCGTGCATGCGAGAGCCAAGTGGGGAGGGGGAGAGAGAATCCCAGGCAGACTCCGAAAGCATGGAGCCCAACGTGGGGGTCACTCCCACAACCTCAAGACCACAACCCGGGGGGAAACCAAGAGTCCATGCTTAACTGACTGGGCCACCCAGGAGCCCCTGTGTGGATGTTTTTGATCCTCATCTCAAACAATGTAAGAAGCACTCTGGGTGGTAGAACTTGCTAAAAATGCCAATCCTTGGGGCCAGTGCATACATTCTAACCTGCGAAGTGAGGGGCTGAGCATGCACCCAGTGATTTTGATAGAGTTGGTGAACGTCAGTGTTCCTTCAATAAATGGCATGTTCCACTTACCCATTCCAGCATAACCAAGCATTCCAAAACACATTAACATATTTACATCATTCTATTTCATGGGCCGTGGGTCAGGATTTTGCCATAGTTTGGCTGTAGGACAGTGGTACTGTTCCATGCAGTGTCACCTGGGGTCACTTGGTGATATTCTGCTGGTGGCTGGCCTCAGGGCTTAATTCACGCGGCTGGCACCTAGGCATACGTCACTGAAAGGCTGGGCTCAGCGGGGCCCCCCCTGCAGGTACTCCCGGGGCTCTCTGACAAAGCCACTTGGCCATGGATTTGTACTTTCAAGGTGACTCGGGTCTCCTAGTGTTTCAAGAGAGCCAGGCAGGAGCTTCAGTGTTTCTGATGCCCTAGTGTCATTTCTGCCACAGTCTGTGGGGTCAAGTGAATCTGTAAGAAAGCCTAGATTTAAGGAGAGGGAAATTAGACTCTTTGAGCAAGAGGAGTAGCAAGGAGCTTGCAGCCATCTGTACAGGCCCCACGCATAAATAGGCAAAAGTCCTATTGCTTTGACCCTATCGCAAACTTTCTGAGTTACTAATTCGTCATTACTGGTTACTATCTTACTACAGGGGCTTAATATATTTCATCTGGCTACTTTCAGCAATTTCTAAAAGGTATCTCTACCTATAGATCAGTGTTCTTTGATTCATTGTGTACATGGCACAACTAATCTTTTCAAATCCCGATGCTAATCGTGGAGCACCCTTTCCTAAGGCTTAAATGGGTCTCCTCACCTATTAGTCTAAGGGCGGTGGCAGGAAGTGTTGGTGTGGTGGTTAACATCACAGGGCTTGGAGTGAGACTGCGTTCAAGTCCTGCTTCCGGTATTTAATTCCTTTGTGCCTTTCGGCCGTGTACTGAGGCTGCACCTTCCTGTTAGAATTTCCCTTTAAGCGGTGAAACAACTAGCCCAGTGGGTTGTGGTGAGAATTCAGTAAGTAATATATGTAATGCCCTAAAATGTGTTGGGATAAAATGGTTTTTATTATTGTTGCTGTTAACATTTTTATGGCAAGGCATTCAAGGCCTGTCATGCTCTGTTGCACCTTATGTTTCCAACCTCATTTCCTAGGACTGTTTCTGTAATCCATGCCGCAGCCTCATTCAGCTCTCTCCTGTGCTGTCTGCCTGTCTTCCTGTGTTTTCTGTCTTGACTGCTGCTCATGCTGTCATCTGTCAATGAAAAGCTGATTTCTCTCTCCCTCTTATTTAGAAAGTGGTTTTACTCCAGGGCTTTAGAAGGTTGCCAATCAGTGGAAACCGGAATTTTGTACTTCATTCCATGACCCAAACATGGCTCTGCCCGGCCCTTCTGATTCTCATGTATACTCAGGGCAGTGCTACTTCCTGCCCTCCCTAACTTCTGCCTTTGGCTTTCCCACAGGGCGGAAAGTTGGTGTTCAAAATTAGGCATGGCGTTAGGAAAGTTCGGGTTATGCTGCAGTAACAAACAGTCTGAAAACCTCCGTGGCTTAGAGTACCATATTTCTCGGTCATGCCATCAGCCCCCGGTGGGTCATAGGAGACCTGCTCACGTTATCATCCGGGACCCCAGCTGCTGGAGGCTTCATCGCACAGCGTGTTTCCATGATGACAGAAAGTCAAGGGAAGTGTAAATCCATGCACTGGCTCTTAAAGCTTCTGCACAGAGGGGCACATGCTACTTATGCTCACATTTCTCTAGCCAGTTACACGTCAAACCTAAGTTCAGATGGGCGGTAAAGTGTGATTCCACCATGTTCTCAGAGTAAGAGAATCCACAGCTTATGAACAAGCTCCAGTGACTACCGCAGGTGGCTCCCTGGCTTTGTGACCTCTTCCTGCAAGGTGCTGCCAGGTGAATAGGAGCGGACTGCACTGGACACCTCACCTGTGTGCACCTCCTCAGGGGAGAGCATTCAGTTTGGGGGGGGGTCCATAGGCAGTTCTTCGACTCTCTTCTGGATGCAGTTCCAAAGAAAAAAACAAAAAAAATCATGCAATAGCGGTTATATTGTGTTTATGGTTTTCCTTAGAAATATTAAAGCCTCAGACATTCTCTCTTTCTCATACATTTCTCTTAAAAAAATAAAAGAGCTTTCTTTCCCCTTGTAGGAGTGCTGACAAGACTGACTCCATCTTTGATCTTCCGTCTAGTTAACACTTGTCCAGTGACTTCCCGCAGGGCTATGTGTTCCAGGCTCCGAGGAGGTGAAATGTGTGCTCGGACTGGAATGTGGGAAGGCTGGTTCTGATCTCTAACGTGGTGCACACAAGGCTCCATGTCCGATAACTAGTAGAGATGACTGGTGGACAGAAGGCTCCATTTTACATAACCAGTAGAGATGGCTGGGTCGCTGAAGGCCCCCACTTCAGATAATTAGTAGAGATCCTCTGGTATACAGGTGGTGCCACTTTAGATGGCTTCCCGTTGACTTTACCACAGTGCCCGTTGTCACCCTATAAAAGCTTGGGTTAAGGTCCAGACTTGGAGAGTAGGGGTGGAGAATAGCTGTGGACTGCCTGAAGTTACCCTGAATGAACTTCAGTCTGGAGTGGCTTGCTTCGTTTTGGGTCTCTAAGTGCTTTCTGAGTCTGGACCTTCACCCTCCAGTACCCCTGCCCTTTGATTCTAACCTAAAAACCTAACTCTAGTATGCTAGAACTACCGCTAGGTGACCGTCAAATGGACTCCTGGGCGGAGTCACTTAGTTTTGGGGGGTTCCTCAGTTGAGCATGTTTAGTCATTGAAAGTGAAAATGATCTTAGCAAGTTGGAGAGCTAGTCCGTAAACGTAATGCTCGGTAGCTCAAAAAAAAATTTTTTTTTTAAATTTTATGTATTTATTTATCAGAGAGAGAGAGAGCACAAGCAGGCAGAGTGGCAGGCAGAGGCAGAAGCAGGCTCCCTGCCGAGCAAGGAGCCCGATGTGGGACTCGATCCCAGGACCCTGGGATCATGACCTGAGCCGAAGGCAGATGCTTAACTGACTGAGCCACCCAGGTGTCCCTCGGTAGCTCAAATTTAATATAGTAACTGAAACGAAGCTATAGAAGATTCTGGCAGCTACATACATGCAAGGTTACATTTGCTAAATGCAACAGCTGGAAGTTTTTTATTTCTATAATGTCCTCTTTATGAGGGTCCACCATTGAACTTTGCTTTAAAGAGTTCCAAGAAGTGCAGACTCTAGGGAAGCCCGTAGAGGTTAGGGAATAACTGTAGAGATAAATATGGCATATAGAGGAACTAGGGTCCTAATTGACAGGTGGACTATATCAGCCGAGTAGGGCTTCTGTTAACATTTTTTTTAAATCCAGTCCCCTAATTTTATTTATTTACTTTTTATTAACATATAATGTATTATTTGTCCCAGGGGTACAGGTCTGCGAATCATCAGGCTTACACAATTCACAGCACTCACCACAGCACATACCCTCCCCAATGTCCACAACCCAGCCACCCTATCCCTCCCCGCCGACCCCCCAGTAACTTTCAGTTTGTTTCATGAGATTGAGAGTCTCTTATGGTTTGTCTCCCTCCTGATCCCATCTTGTTCTGTTAACATTTTAAGTTGGCAACATTCTCGAAAGGACCAGAAATCATGGCTTTTGTATCTACTTGTCATCTGTGAAGGGTCTGGAAAAATAGGCTAAGAGAGGGCAGAAAATTATAAAATGAATAAAATAAGAGTGGCAGCAAAAGCTTTGAGAACCAAGGGAAGGAAGGATGCCGGAGTGGCCGTGCCTGAGGGTGTTCAGCTGTTTGGAATCCCTAGAGGACTGAAGGGAAGGGTGTCGTCTCCCATTCCTGAGAGGGGAATTAACTCTTCATTGCTTAATGTTCTGTTCCTTAGGGGTTGTAGGGTCGCTGAATTCAATGACAGAAGAATCGATGTAAACTTTCATCACGAGAAAGCCATGGTACTTTTTTTTTTTTTTAAAGACATGGGCCCCTTTGACCACTGGGACATGTCGTAACCCTCTGTCCAGAAAGATGCACCTGTGCGCGCCATACTGTACTGCATTTCAGGGGCTTAAGGGGGTTCTTCGTTTAGAATCCTGGCAGGACAGGCAAGGGGAAGATTGTAAACTAGTCTGTATCCCCAGCAATCTGTTACTTTATAAGTATCTGGTGATAAAGAGTGGATGTGTTGGTGGTTGTAGACAGGCAATAGGGGGAATTTGTTTGTTTTTAATTTTAGGCATTTTAAACAGCTCATGCTTGTGTATTTTAAAAATATTTGCTTTAACACAACGCTAAATATTGTAGGGGGCAAGGACAGTTTACAGTAAAGCACATTTGCTTGGGGAAAAGGTTTCCATGGCTCTCCTCTAGCTGTTCTATGTTTATAGCCTCCAGAACTTTCACTTTGGCTTTGTTCCCAGGAAGGAAAGCTCTGCCCTTTCCCATTCTTCTACCCTTAGTGTGTGTGGGCGGCTGTGCATCTCCTGCGGGAGGGCACTGGGAGGAAAGCTGAGCAGAATGCTCCTTGGCTCCCAGAATCTCAAGCCAAATGGAGTTGGCTGTGTCTTACTTTCTCATGGTTATGCCTGGGAGGAGGTGGGTTTTTGGTGTCATGTGTCCTGAAAGCATAAACTCTTTATTAGCACAAATAAATCAGTTGGTTGGGCTCAGTAGATTTCGGGAGCCCTGGGAACTTTCGTGAATCATTGCTTAGGGATGTCACTTACTGGGGAAATACTCCAATTATGATTCTCTGACTTGAAGATCATCCACTGAGTACTCCTCATGCTTCCCCGGCACCCTCCCCCCATGCATAACACATTTGCATGATGGTGATGATATTGAAGGTGAAAGGATTTCAATCTCGAATTTACACTCCACGAAATAATCGAATGGTTATAATGTGTTATGTTGTGGATGAAGAGGATGTTTGAAACATTTAATATAAAAGTATGAGACTGTACCTCAATCTGACACTGCCTCCCTATATTGTAAATGATTCTGATTATGATGGAATAATGGTTCAGGTAATACCTTGCTAGATTGCTCTGGAGTTATACTTCAAGATAAACCGGTTAAAAGTTACAATTTGTACTTCTGTTTCTAAAGTTAAATTTGAAAGATTTTTGCTTGCTTGTTTTTGGGTTTTTTAGAGAGAGAGGGTGAGTGCACTTGCATGGGAGAGGGGGCGGTCGGGCAGAGGCAGAGGGAGAGAAAATCCCAAGCAGGCTCCATGCCCAGTGTGGAGCCTGACTCGGGGCTCAATTCCAGGACCCAGAGATCATGACCTGTGCCAAAATCAAGAGTTGGATGTTTAACCGACTGAGCCACCCAGGTGCCCCTCCCTAGTAGGCTTTTGGATCTATTTAGAAAATTTTGATTGTGAAAATTGTCTAAGAGTGTCAAAGGTAAAAAGCATCATGTATCTAACATCATGTCCCTTTTTTTAGTCCCGCCAAAACATTTTGCATGTTTTGGAGTTGGAAAATGGCATCTATAAAAAATTAAAGTGCCATATTACTAAAAGATGATAAAATTTGGGTGTTTATATTTGTAACATGAGACTGAAAGAAATCATGTAAGTAGTTTATTAGCATATTTCTGGTTTCTTGTTCCCTTGTCCTTTATAGAATCACTTTGAATGTTACTCCAGTCCCCAGCAGGCTGTTTCTCTGGGGAGGAGAAACCCGGTCTCTCCACCTCTGAGTGTTCTGAGAACAGGACATGGCTAGTTAGTCCCATCGTGTTACGGCAGCCCAAAATTTTAAGTATTTATTTGCACGGCAGTATTGCTATCCTATAAAACTTAATTGATAAATGCTTGAAAATGTGCTGTAAGATTTTTGAAGACCTCAATGATATTTTACAGTTGAGATCAAAATGGCTGTTCCAACATTGCATTTTCCAGCCACTTCCCTGGTGCCATCCCTCCAGCCGCAGAGAGTAGAGCAGCACCTTGCAGGCAGAGTGATTCTGCAAGCAGAGCAGAGAGGTCTCAAGCAAGGGCTTCCTTGCCCATACTTTGATGTTTTGTAAACACAAAACAAAATTTTTATTCTGGCTTCTGACCTCTAAGGGGAGCGGTTAGCTTTGCAACAGCCCAAATGCATCCGAGATTAAAGGAAATGGGCTGGGGAGACTTTACTCCTGGGGCCAGGTGAGAAGTAGCTGGTGTCATTCTGAATGTGCTCCCAATGAAGAAATCCGTGTAGCCCTTGTAGGGTACCCATTTAGAAACATCCTATTAAAATTTGCTACATAGTTAAAGCTGACATTTTGAACCCTGTCTGGGAAAGTGGGAAACCCTTGTCATGAATAATGCTATGTAGAGCAGTAGATTAGGACTTCTACCTTTTATCTTGCTTTCAATTCTAATGTGGCATTCCATTCTCTGTCACTTTAGTTAAAATGTTACTTGGGAAGGCAGAGGTCATTCGGAGATTGTGTTGTGGCATGTAAATAAAACTAATAGTCTTTGTTTTAAAGTTGTACTGCTTCTCTCCTCTTCATTCACCCCCATTCTAAGGTACAGACTGTAAAGACTTTTCCCTGAACGGGATTATAATATGTAGCCTATAAATCAAAAGTAACATGAGGAAAACATTGAAGCAGTCCGATTTTTAAGGTTCTTAATAGAGTTACAGACAATTGGAAAAAGTCTGCAGTTATTTTAAAATATGCTGATCTGCTTATTTTAATTTCATCTGCGTGTGTCACATGTAAAAAGCTTTCCAATACATAGGAAAAGGTAACTATATAAATGCAAGCTTGCAGGACATAGCAACAATGAATTGAATGAGTTTGTTTCTTTCAAGCCTATTACCTCTAAAACCAGGGGTCTCAGACTCCAATCACTGCAGGGGCTGGACATGTCACTGGGGAATTAAACATGTGCTGTTGCATTTTCGACAGTGAGGTTCTATGAACATATGTGCTATTTCTGATTCTTGAAAGAGGGCATCTTCTTGTTTTATCTTTTTCTCATATGTAGAGGTGCAGATGGGGAAATATACATTATTTGGTAGCTGCCCCTGCCATCTTTGGTTGGTTGTTGCGTAGATGGAACACAGGCAGTCTCTGGCCAGATTTTTGCTTTGACAAGAGAAGATAACCTGATCTTTTGCCATCTCCCCTATTTTTAAACAAGAACAGGAACAAACTATATACAGCCCAAACAGCATAGTTCTCCGGGTTAGCTTAGCCTGTGTGTCCCCAGTTTACGATTCCTGGTGAATTATTGGCTGTCTTTTTTTTCCAGTTATGTCTCATTTAAAGCAAAAATTGGACAGAAAGTTTATTCACACAATTTACAAATGCCATTTATTCAGTCTTAGCTTTTCATAGAGTGGTTTGCTTTGTCAACAAAAATTCATAAATTCTAGATTTCTTTGCAAAAAAAACCATTTTTAAGTGTTTATAAGGTTGACTATATGTTCCCTTTCTGTTACTTGATATCATTTTAAATACTTAAATTTTATTTTAAACTAATTGAAGTAAGGCATTTAAAACTATGTAATCCAAGGTTTTAAAACAAATATCACCAATTTCATGCCCATCCTTTCTTACCTATTAGTAGCAGCCACTTTCAACTTCTTTAGATATTTCTTATTTCTTAGCAAGACGCTTGGGTGAATTTCTTGATTTTAAAATTTAAGATATTTTCAGTTGATTTATTTGTGTATAATGATTTAGTTGTTTTTCATTTCTTTCTTTCGTCTGTTCACATCTAGTACCTACCCCCATTCTGCCTGCTTCATTAATTAACATTTTGGTGAGATCAGTACTCTGTTTGTTTGTTTGTTTTTTAAGATTTATTTATTTATTTGACAGAGGCACAGCGAGAGAGGGAACACAAGCAGGGGGAGTGGGAGAGGGAGAAGCAGGCTTCCTGCTGAGCCGGGAGCCCCATGCAGGGCTCGATCCCAGGACCCTGGGATTATGACCTGAGCCGAAGGCAGATGCTTAACGACTGAGCCACTCAGATGCACACCCCCCCTTTTTTTTTAAATTGAAGTATAGTTAAGATACAAAGTTATATTAATTTCAGATGTACAACATAGTGATTGGAAAAGTCCATATGTTTTGCTCTGCCGAGCTCAAGTGTAGCTAACATCTGTCACCACACTTCATTGTTACAGTATTATTGACTATATTCCCTACTCTGTCCCCTTATCCCTGTGACTTACTCATTCCATAACTGGAAGCCTGTATTTCCTACTTGCCTTCACCCATTTTGCCCATCTGCCCACCCCCACCTCTCTAGTAACCATCAATTTGTTCTCTGTATTTATGGGTCTGTTTCTCCTTTTTGTTTGTTCTCTTGTTTTGCTTTTAGATCCCACATATAAGTGAATCATATGGTATTTGTCTTTCTCAGTATAGCTTCTTTCACTTAGCCTCTAGGTCCATCCATATTGTTGCACAAGGCAAGATCTTATTCTTTTTAATGGCTGAATAAACTGTGTGTGTGTGTGTGTGTGTGTGTGTGTGCACGCGCACGCACCTGTGAGGGAGATCTATGCCACGTCTTTATCCGTTATCTCTTAGTAGATACCTGGGCTGCCTCCATGTCTTCTTGGCTATTATAAATAGTGCTGCAGTAAACATGAGGGTGCATGTATCTTTTCAAATTAGTGTTTTGTTTTCTTTGGGTTAATACCCAGTAGTGCAATTACTAGATCATATGGTATTTCTATTTTTAATATTTTGAGGAACCTCTATACTGTTTTCCACAGTGGTTGTACAATTTACATTCCCATCAACAGTGCACGAGTGTTGTTCTCTTTATCCTCGCTGATACTTTTTTTTTTTTTTTTCTGGCTATTCTGACAGGTGTGAAATGATCTCATTGTGGTTTTGCATTTCCCTGATTAGTGATGTTGAGCATATTTTCGTGTACCTGTTTGCCATCTGTGTCATCTTTGGAAGAAATGTCTATTCACGTCCCCTGCCCATTTTATTTTCCTGCCCATTTTATTTTTTTAAAAGATTTTATTTGACAGAGAGCAGGAGAGTATGAGGAAGTACAAGCAGGGGGAGCAGCAGAGGGAGAGGGAGAAGCAGGCTCCCCACAGAGCAGAGAGCTCAATGTGGGACTCTATCCCAGGACCCTGAGATCATGACCTGAGTTGAAGGCAGACGCTTAACCAACTGAGCCACCTAGGTGCCCCCCCTGCCCATTTTTAAATAACATTGTTAGGGGTGCCTGGCTGCCTCATCGGTAGAGCATATGTCTCTTTATCTTGGGGTTGTGAGTTTGAGCCCCATGTTGGGTGTGGAGATTACTTATATAAAATCTTTTAAAAATCACATTGTTTCTTTGGGGTTGAGTTTTAAAAATTATTTATATATTTGATATTAACCTCTTATCAGATACATCATTTGTACATATCTTCTCCCATTCAGTAGGTTGCTTTTTTTGTTTTGTTAATGGTTTCCTTCAATGTGCAAAAGCTCTTTATTTTGATAAATTTTTAAGAGTTTATTTTTTGCTTTTGTTTCCCTTACCCAAGGAGAAATATGTAGAAGAGTGCTGCTAAAGCTAATGTCAAATTATTGGGTGTCTTTGTTTGTTTGTTTGTTTTTTCCCTAGGAATTTTATGGTTTCTTGCCTTGAGGTCTTTAATCTATTTTGAGTTTATTTTTGTGTATGGGGTGAAAATTGGTCCAGTTTTCCTGGCACCATTTGTTGAAGAACCTGTCCTTTCTGCATTGTATGTTCTTGCCTCCTTTGTCATAGATTAATTGATCTTATAAGCACGGGTTTATTTCTGGGCTCTGTTCCAATGATCCGTGTGTCTGTACCATACTATTTTGATTACCTCAGCTTTATAGTATATCTTGAAATCTGGGAGTGTGATACCTCTAAGCTTTGTTCTTCTACAGATTGCTTTGACTATTCAGGGTCCTTTGGGGCTCCATTCAAAAAAATTTTTTTTAAGTTTTTATTTAAATTCCAGTTAGTTGGGGGTGCACAGCTGCTTAGTCCAAAGAGCATGCAGCTCTTGATCTCAGGGTTGTGAGTTCGAGCTCCACGTTGAGTGTAGAGAGGACTTAAATAAACTTAAAAAAATAAAATTCCAGTTAGTTGGGACTCCTGGGTGGCTCAGTTGGTGAAGTGTCTGCCTTTGGCTCAGGTCATGATCCCAGGATCCTGGAATTGAGTCCCACATTGGGCTCCTTGCTCGGCAGGGAGCCTGCTTCTCCCTCTGCCTCTGCCTGCCTCTCTGCCTACTTGTGATCTCTCTCTCACTCTCTCTCTGACAAATAAATAAATAAAATCTTAAAAAAATAATTTCCAGTTAGTTGACATACAATATTAGTTTCAGGTGTACAATATGCAAATTTTAATATTCAGTTTTTACTGAATTTTCATTTGACTATAAAATATAGTTCAAAGCTTGATCCACATAGTGTGCAATAATTAAAATTTTTCACATGTACAGATGTTTTATTTTCCTGGTTTTAACAATGTTTTCATTTTGTTTAGTGGTACTCTTCTCAACATATTTCGGACACATCTGGTAGATTTTTGGGAAAGGATTCTTGAGAGATTTTTGTTTTCAACACTTTGAAAATGTCCTTATTCTTCATTCACATTTGATTATTAAGGTCAAATTCTAGGTTGAAGTCATTCTCCTTCAGATTTTTGAAGAATTTATTTATTTATTTTTTGTTTTCAGTGTTATTGTTGAAAAAGCCTCTACTTACCCACTTTGCACCTATAAACCTTTTCATTTTTTCCCTTTGGATTCTATGAAATTTCATGATGTGTGTGGTTTTTTAAAAAGTACTGGCATTTGGGGCATTTGCTAGAGCTTTTAGGTCTGTAGACATATCCTTTTGGGAAACATTTCTATAACCTCATTCTGTCCCTCTCCCCCCAAGCCTCTTCCCAACACACCCACACCCACCCACCCCCACACACAATTTTTTAGGTATTCTTTCTGACTCTTCTCATCTGCATTTGGGCTTTCTGGAGTACTCCTCTAAATTTCTTAATTTTTTTCCCCCCTCTCTTTCTCTTCTCTTTGTGATGCTTTCTGAGATCTATTTTTCTGTTGAATTTATTTCTGCCATCAAATTTTCCAAGTTTTATGAATGTTAATTTTTAAGACTAGCTGTTTTCATGTGGATGCAGTATTCTCATCTCTCTGAGGATATTAAAGTCTTTTTGATGTTTTTTTTTTTTTTCCATTTACACTATCTGTCTTTTCACAGGGATATTTATTTTTCATTTTTATTTGTGTTGGTCTTTGACCTTCATGTTAGAGGATTTCCACACACATATGGTGAGCCTTACCACCTTTTCATATTTGAGAAAATCTGTGTTCTGGCCTTATTGACTGGTGGTGTTTTTTCTCTGTAGGGTCATTCTGCGTCCCGTTGGGCCTCCTAAATGTCAGAGTCTATAGATTTGTTCTTTTTTCCTTCAACTAGTTCATTTTCCCATACAGCAGCAGTTTTTAGAACTTTAGTCTCATGGCTCTTTCACTTAAAATTAGAAACTATTAAGGACCTTATAGACCAGTGCTCTTTAATAGAAAAGCAATACAAATCAGAAATACAAGCTATATATGTGTGATTTTAAATTTCCTAGTAGCCACATTTAGAGTAAAAGATTGAAATTAATATATTTTACTAATCTCCATGAATCCAAAATACTGTTTTAGCATGTAATCAAATAGAAGAAGTTGAGAAAATTTACATTCTTTTTAATGCAAAGTCTTTGAAATCCAGTGCATATTTTACACTTGCACCATCTGTCGGTTCAGACTGGTCATATTTCAAGAGTTCAGAGGATTATGAGACTAGTTACTGTCTTACTGGACAGTGCAGCTATAGAACTTCTGTTTATGCAGGTTATATCTCCCAGTATTTACATACTTGAAACTAAAATTGAAATATCATGAAAAAGTTACTTCATTTAAAAATAATAGGAGTAAACCCATTACATGTTAACATAGTTATTTTACATAAAAGTTTTTCAAGACAGAATTTGATAAGTGACATTCTTACATTTTTGCAAATTTCCATAATGTATAGCTTAATAGGAGACACCTGGATCCTCATGTCTATCTTTGCTTTCAGTCCATTGCAATTTGCTGTTTTAAATAAAGGAAGAAAATCTGTCCCACTCAGATACATAGTTGGAAAATAGTGGAGTATTTTAATAGTCTTTTCAGATAACTGTGGATATTTTTTGCTACTACACCAAAACTCAACAAGTCGTCTAGTTCTTAAAAGTTAGTTGCAATGGAATCTGAAATCCTGTTAATGGACTTTTCAAATCTATTGGTTTGTCTTGCCCTTTGAATGGATCTTTTACCCATGCATGGGTTTTACATTTTTGACCCGCATTGGTCATTTGGAAAATACTGGTTGACTGAGTTCTGCCAATATTCCAAATATTGACACATTTCATTATACTATGTCAAATATCATGTTTACTTATATCACTATCAGTCTAACTAGGAAAATCTTCAAGGATGGGAAACTGTCAAGCTCATGGTGATGGATGGAACTTATCCCAAACCCTAATTTTTGCTTGAAAGATCGACTTTATCATTGGGAGTAAGTACTGTCAGTTGTTATCCTTGAAGTGATGGGCTCACTGTTTTGCTTGTTTAGAAAATTTCTGCCAAATACCCACATTTGAATAACCATGGTGTCTCTACCAGTCATTTTTTTGAGGTAAAAAGGGTGTTCCATTAAAAAAGGCCAGTGGTTCAGCATGCATGGTAAACAGTACCATGTGTCATTTCCCTGGAGATCATACTCCTCCTTCCGTGTGCAGCTGAAGTGCTTTATGTATGCCTCTCATTTTGTTGTATAGGATATTGAAAAGAGAGGTGGTCAAAGGTTGATTAATAATTTTTACTCCATCAAGATCTTCAAGTGAACTTAGCTTTTTAAAAATCTCTGAATATGAAATGCCAAAGGGTATAGTGACTACAGTTGTGTGCCATTGTTTTGATTCTTGCTAAGAAATGAGCAGCTTTTCCTACCTATGCTTTTGTACCATGAATGAAAATTTCTACAATGAAAAAGGCAAATAATGTCAAAGTATTACGAAAATAGTTTCAGTTTTATAGTTCTTTCTGCCCCTCCCGAGTCTGTGGACCACACTTTGAAAACCACTTTTTTTTTTTTTTAATTTATTTATTTGACAGAGAGAGAGAGAGATCACAAGTAGGCAGAGAGGGAGGGAAGCAGGCTCCCCGCTGAGCAGGGAGCCCCATATGGAGCTCGATCCCAAGACCCTGAGATCATGACCTGAGCTGAAGGCAGATGCTTAATCATCTGAGCCACCCAGGTGCCCCGAAAACCACTGTCTTAGAGGCATTCTCCAATCTTATGCTTCAGAGGCATAAGCCTGGGTAACCAATGTCCAGATTGGTTAGAGTGAGAAGTGGGCCAGGAGAAGCCTTATTCATTTTTAATATAGATTTTCACATGATTTCTTAGTGTTTACTCTTGCTCAGCTGTGCTCCACGTTGCAAAGTTCCTATCCCCCGTTCACGGACTCCTTTGCTTTATTTCTCCATAGAGTAAACCTCAAATTTTGCATTTAGGTTGGGAGAGTTGATTGCCTCTGCAGAGTGTCAGCCAGTTCTGTTTTCATCCCTTGCCTCAGCCTTCAAGGCACCTGGTGCCTTCAGGTGCTGGGTCTTTGCTTTTATGTTGGCTGCTTTCTCCACTGGCTCAGGTGCCTGCTATCTTTGCTTTAAGTCAGGTATTACCCTTCTAACGATTTCAGCCTTCCATTTTGCATCACCATCTCTCATCTGTGGTGATTCACACTTCTTTGTGTGATTTGATATATTTTATGTTCCTTTATTTTTATGGGGCAGGGAGTTAGGCACAGGAAAGTTGCCAAGAGGAATGCTTATGTTCAACTCACCAGGATTATCTAGAAATCCTCTCCTTTTGGAGTTTGTCTTAGTATGTTCAGGCTGGTATGATAATAGTACCATAAACTGGGCAGATTATAAGCAATTTTCAGTTTGGTAGGCTGTGAAGTTCAGTATCATGGCTCTAGCAGGTTCAGTATCTGGTGAGGGCCCTCTTCCTCTCTGGTGGCTGTCTTCACTGTCTTCACATGGTAGAAGAGGTAAGGGAACTCTGTGGGGCCTCTTTCATGAGAGTACTAACCCTGTTTGTGAGGCCTCTACCCTCATGACCCAGGCTCCTTCCAAAGACTCCACCTACCGATACTATCACACTGGGCATTAGGTTTCAACCTGTGAATTTTAGGTGGGGACACAAACATTCAGTCAGTATTGGAGTTCAACTGAAGAAAATCTTGTGTACAATTCCAAATCCCTACTCTTCTATGTGTGTATATCCTGCATACAGTCTTATAGCACCGTACTCTATTTAATTTTTGACATTTCCTTTGTTTCTTTCATTTTTTAAATAGCTTTTCAGCATCTTCATTATGTTTATTACGTTTCAGATGTAAACATTTTTCAGTAGTGCAACAGGGGGTCAAGTTTCTGATCTTTCCTGCTATACCCTTCTTTGAGTTCACTGCTTCCCATCCCTTGTCAATAGTTTGTAGCTATCATGTTGAATATGCAGGACATGGGGGGGATGATTGACCAGCAATTTTACTTTTGTTTCCCAGTGTCCCTTTAAATTTATTCCATGAGGATAGTTCTTCCCATGGCCTTGAATGAAATGTAGACAAATCCCAATACTCTTCCAGTCAACTTGAAATCCTAAAGTATCTTCCTGTCAGTAGTTAATACAGTCTAGTGTGTAGTCAAAACTTAAAACTTTACTCAGAGTTAATGGTTATGCCCTTAACGCGGGTCAAGTCTGCTCCGAGGATGTTACAAGCAAGGGGACGAGGGGTACAGCTAGCCTTTCTTCTCTTACCTCACTTCTGTTACTCATTCCCCAGTTTACCCTCAGGTTCCCACACTGTCATTGCTGGAGTATGGAGAGGGAGGGCCGGTAAGTGTACTTTCTGCTGCCGCTGGAACAAATTAACACAAAATTATCTGAGAGTGCTGGATGTGTCAGAAGACAAACATTGTCTCACTGGGCGAAAGTCAAGGTGTGGCCAGGGCTGATTTCCTTTCTGGGGGTTCTAGGGTAGAATCTGTTACCTTGTCTTTCCCAGTTGGTAGTGACTGCCTGCATTCCCTAGCTCTTGGTTCCATTCTCCATTTTCACAGTCGCTCTCCTGTCACATCACCATCTCTGACTCTTCTTCAATTTCCTCTTTCACTTTGGCAACTTATGTAATTAAATTGGGTCCACATGGATAATTCTGGATAATCTCTCCCATTATAAAGTCAGCTGATCAGCATTCTTAATTTTTTCTGTAGCCTTGATGAATCTTTGAGCGAATTAAGGCCTGAGGGATTAAGAAATCCTTTCTTGGGGGGCGGTCATTGGTCCATTACTATAGGCAACAAAACTCGCAACAAGTACCATTGAATACCCTTGCATGTGTGCTCTCTTGGATCGGCAGATGATGAATCTGACTCTTGAAGGCTTCTTGACTTCCTTGTGGACCATCTACCCCTGCACCCCCACTTCCATTGCCGAGAATCTTCCCTGCAGTTCTTCTTCTTGTTGGCAGTTCTTCTTGTTGGTTAAGCCTGACTTCTTCAGCTGCTAAGAATCCAGCAGTTAAGACCCTAGCCCTCCAGGGGTTCCTCAGCGTACTCACACTGCTCTGCAAAGATCCCCAACTACTAGATCCTCCTTTTTTCTCTTGGTGTGGCTAGTGGAGTAAAGATCCATAAAACTGGGTTTTCCATGAGCTCATGTGGTAAGCCCCACAGGCAGTGGTCTGCATTTCATTTCGGATTGTGTCACCCTAGAGCTGAGATTCCTGCACTGGGACTGAGAGGAACGCATCATGGCCGCATTAGGTTTGCTGGTACATCAGTGTGCAATATGTGCTGTATCTTCCTGCCCTTAAAGTGTTGTCTCTCAACTATTTTTATGTCTTTGTTTCCAAACCTTTGTACATATTTCTCCCTTTAAAAAAAGAATGGATGGTTCTTTCAGATTTGTCAGTTGTGTCCTCCTCCTTCCCAAGAATCCTCTTTTGGAAAGTTCAGTGCTGTCTTACCATGCCTTCTGGAAAGCTTAAAAGGTTAGGGATTGCACTAAGGATGGGGTAAATTCATACAAATAAATGGTACCACCTGGAGCCTCCTGTGGAAACCAGCTGGCCTCTTTTGCTCGTACTCTGCTCCCAGCCGGATTCTTTCAAGCTGTCTTCAGCCTGTCATTGCAGATAGCCTGAAATCACAGATACAGTGAGCCTTTCTCTGCCTGGCAACTCTTCTTTTTTCAAGACACTGTTCAAATGCCACGGGTTTCCTGATGCCTTCGTAGGCAAAAGCCAGGCACTCCCTCTTGGAAGGTATAGAATAGATCTTTTTGGGGTAAATGGATGAGACCCAGTATGCATACCAATGTGAACCAAAAAGAAGGCAACTAGCATGAATGAATATTCTTTTGGAATATATCCAACACTTTTTCTTTTTAAGATTTTATTTATTTATTCGACAGAGAGAGAGAGATCACAAGTAGGCAGAGAGGCAGGCAGAGAGAGAGGGGGAAGCAGGCTCCCCGCTGAGCAGAGAGCCCGATGCGGAGCTCGATCCCAGGACCATGAGATCATGACCGCCGAAGGCAGAGGCTTTAACCCACTGAGCCACCCAGGTGCCCCTATATCCAACATTTTAAACCACAAAGTCCCAGTTTCCCCAAAGTTACTTCTTCTAGTATCTGTAGAACAGAGGAGAGTGTTTTCTCCTCTATTATCTCTTGTTTCTTGTTTGAACTACAGTTCTTACTGGGCTGTATTTACATTCCTGGATTTTCACCTGGGATCACAACTAGCTTACTGAGGAAGTAGTGTGTCTTGACTAACGCAGAGGTGCGGGGTGTATATAGAGGAAAGTACATGGACTGGGACCCCAGCACCCTGCTCTGGAAACCTAGAACTGCCAATTACTACCAGATAGACCTCTGACAAGTAGTTTGTTCCAGTCTGTTTTCACATCTATATAATGATACTTCGTTGGGCTGTAGTGAGGATTAAATGAATTAATATGAGTAAAATGCTCTTTGCAACACTGATCACCCCTTCAGTGGATGTGGCCACAGTCGGGACCATCGTGGTGGTGATGCTTCCTGGAAGTTTGGGTCAGGGAACCTATCTCCTAGGGACATTCCTTTGGGTTAAGGAGTCCTTTCTTATCAACTCCTTTTATAATACTGATGCATACTAATCTCCTAGTAATGACTTCTGAGGACGTTTTTTGCATTTAATGCAGCCAGGGATATTGGCCTCTTTTGACGTGAGAGAGGGCTTAAGAACTGAATGACACCGGAAAGGGAAGGTAAGGGGAGACTGAATGCCTTTAGTTTCATCTAGGAGTATCTTGTTTTGCATGTGTTTAACTCCTACACATACTGCTTAATGCTCTTGGGATATATTTTCCTTATCGTAATTTTTCTTTTTCTCATTTTGTGTTCATTTGGTAGTTATGCAATAAAAAATCATTTATTTGGGAAAATATTTTTGTTTTCTCTTGTTTTAATTGCTTTTACATCAGCTTGTTTTTTCTCTCTCAGGACTTTCTTGCCAAGATGTTTCCTGCCCTAAATCCCCTGAATTTCGCATCTGGCTGTGCCCTCTTTGGTTGTAGAGAAGCCTTCGCCATCACCCTCTTCTCTTTTAGCAGAGGGCCGACTCTTGGTTTTGTGGCTCTTCAGCTGGGTTGCAATCCTAAGACTGGAGAAGGTCAACATTTGGACATCGCTCTGCATTCCAAGTGTGTGCCGTCCAGTAGTCTCACTGCATGACTGGGGCTGAGCTCATGTCTTCGAGTTCCCTGTGTAAGCTGAGGCATGGTCGCAGCAGAATTAATTGGCAGGCATTTCGTCATCGGCTCTTGGTGGCTGAATACAGAGCTGTCCCTTTCTGGTCCACTCTTTTCTTAGGCTCAAGACATCTTGTACTTTTGCAAATCTCTAGTCTGGCAGTTGTCAGTAGCTTGAAACAGTTGTGTTTATAATGTTCTTTACCACAGGGCGAGTGACATGACCAACAAGAGCTAAAGGGCATCTTACGTGGGACTCTAAGTCTAACATAAGTCTAATGTCTAAGCATTTTACGTGTACTCTAAGTTGACTCATTGATAGGAATAAGCCAAAATTATTGTAGTCATGTTGCTTTATTTCCACTTTAAGTGCAAGCCCCCATCAGAATGTGACTGTGGGCAGTCATTTCTCAAAGTTTTATGAACTGATCTCACTATCATGCCTGGCATGCTCCCCAAAAGCAATCGGATTTCCTCCAAAAATGTATATACCTTTCAAAATCCCTACATTGCTTATACAAGCGAAAAACTGACTCAGCCACCCAGGTGCCCTGGGTTTAAGAACTTTTAAAGATTCTCCATCTGTGACTTGCATGAAGTATTGCTAAATACCTCATGGAATGGTGTAGCCATTTGCATTGCGTAAGCACTCCTGCCCTATGGAGGTAACCACGAGATAGACTGCTTATGGGTATTCAGTTAAGTATGCTTCTAAAATTAATATGCAAAGATAACATGCCTTGATTTTTCCAATTAGATTAATGCAGGGGTTTTATATGAGATTTAGCTTAGTGTGCTATAGTATTTATCAACTTACTCTCCTTCAGGTATATTAGGATTATTAAGGGTGAATTTATGCTTTAGGTCCACTTTTGTTTTTACTTTTAGAGAAGATATTTCTGACACTGTCAGTGGAGAAATGAGGATTGATAAATTAATCTAAGCTTTGCTTCACTGAAGCTACTAACAAAAAAGTCGTATCATGTTTTAGTAGTAATTTGTTCTCTTGGGTTGTAAGACAGTTTAAATATGTTGGAATGCCGTGGGAACACATCTAAAACTGAAAATCATGGAGTGATCAAAGGTGTTTGATTAGGTCACAGTGTTTGTGAAGTAAACCCCTTAAACCAGTAAATTAATTAAGCATGTATTAAGCATCTACTATTTTGCACTCTGGGGAGCTAGGTGAGGGCACATAGTGGAATATAATAAACTCTTTATGGCTAAAGCCTCTGGAGGTTATACCCCTATTTTTTACCTTTAGTCATTTATTATACTTAAAATTTTGTCAACTCATTCTTTTTCAGGAGAATATTTTTTGAAAGCTTCTATTTTTAACCATATTCCTCTTTCCTTCATTTAGCATATAACAGAACATTTTTCAAATTTTCAGCTCTCCTCCTTGGTAAAGGCGATGCTTTTTTTCTTTTTTTCCTTTGCTTCCTTAACTCCAAATCTATGTGGAATCTCCATAATTTTTTTTTAAGATTTTATTTATTTATTTGACAGAGACAGTGAGAGAGGGAACACAAGCAGGGGGAGCCGGAGAGGGAGAAACAGGCACCCCGCTGAGCAAGGAGCCCAGCTCGGGGCTGGATCCTGGGACGCTGGGATCATGACCTGAGCTGAAGGCAGATGCTTAACAACTGAGTCACCCAGGTTCCCCGAATCTCCGTATTTTTTATACTTATATGACCAATGAATATTTTATGAGCCTTCCCATCACCTGCCAGTATTATCTCTATGCACTTCTGTCAGGCTCCATTGTCCTCATTTGTCCTCTGGACCAGCTACAAGATTGTAAGTATTTTTGGAGGCTGGTATGTTTGGTAATTCCTTACAAACACTACCGTGAATGGAAGAATACTAGAAGGAAGCAGAAGGCTCTGATTTCATGGGAGCCCACTGCCAGATTTGATTTCAGCCCCTGGGCATACCTGTAGAAGTCTGTCTGCATGTTTGATTGAACTTTGTTTTCACTTGTAAAGGCCTCTAATATGTCTTAGTTTACTGTGGAAGGATGCTTATGATCATGAAGAAGACTCCAAGAAGCCTTTTAATTTGTATAATCTTTGAACCCTTCCCTGTACACTTCTTTCTCGATCTTTCCCACCTGCTCACCCCTATTCATACCCACTCATTCTGGGTTTTTTTTGTTTTTTCTTCTTATCCTTCTATCACTCTGGATAAATAGCTTAAGTACAGCTAGCTACTTAACATTTGGCTTAGTGTCACAAAAGAGTAGAAGTTATGTCCACTGACTGAGTCGAGTCCTTAGAGAAGAAGAAAGAATCATCTGTCTGATGGTGTCATTTTTTTTTTTTTTAATACAAAAGATAAGAGGGGCAGGAGGCAAAGCAGTCTAAAATCTTGGTATAGAAAAGAAGAATGCCAGCTGAAGGTAATAGTGTAGAAATAGCAGAGTGTTCTATCAGGATTGTCCAAGTTATTTTTGGATAATGACCCCCAATAACTTGCCACAATCCAGTTTTATTTCCTGGTTACTCTGGGTATTCCATGTGAATTGGGAGCAGATTTCTACTGATCTGGTCACCCAGGGACCCTGGCTCACAGTGTTCCATCTTGGCACAGCCTTTCCAAACACCGGCGGGGGAAAAAGACTTTGTCGATTCATGTCTTGGCTCCTCCAGGCCACAGCCCAGAAGCGGTACACATCCTCTCTGTGCATTGGTCTAGGCAAGTCAGAGCACCATCCCTTAACGTGGGGAGGACAAGGACGTGCAGTGCTGTCATGGGCTGGGAGGGACTAGAACTGGCATGCCTGTGAGCAGTACCAGCCTCTGCCATGAGGTGATACGCTGAAATAATGCTCATAGTGCAAGAAGACAGGAGAAGTCTGTTACAGCCAGTTATGAACTCAGGAGCCACCTGCGTCTGTTAACACAAAAAAGTGTATGGGGCCATGAACTGTAGATTTAGTCTTGTGTCGAATGTTAGCCAGGCAGGGGCATTCAAGCTCTGAACTTGGGACGGTCGTTGTGGCATGACAGGAAATCTCCGTTCTGGTGTGGCTGAACGTGCTGGGGCAACGGGGCAAGAAGAGAAGAACTTGAAGGACTTCTATGGATTATTCCAAAGGTCTTTTCTCTATGTCGATAAACTTTGATTTCCTTTATAGCAGATGACACGTACAGCTGTTTTAGTTACTTAGAAACATGAGCACCTGCGGTTTACCGTAGCTTAGAGAGGAGAACCCTGATGTTGTAGTGCCCTGGGAGTGCCTCCTTTTGACATGAGTAGGCCTGGGTTATTCTCAGTGTAGGCCATTCCCACCTTATCACACCACAAGCACCTTGAAGGGAAGGACTAAATCCTGTTACTTTGAAAGGGGATCCTTTCAAATGGACCTAACATGATGTCTAATACACATTTAAGTCATCTGGTCAAAAGAAATAATTTGATTTTTTTCAACATATGTTAGAGAAACAATAGGGGATGTTAGTAAGGATAGTCCAGATTATGCTGCAGTAACAACTCCAATAGCTCCATGTCCTCACAGAGGTTTATGTCTCATTCAAAAAGTCTGCACTTAACACATCTTTAAAATCTTAAAAAGGATTGTCTGAAATTTTCTCAGCTAATCGCAGGGTAAGGAAGATGTTCTTTGCTTTCCTCCTCAATAGACAGGGAAAGATTAGAAAGGAAGTTTGGGAGCCTCAGTTTTTGCAGGGGGGAGAAAGCAAGTAGTTCAGCACCAGGGTGACCCAGGCTGGGGCAAATTTGGGTTCTTTGGTAGTGTTGGTCCTATGTGGTGCTGGTTCTAGAGTTTCTTCTCAGTAACTGTGGTCCCTCCTTCCTCCAACTCTGGTTTGGGTTGCAGAATTATGGAAGGCTTTTTACTGACCCTATCATCCACAGTGGCCTTGTTGGTGTAGGAAATGCCACCTTGTAAGATTTAACACTGCCCCGCCCACGTCTCTTCTGCACAGCTGATAGGTGTAGCCCTTTCTGCATTGCTACCTCTTCTAGTCTCTCTCCAGCCACCCCCTGCCCAATCAGCTTAAATCAATCTGTGCCCCACAGTGGGTCTTAGTGGCCCTTAGGGTGAGAGAGTGAACTCTCAGGATTTTACTGGGAGCTCCCAACAAACCAGGATGTACAGCTCCAACCAGACAGCTCTTCAAAGCCCCAATCTGGATAAAGTTACTCTTGGTATTTCAGCCCCAAGCATGGTGTTGAGTTTAAGTGCCATCCCCAACATCTGAGATGTGTACATCAAAATAAGAAAATGGGGGCACCTGGATGGCTCAGTCAGTTCAGCAGCTTACTCTGGACTTCGACTTAGGTCATGATCTCAGGGTCCTGGGAGTGAACCCCGCCTTGGGCTCTGCTCTCAGTGGGAAGTCTGCTTGAGGATTCTCTCTCTCTATGCCCTTTGCTCATGTTCTCTCTCAAATAATATAAATAAATCTTTAAAAAAAATAAGAGGAATGCTAAGCTTACATGTACTTCTTTTTTTTTTTTATTCAAAAAGAATTCCAACTCCAAAAGTACGTAGTAGTTATTCAATAAATATTTAGCGAATGGATCACAAAAGACTATTAAGTTCTATAATGTAAAAGGATGTAGCATATCATGGAAAATTCAAACAGTAGCTAAAAAAAATACTCAAAGCTATAGGGAATATTAACTACAATGAGGTTTGGTTTAGGAGAATAAAATTATTAAATGAAGGACATCTGTAAATCTGCATATAATATATATATAAAATTTATATAATATTTATATATAAAATTATATATCACAAAATTTATTATACATTTATATATAAAATTATATGTTATAAAATTTATATGTTTATTACATTTATTATATATAAGGCATCTATATTTTTTCCTTTGAACTAAGCCAGACACTGAGTAACTTACCCATTTTCATGTGTACTTTCTTTCACCTACTCTTTTAAGCCTTTTGAGCACTATGCCTGAGTTCTAGAAGCTGATCTCTTGCATGATATTTCTACTAAATAATGCAATCTAGTTCCAAATACCCAGCTTATAATCTCCCTGAATTAATATTGATTGTGTTCCACACATCTTGGGAGTGGGGAAGTTAAAATAAAATATTATCTCTTAACTACCAACCTGACCTTTCTGTATTTTTAATATATGATATTGACTCTTTGAAATTTCTTGTAAACAAGGTAGGATATTCACTTTGTAGTTTTATTCTGGTAAACACTCCTAGAAGTCTTTAACTAGTTTTTCCTAAATAGCTTTATATATGGCCTCTCCCCATTAACTCAAACTGAGGCTTTTTTTGAGTCAGAGAAAAGAAGAGAGGATCATTCAGCTTTCCAAATTAGACATTATTTGTGTCCAGCTTATATTTATGAACAGTAGTCAGTGAGCTCTTGTATCAGTAAGGTGTGTCTTACGTTCGTCCAGGTGGCTCTTTAATCCTTAGGTGTTCGAACTTAGCAATTTTGTGTGATTATTGTTCTAATTACTATCAGTCCAGCACTTGCTACTTCATCAGGAGAACTGGCTATTTCCACTCTGACACAGGTCCTAGCAATTCTCTCTGCAAAGGGGGTAAACTGCAGGAGGTAAAGAAGTACATTCATGGTTTCAAACGCATAGTGACACTTTGCAAGGGAAACACTTGGCAATGGCCAGGCCGGGACCCTGTGAAATTCCAGCAGGACTCCTTTAGCTTCGGTTGAACGTTGCGATTGGCAAGGTTGGACCACATGAGGATGCCTTTCACTTTTTCATCTTCTCAGTACCATATATGCACCATCCACTGACTTGAAAGACCAGACTCCGCATATCTGTCAGTTGAAATCTTGTACATCCTTTAGCAGCCACTTCTTCCACAAAGCCAGCATCATTCTGTTGTATCTGAAATGGTCTCTGTCTTCTAATCTCCCGTCACCCTCGTGTGCTCCCTGCGTGACCTTCTCTACTGAGCATATACAGATCGTTAATTGCATAGACAACTATATCTAACTCACTACCTTGACTCATCAGAAATTCTTTGCGATTAAAAGTTAAAAATAGCTCACATTTTTAGTCTTTGTGTATTCTGGTTGTTAGGTTAAACAGTTATGTGGATTACCTCATTTAATCGTAGGATTTGATTAGACTATAATATATTTTAGTCTTATTTATATAATTATATAAGCCATATATATGTTACATATCTGTTACATTATTACCATTTTATAGATGATGAAGTAGTTGTAAAGAAGGATAAGCAACTTGTCCAAGATGGCATAGTAGTGGCTGGGCCAATTTCTGAATGCAGACCCTGTAGCTCTGTAACCTTAAACAGTATTTTAGGCTTCATCCTTATGTTCCACAGAGACGAGTGCATATAGTAGATAATCCACATTTGAATTAGTGCCAGAATTTTTTAATGTATAATAAGCTAGTGGGTAGAAGCTCGGTAGCTTAAGATTGAAAAGCACATAAATTCTGTTAAAGCAGGCAAATAGAGATATCTGTTTGATTTTTCCCATTACATCATATTCCTCTTGCATTTGCTTTGGCATCCCTTCCTCAGAGATGGTAGACTGTACATTTCAATCTTCACTTCTGAACTAACGAGACTTCAGATTACTTTTTCATATTGTATACTAGGAGTTGATGGCTGTAATCTTATATGGTAATTTTATTGAAACAAAAGAGCTCTTTACTTTAAAAATTATATATTTACAGGAAGCGTCAGAGATGGCACAGACAGGTGCTGTATAGGGCTCACTCAGTCTCTTCCCCTGGTTGAATCTTAAAGAGCCGTCATACAAGATCAAAACCAGGAAATTGGCACGGGTGGGAAGTGTGCGTGTAGGACTACATCATCTTATCACATGTGTACATCGCCACTACAGTCGATATACAGAACTATTCCCTTACCACAAAAATCTCCTTCATGCTACCCCTGTGCGGTCACATCCATACCCTGTGGGGTGCTCCTCCCCAGCCTCTTCCTTTTTCCTTGCAACCCATAATTTTGCTCTTACTGTAATTTCCTCATTTCAAGAATGTATAAATGGATTTATATAGTATATGACCTATTGAGATCGGCTTCCTCCCCTTCCACTCTGCACAATGCCTCTGAGATCTATCCAGGTTGCTACATGTATCAGTAGGTATCCCTTTTTATTGCCGAGTAGTAGTCCACAGCCTGGATCTACTACAGCTTATGTAGGCGTTTACCCATCGTAGGAGCTTGTGGTTGCTGCCAGTTTTTAGTTATTACAAGTAAAGCTGTTAGGGACACTTGCGGAGAGATTTTGTGTGAACAATGGACAAAGCCTTCATTTCTTTTGCAAAAAACTCCGGGACTGTGACTGCAAGGCCTTATGTGGAGTGTATGTTCAATTTTTAAACGGTCAAGCTGTTTTCTGGAGTAACTATACAATTTTGTGCTCCCGCGAGCAATGTACGAGAGATCCAGCTTCTCTACATCCTCACCAGCATTTGGTGTCATCAGTATTGTTTCTCTTGTAGCAATTCTGGTAGATGTGCAGTGACCCCTCATTGTGGCCTTCATTTGCATTCCCCCAAGGACTAGAGATGCTGAACCTCTTTTCATGTGCTGATTTGCCCGCAGTGAGATGTGTCTTCATGTCTTTTGCCCACTGTTTAATTGGATTGTTTGGTTTTTTACCATTGAGTTTTGAGAGTTTTTTATATACTCAGAGGAGTTCTTGGTCAGATGTACAATTTGCAAATGTTTTCTCCTAGTCTTTAACTTGTTTTTTTTGTCCTCATTTTAAGATAGAGGAGAGTCATTTGCCAAGGGCCATAGTTGGTTGGGAACTAAAAAGAAAAAAATATGTTGAATGATGCCAGGTCTGCATATCACCTACTCTGTGAGAAATTCATGGTCCACTGTGTCAGAGGAAAGAGTGTCATCTCCTGAAGAACTAGCATTGATTCTCTCCAGGGAGAGGCAAGGACCATGTTCCTTTCTGATGTAGCTGGAGAGGGCCATCCACCATTTGTATTAGAGAATATTATTATTGCTGCTTAGTAAAAAATCACCATGGATCCCTGTCAGGATGGAGTTTTATTGTCAACTTAGTACACTGAACCTCTTGACAAAGAATCAGCAATGAAGGTAATAAAGAAAAGCGATGACATTGGTACCAGATAATTTCAGACATCTCTTACCTGCTTCGGCTTTGTTCCTTCTAATTAAATCCCTCTAATTAAAGCAATACATTGCTATTAGCTCCAGGTATATTTATAACACATGCCTTGAAATGACATTTACAGTGAAGACTGATCTAACCTTTGCTTTTGAATAGCTTATTTTATAGATTCTAGCTTTTATTAAATTTCAACCCTCATTTCATAGAGGTTTTTTTTTCCCCTGCATATACCATAGTATAATGAAAACACATGTTTTTTTAATAAGTTTATGAGGAGTTATTGATGTGTCATTTATGCTTATCTTTCTATACATTTTGAGTGTCAGGGCTATAAATATGCTTAAATTATAAAATTTCAGTTGAAATTAGCTCAGGTATATTTAGAACATGCTATTTTGAATTGTGGAGTAGAGAATTCCAGTTTTCTATATGTGAGATTCATGGCAGCTTTAATATTAATGGAATAAAGATTTGAAGATTTCAGGAAAAACTGAAGTTGGAAAAATTTGGCTAGTTACATAGAACTACTTAGAATTTGGAGGTGAACAATTAGAGATAGTAATCCTTATGGATGGACAGATTGGGTGGGGTTGGACAATTGGGCAGCAAATAGTATTTGCAGTCCCCTCCTCTAATCAGAGGGGAAACTGACATCATGTTATATATTTGGCAATTCAGGTCAGTTAAGTATATTTATGTATGAATTCCTGCCATTCTCTTTTTTCTTATTTTTTCTATAGGCCTACTTCCTGAGAAACAACGTTACTTATATTAAAAAAAAAAAAATTACAGAAGCACCCATATACACAACATCTAGATCTGTTTGTCAAAACATCTTCTATTTTTATGCATTTCAAAGTATAGATGTTTGATATGTAAATCCATTTCAACACTTTTATTTTTAAAACCTGTAAAGTAGAATTCACAAATCTTGTGTACATTAGCTGAGATGTGATAAGTAACTCTAACTGCAATCAAGTTGTAGAACATAATTGTCACTCCAGGAAGTTCCATCATGCCCCTTGGCAATCAGTACCCATCGCCCAGAGATTAGTTTGCCAGTTCTGGAAGTTCACATAAAAGGAATCATTATATACTTTTTTGTGTCTGGCTCTATTCATTCGGCATAATGTTTTTGTCATCTGTCCATAATGCATGTGTATGAGGAGTTCTTTTTATTGATAAGTATTATTTCTTTGTATGAGTATATTAGTTTGTTTATCCTCCTATTATGCCAGGCATTTAATTCCAGGAGATGAATTTGAAGATTGTAGGTCTACGGTTTCTTATATAGTTACCTCTTAAAAGCTGCAATTTTGAAAGCTAGCATTTGTATGTAAATTTTGTAAGCTTGATGTTTGAATCTGCCTAACTTGGCTGACTTGAGCAAAATTCTTATGCTTTAATTATTCAATGATTCCTCCCTCTGAAGACCAAACAGTGTTGGTACCTGCTTTCTCCCTTCCCGCCACATCAGGATCATTTTAGGAAATGACACAGCGAAGTCTGTACAGTATTATGGCTTGGACTTAAATGCCAGTCATTTTTTTTCCCTTATGGAAACAATGTAAAGTTTTTAGTCTGTGGAACATGTTCTGTTGGTGGTGGTGGTAACACTGGTAAACAAGTAGGATTAGCAAATATTTTTGCAAAAATTTCATATGCCATAAAGGTGATGTCTAAATGCATAAACTTAAAGGTTGGGGAAAAGGGCAGATAGCTTTTTAAAAAATGGTTTTGAAGTTTTTCTGCTAGTCACTATCCTGCAACATCACGAAGAGTCATTTTATCGGTGTTCTTAAGTTAACTGCGTATTAGCAACTATATTCAAAACTGACCAGTGATGTCATTTTTTTGAGCATCTGATACTTAAGGTTAGGGAAAATTGAATTTACTTATAATGCATCATATTTTTAACACATTTTTATATAACTAAAACTTTCTTTCCTGCATTTTTCAGGCTACTGAGATTACCTGTTTACCCAAGAGACTGCTTTTTTTTAAGTACTTTTTTAAAAAAAAGATATTTGGGGGAGAAAGACAGTGAGAGAGAGGGAGAGAGAGAGAGAGAGAATGCACATGGGCCAAGGGAGGGGCAGAGAAGCAGACTTCCCACTGAGCAGGGAGCCTGATTTGGGATTAGATCCCAGGACTCAGGGATCATGACCCGAGCTGAAGGCAGATGCTTAACCAACTGAGCCACCCAGGTGCCCAAGAAACTAGCTTTGAAAACTGTTCTTTAAAAGTTTGAAATGTGCATCAATAGTGTTATTTATGGATGGGAAATAAATGAAGCACACTGTCTTGATGTTTTCACTAAGCAAATTTGGAGAAAGAAGAAATTCTTTTTTTTTTTTTTAGGTTTGCTTATTTATTTAAGTAATCTCTATACCCAATGTGGGGCTCGAACTCAAGACTCTGAGATCAAGAACCACGTGCTCTTCTGACAGAGCCAGCCAGGTGCCCGTTGTGGTTGTTTTAAAACTGTTTCTTTAGTATAATAGAGATGGGTTGCAGGGTGGAGTATAGCAGTTGTAAAATGTGTATAAGGATAGTTGAGTATTTGCCTGACAGAATATTTACTTGGAAGTGCTTGGGGGAATGATAATCAGTAAATATCCATATACAGTTCCAGCAGGATGTGCATCCCATTGCCTCAACTTGCTTCAAAAAGACCTCATGAAGTTGGATACTCTCCAAAGCTTTTACGGAAGAACAAAAGAGATGATCAAACTTGTAGCTGCTCAAAGAGAAGCCAGAAGAAAAGAATAGAATAATGACTTTGAAATCCTATAGAGAACTTCAAGTGGAGAGATAATGTCCTTTGAAAATCTGTGAATAAGAGCAACAACAAAATTAGCTTTCCAAGAATTAGAAATTTGCCCCCTGCCTACTACTGTTTTACATTTTTTTTATATTGCATGCTTCTTTAGAGTGACTTGCTTTTCTGTTTGTGCAGATCATCTTATTTTCTGCTCTTTGCTTATGTTCTTGCTTTTGATTGGAAGCACCCTCCTAAATCCAGTCATCTTTCAAAACCTTGTACAGGCTGCATATCGACAATCAAGCCATGATTGCTCCTTCCATTTCTTCAGAATTAACTGCCAGTAGATGAACTTTTCTCTCTCTTTGTGTTATTTCTGTACCTTTTACATCCTCATATTCTTGTTCGTCACTGGTTTCCCCAGATGTGGTGACTCCAGCCATGCTAGGGGGAGACCTGACATCTGCTCAGAGTCCCTCAGGGATGGACATGGTTCTAAGCACTTGATGTGAGATAGTGTTAAATCTCATGGCCTCTCTCTAATGTATGCAGTATTATGTTCAATGGGTGTCACCGCCTGAGCAGTACAGATTTTGAATTATATACTATTTTAGATTAATATCTTACTGAAGTTTTTCTGTGTAAAAAGACCATACTGATGTATCTGTTATTTCTTGTAAAGTTCTATACTAAACACTGTAGACTTCTCCCTGGTCAGGTCAAAAAATAGTTAAGAAATATGCCAAATTTTTGATGCGTGTATAGCATTATGTTTCATAAGGGGTCTCCAAAGTTGAGAATGAAGTTATGGATCTAGAGTATATACACTGCTAGTTTCTGGTGTAGCCAAAATAAGGAATTCTGCAACTCTGTTTACGTTTGAGTGCCTTGAAATGAGCTTAAATTCTTGAGGTCATGATTAGTGTGGACGATATAAGCTAGATTCTGTCTTAGTGTTTCGTATCCTCTTATGTTAGTAGGGTTGTCAGTCTCACCCAAACTGGCTTTCATCAGCTACCTTAGTATCAGCAGCTGTGCTTATCTAAGGAAATGCAGTAATGGCAAGTAAGGGTAGTGGGGTTTGCGTGTGCATAATTATAATGTAAGGATGTTGTAGAGGGTGGTTTTAAAAATGCGTTGCAGGCCCCTGGGTGGCTCAGTAGGTTAAATGCCTGACTTCAGCTGAGGACGTGATCTCAAGATCCTGGCACGGACTCCTGTGTCCAGCTCCCCACTCAGTGGGGAGTCTGCTTCTCCCTCTTCCTCTGCCCCTCCCCACTCATGCTCGCTCTCTCAAATAAATAAAATCTTTAAACAAAAATGCACTGAGCTTTATGCTTATGGAACTTTGAAGAAGTTCAGAAACATGTGAATGATTTCAATGGCAAGTTTTATAGAAAAGAAGTAATGGGAAAATATTGGGGAGATTTGTGTTTTCTAACATCTTTGTCTCATCCTACATATAGATATCTTGGTTTTGGTAAAAAACTACATTTTTATTTCTTTTCTTTTATTTTATTTTATTTTTCGTTTATGTTATTTTATTTTTATTTTTTTTAATTTAATTTTATTTTTTCAGTGTTCCAAGATTCATTGTTCATGCACCACACCCAGTGCTCCATGCAATACGTGCCCTCCTCAGTACCCACCACCAGGCTCACCCAACCCCTCACCCCCCACCCTCCAAAACCCTGTTTGTTTATTGGAGTCCACAGTCTCTCATGTTTACGCTCCCCCTCCGATTTCCCCAATTCACCCTTCCTTTCTTTTTCCCAATGTCCTCCTTGTTTTTCCTTATGCTCCACATGTAAGTGAAACCGTATGATAATTGACTCTCTCTGCTTGACTTATTTCACTTAGCATAATCTCTTCCAGTCCCGTCCATGTTGATAGAAAAGTTGGGTATTCATCCTTTCTGATGGAGGCATAATATTCCGCTGTATATATGGCCCATATCTTCTTTATCCATTCATCTGTTGAAGGGCATCTTGGCTCTTTCCACAGTTTGGCGATTATGGCCATTGCTGCTACGAACATTGGGGTACATGTGACCCTTCTTTGCACTACATCTGTATCTTTGGGGTAAATAC
>CM052883.1:145574576-145748521 GCA_028534135.1 Potos flavus
AGTTCTTTATAGATCTTAGATATCAGACCTTTGTAGTGTCATTTGCAAATATCTTCTCCCATTCCATGGGTTGCCTGTTTGTTTTATTGACTATTTCCTTTGCTGTGCAGAAGCTTTTTATTATAATCATTTGTTCCTCATATTTTAGGTTTCTTCAAAATTTCCATGTTTTGCATATATTTTCAGCATGTGGCTATGATTTTTATTTTCTTATGGGAAGGATCATATTTGAGTGTCTGTGTTGTGTGTTAGGAAGTTTCCTATTGATGTTCATACTTACATTGATATGTTTTTGTTTAGGGAAATGTATTAAGTTCTTCATTTTGGAGATAAAATTGATGACCACATTAAAAATAAAAACCCTCCATGCAAGAGGGTTTTATTTCTGCTAAGTTTAGAAGCAAGGATGAATAAATACTTATAGTAGCTGCAGGAATTTTTGACGAAGTATTTTTTTTTTAATTAATGACAAGTTTCAAACATCAAAACAGGTAGATAAGAGGACAACATATTCCCTGCTTATCATCCTACAAGGATCATAGTCTCTTCCTAAGTTTGCTTGTTTGAGTATGAAACCTATGCTCCAGTATCCTTTGAGTATTTTGAAGCAAATCTCAGATGTCCTATTTTGTTCATAAATATTTATCTATCTCGAAAAAAATGAGGATTCTTTAAAAAAATAATGCCATGTCCTCATGAAACCTAATAATAATTCATCATATAATATCCCCAATTGATAATTCAAGGTTTAAATTTCACTGGTTGTCTCATACCTAAGTCTTTACAGTTTTTTCTTGAGTCAGGATTCAAACAAGGCCCACACAATGCATTTGATGCATCAATTTCTTCCATGTATAGCCCTCCCTCCCTCTCCTTCTTGTTCTTGATACTTTTTTTGTTGAAGCAGTAGGATCATTTGTCCTTTGTTGTTTTCCAGTCTATGTTTTGCAGAGTGCATTCCAAGGTTGTGGTCAACATGTTTTTCTGGTCTCTGTTTCCTCAAATTGATTTTTAGATCTAGAAGGTCAAACTTTTTTTTGATGGTGGAGAGGGGATGGAATATTTCATAGCTGTTTCATATACTCCAGGAATCACATAATGTAGTTATTTTTCTCTTTGATGTTAGTGGCTATAGATCATCATTGGCTAGAGCCATTATTATTGAATTTGCAAAATAGTAATATTGAATTCTTCATTTATGAATTGGAAGAGTACTAATGAGAGATTTTCATCAACTGTTTGCTTACCCAAAGGACAGGATTATAGGGGAAAGGCAAATTTAATGCTTGGTTCTTTCTGTCTTTTTACCAGTTCAGAAAAATGGGTTGGTTCCCTAGATTCCTTAGAATCTGAGAATTTTTGAAGAATATATATATTCTTATGAATACATGGATATAAACCTACTTGGGTTTAACAATTACTATTCTTTTTGCTCAAGTTTCCTCATTTTTCAGCCAGTGGGAGCCTCTTTAGGTTGACTGTCTTTGAAGACTTCCTTGCTTTCTGCTATGACAGAATTTTCTAGACTCATCTTGTGCCTTTCCTACCCCAGGCCAGGATCAGCTGTTGTCCATGGATTTCCTTCAGTGGCAAGTAATACCTTGAGAACCCTGATTTGGGTGCTGGAAGTGGTAGTTGTTACTGGATTGGTCCTTGTGTCTGGGATTTTTCAGTGGATAGAGCTAAAACACACACACATACACACACACACACACACACACACACACACAAGGACGTATTTGTGTACCTCTTGAGTTTATGCATTTCTAATATAGGATTATATTGTGTTACTTGATTTTATATTTGCGTCTCTTTTCTCTAACATATCTTGCTTCCTAAAAAATTGACATGATTTGTTTGAAAATGCTATCTGTTCTTCCTTAACAGACCACTGATTCATAGGTTTTGAGGCTCCATTTCGAAAGGGAACTTCAAGTTTACTCTCAATGAGGGGCGGATATCTGAGAAGTGTTCCACCTGTCACGTCACTATAGGGAGTTGTTAAAGACCAGTAACTAGAGAGAATAATGGAAGGGGTACTGGATTGAGGTCTGGCTCTGATGATTTACCCATTGCTTGTTTCCTTGTCTTATAAAAAGGGGGTAATAGTAATCTACATTCCAAGCCTCTTATGGAAGATAATATATGTGGAAATGCTTTGTAAATTATTAATATATCATAATAGAAATCATTTTCCCATCTGATGAAAAAATAATGAGATAGTCTTTGAACCACTGGACTTTTGATTAGCTTTTTGGTTGGGGTTTGTTTATTTTTGCGGGGCATATTTTTCTTTTTTAAGTTGCTAAAGGATAGTCTTCCTAATTATCCTCTTTAATGGATCTTCTTCTTTATAGTTAAATGTATATGTTTGTAGGCTTGAGGTGAATGGCTGATGGCTTAAATATTTGTTTGGCTTAAATATGAAATATTTTTGTTTTAATTGATTTGTAATAAAGTTGATATAGAAAGGACAAAAGCCAATAGGACTTTTTCATCAAAGCCTGTTTCTTGTTTTTGATAAGGTCTTACTTCTCTTATCTGGTGTCATGGAGTACTATAGACCCCAGAGGTGTACCTCTGTGTGTGTGTATATAACCTTTCCTTTGGTAGGACCTAGGTTCACAGTGCTGAGTTCATAACATGGAAACAAATGACAAGTAAAGGCCAAGTTAGTCATCTAGATACAAGGATTACATGCTTGGTGTTGCTAGGCTCCTTATCAACTTTATTTGGCTCATAGAACGGACTTAGCTAAGACTCCAAAGGCAAGTTCCCAGCCGATCCCTTCCAGTTATTCTTTTTATATTCTCAAACAGGGTTTTGCCTTATTTTTTCATCTTGGTGCCATGTTTACCCACTTGATCCAAAAGAAAAGGGGCCAGTGTAACATCTCTTAACTGTACTGGTGCTTGCTTGGGCCTGCCTTTAAGATCCCTATTTTTATTCCCTTCCTGCCATCTTATGCTCTTAAGGCCTTATCTTTAGTTGTATAGCCTTGGATTATTCTAGCCCAGGTTCTTTGTCCTTAGCTTTCTAGCTTTCCTTCCCATGTGTCAATGATAATTTTTTAAAACTCACACTTTGTTATTTTACAGCTATATTCTACCCCTTCCAGCACTTTTAGCCAATCCTTGCAAGTGGCAGTGACCTTCTTTCTGCAACCTGGGCTTGTAAAACCTCTTTACCATTCTCCTTGCAGAGGTTCATAGTGTTCATTTGCATTTTACTAACAATTCTGTCCCTATAGGGAGTGAAAAATTGCTGTTATCTTCAAATATTTCTAGTATGAAATAAAAGAATTATATTACCAAACCTTGGAAAATAAAGGAAATCCATTACTCTTTCATACTATTAGTAATGTTTTTTTCTACCTTGTCACATTGACATTAATTTTTATATATTATTGTTCTAGAGTAAATTTTTTTTTTCTTTCAGGCTCAGTCTTCAGTAAAACCATGATAAACAGAAAAATTTTTGTACGTCCTTCCATAGGATTTATAACTAACACTAAGTGGCAAATTTTAATAAGCTTTTTTGTCTCTTCTTCTGGTAACAGAAATTTTTAAAGATGGAGACTTTGTAAAACTTTGAATAATCTAAGTACTGTACTTCTGTCCCATTAACAGTGTATGATATTTTCTTTCAGATTTAATATAACCATCAGTTTGAAGATGCGTAACATTTGTTTCCCTATTAGAAATTGTTTCCCTATTAGACATTTGCTAATTTCTAACATTTTTACTATTATAAACAGGTCAATATTTTTGCACACGTAGGTTTTTCATATTTAGGATTATTTCTTTCGGATCCCAGAAGTAAAATAATTAGGTTCAAGTAATATTTTTATTACTTTTGATTTAAATTCCTCAACAGCCTTCCATGAGGGTTGTAAGAGTTGATGACGATACCTTTAGCAAATCGCTTACAGTTTTCTCTTCTGTGTAGTTTCTCCCTTACTGCTTGCTCCCCACCATGCACATTGCTAGTTTCTTTGTGGTTTAAAATTTTCTTTAAACCTCAGGGGCACCTGAGGGGCTCAGTCAGTTAAGTGCCTGCCTTCTGCTCAGGTCGTGATCCTGGGGTCCTGGAATTGAGCCCCGCATTGGGCTCCCTGCTCAGTGGGGAGCATGCTTCTTCCACTCCCTCTCCTCCTTGCTCATGCTCTCTCTCTCTCTCTCTCAGATAAATTTAAAAAAATCTAAAAAAATTTTTTTCTTTAAATTTCAAAAACATTTGAGTCAGTTCTTGAGCAAGCCCGTTGGCTTTTGCAAAGGAGAAGGAACAATTTATCACAGCGGGACAGAAGTGATGCAGGGTCATCGAAGACCCCGACAGGAGAGGTGGTGGTAGGGAAGGTGACTGAGTAAAACCCAAATGGATTTTCTTGTTTTTTGGCATTCTTCCTGATAAGAAGCTGTCTCTAAGCTGGAATAACCTGTGACTAGGTTTTTAAAACAAAAAAGAGATCCCGAGCAATCAAGCTGTGCATTTTCTCATGGGAAAATTATAAAAGCAACAAGCAATGGTCTCTAAGTTTATAAAGAACAGATTTTGACTTGTATACTCAAGATGTTGTAACTGGATTTCTTAGATAGGAACCACTGTGTCAGCTATATAAAAAAAGTAGAAGTTTGCCATTCCTCAGCAAATTGGGAAAGAACCTTCACTGCTTAGCAACCCTGCTAAGTTTATTCAAATAATTTCATAGATAGCATCTACTACTTTATGTAATAGTTATTAGGCACATTGATGTTTGTCTGAATGGATGTGCTTATGTGCAGATAAAGAACCAGAGTCAGGATCTCGCTCTGCAAGGTGGTAAACTGATTTTCATACATGGAGTATCGCTGCTTTACTATATTTAAACTAGCTTTAGCTAAGTGTAATTTTGTTATCTAGAGCAAACTGGATTTCACAAGTGGTATTTCTGCCAGTGGTTCAAGACTATAGTAAGAACATTTTACAGAGAACTAATGAAAATAGACATGTTGAATGTAACATTAAACCTTCTCATTATTCTGTTGGCTGTGCCATCAGCTGCTATGCTAAGATTTTTTTTGGCCTTCTAATGACTATGCATTAATTATTCCCCAGGCTTAGTATGTATTCCTTACAAATGCTTTCATCTACAATACTCAATCTGTAACTTGATGGAAATTAGAACATATCATTCATAGCAGGCCGTTTTGCAGAAATTCAGATTCCATTGAGGCTGACAATAGCATCATTTAATTCTAGGACCCAGTTGGCTCCTCTTTATTAGGCCTCGAGGTTTCCCTATGACCAGTTACCCAGCCCTGACTTGGGTATTCCTCAGCTGTATGTCCTTGGGCAAATGTCTCTTTAACTCTTCTGTGGTTGATTTTATGATCAGTAAGTTGTAAATCCCAATAAATCCCAGTCTGCTGTCCCTGACAAATTGGTGCCAACAGTATTCTGGGAACTCTAGCTGGTATGGGCAGGGGGCCTTCAGGGACCAAGTCTTTGGGTTCAGAAACTGGGGCAGCCGAACAGCAGAAATATTCTCTCTCTGGGGTAGGGATTGGACGGCAGCATTCCAAATACAGTCTTAAAATCCAAGTCTGATTCAGATGGACATTTAGAGTGGAAGATGGGACAAAACATAAAAATCAGATATTCTAGGTGTTCTTGTTAGACAAAGACCATAATATCCAAAACAATTTTTAGGAAGCTATAATTTTACTGAGGATGAAAAGAACTATGACGATTGGTGTTAATAACTTTTGTTCTGGGGCGCCTGGGTGGCTCAGTGGGTTAAGCCTCTGCCTTCAGCTCAGGTCATGATCTCAGGGTCCTGGGATCGAGCCCCGCCTCGGGTTCTCTGCTCAGCAGGGAGCCTGCTTCCCCCTCTCTCTCTGCCTGCCTCTCCTACCTGTGATCTCTCTCTCTGTCAAATAAATAAATAAATCTTTAAAAAAAAAAAAAACAACTTTTGTTCAGTACTTAATCTGTACTGGGTACTGTGCTAAATACTTTCACATATAAGATCCAGTTCTGTCAATGGCGCTTTTTAAACATTGGTACTATTATCTTTATCAGATGAGGAAACCAACACTGGAAAGGTTCAGGTGGTAAACAGGAGATAAGAATGAGAATAAGAATTCAAGCTGCCTGAGGCCAGTGCCTGCAGTCGGACTGCCGCTCTCCCAGTCTCAGCTGTGGATCTTTTGTTTATCCTTCCAGATGCCCGCCTGCCTTGCTTATCCTTCTCCTCACCCTTGTTCTGGAAAGGACTGTGATCCTCCCGGACTGCATCAACAGGTTCCCTTGCCTCCTGGCTTCCAGAACAGTTCAGTCGGTGGGAGGTGTAGTGAGGGAGAATATATGGCAAAAGAGAGAGCACACAGAGTAGGCAATGTCTTGGTTCCCTCCCTGCCAGGCTGGCTGTGTAGATCTTGCCCAGAGCCTCCTCTCCTGTCAGGGAACCCTTTCCAGGATTCTCTTCTCTCTCCTTGTCCTTTCAGCAAGTGGTCATTTCTTGATGTTACTCGACCTGGCATATTAGACTGCCCTTTTTGGTTTCTAGGGACCCTGTCCCTCTGTTTTATAAATAGGCCCTTATTAAATTCTCTTGAATGGCACCCTTGTCGTGTGCCATCTCTTCTTGACAGAACCCTGACTGATACACCAGCTCTCCGATTTTGAGCAAATGAATCATATGAAGATGAGTGTTTGAATTTTAGGCAGTCAGCAAATACTGAGTACGTATAGAGCACAAGGCACTGTGCTAGGGTAAGTGAAGAAGCAGGGGCCGTGGGCTTTGCGCTCTTTAGGAAAAAGGTTATCTAGGAGACAGTACGTTTAAAATTCTAGTAAAAGGCAGCGCGGGCTGAGTGTGACATGACTTTAGAGACTAGAGAGCTCCGTGGCTGGCAGCAGAAGGGAGGAGCAGGTGCTTGGTTGGAGCTGTTAAGGACTGGTACAATTTCTTCAAAATGGAAGAAGCAATTTTCAAAATGTGTTCTGGGGATAATGACTATATGAGTCCAGGTGGAGCTAAGGGCTTCTGTGAGGGAATAGTGGGGAACAGAGTGAGATACATACACACTTAGGTTGAAAAGCACTTTATTTAAAAAAAAAATAAAGTTTAAAATTTTAATTCCAGTATAGTTAACATGCAGTGTTATGTTAGTTTCAGGTGTACAATGTAGTGATTCAGTAATTCCATACATTACTCTGTGCTCACCATGGTAAGTGTACTCTTTAATCCCCATCCCCCCACCCACCTCCCCTCTGGTAACCATCAGTTCCCTATAGTTAATCTGTTTCTTGGTTTGTCTGTCTCTTTTTTCCTTTGTTCATTTGTTTTGTTTCTTAAATTCCACATATGAGTGAAACCATACGTTATTTGTCTTTCTCTGATTGGCTTATTTCACTTAGTGTTATATTCTCTATCTCCATCTATGTTGCAAAGGGCAAGATTTCATTCCTTTTTATGGATGAATAATATTCCACTGTGTATATATACCACATCTTCTTTTTCCATTCATCAGTTGATGGACATTTGGGCTCTTTCCATAATTTGATTGTTGTTGATAATGCTGCTCTGAACATTGGGGTGTATGTATCCTTTTGAAATAGTGTTTTGTATTCTTTGGGTAAATACCTGGTGGTGGCATTGCTGGATCATAGGGTAGTTCAATTTTTAACTTTTTGAGGAAACTCCATACTATTTTCCAGAGTGGCTGCACTGGTTTGCATTTCCACCAGCAGTGCACAAGGGTTCCTTTTTCTCCATAGCCTCATCAACACTTGTTTTTTGTGTTGTTGATTTTTAGCCGTTCTTACAAGTGTGAAATGATATCTCATTGTAGTTTTGTTTTGCATTTCCCTGATGTGTGATGGTTGAGCATCTTTTCATGGTTCTATTGACCATCTGGATGTCATCTTTGGAGAAATGTCTGTTCATGATTTCTGCCCATTTTTTAATTGTTTTTTTTTTTTTTTGGTATTGTGTAAGTTCTTTATATATTTTTGATACTAACCCTTTATTAGTTATATCATTTGCAAATAACTTCTCCCGTTCTGTACGTTGCCTTTCCGTTTTGTTGATTATTTCCCTTGCTGTGCAGAAACTTCTTATTTTGGTGTAGTCCCAATAGTTTATTTTTCTTTTATTTTCCTTGCCTCAGGAGACATATCTAGAAAAATGTTGCCATGGCTGATGTCAGAGAAATTACTGGCTGTGCTCTCTTCTAGGATTTTTATGGTTTCATGTCTTACGTTTAGGTCTTTAATCTGTTTTGAGTTTATTTTTGTGTATGGTATAAGAAAGTGGTCTAATTTCATTCTTTTGCGAGTAGCTGTTCAGTTTTCCCAATACCATTTGTTAATGTGATGGCTTTTTCCCATTGCATATTCTTTCCTCCTTTGTTGAAGATTAATTGGCCGTATAATTGTGGGTTTGTTTCTGGGCTTTCTATCCTGTTCCATTGATCTATTTTTTTGTTTGTTTGTTTTTAATCTTGATTTTTGAAAAATTTTTCTACCAAAGTTAGTGTTATATTTGTGATTGTTCATGCTTGTTGTAAATAAAAACTGGTTTGAGGTGAGAAATAATGCCTAGTAGTCCATTTTTGGAGAGGAAGCTGGTTTTGAGTATCTATTTACTCTGTATGTCAGGCCCGCAGTTGTGTTTGGACACACCATGGTTGTAATTCATACTCTTGGTTTAACAACACTTTCATATATAATTATCATTACTTTGTAATTACAGCAATAAAATCCATTCTTTGGGAACTATTCCAGTATTTAGAATACTGAGAATAAGTGTGCTTAGTACCAGTTGTCACAATGATTTTTCCAATGCTTGAATTTCTAAGAAATCAGCTTCTATTGTACTTCAAAACAAAACTGATGCCTAATAATATTCTCCTTTTAGAGATGGCAGCTCTTTGTAGAACCTGAAAAGGAAAACTTTAAATGAAAAAGAATAGTCACAAAAAAAGATTTAATGTTCTTCTATTTAGAAATATTGAGAAGAAGAAATCCTGAAACTTTCTGGAAAAAAAAAACAAAAACAAAAACCGAAAAACAGCCTGTAGCCTAACGGATATGCTCTGCCTCATTTAGAAATTAAGTTGGTGCAAACATAAACCTGAGGGTGAGGTGTGGAGCTTTAGTAGCGAGAAGTGTGTGTGTGTGTGTGTGTGTGTGTGTGTGTGTGTGTGTGTGTGTGTGTGTGTGTCTTTTGTCAGCCTATTTGTTCCTCTGACTCCTGACCAAATACTGGTTTATAATATTCCTTGGAAAGCTATGTGGAATCCCCCCTAAGCTTGTGTCTATTGAAATATTGGTGCATTGGTCTCTGCTGTACTTAGGCCCTGACATCTGAAGTCCAGACTTTAGTCATTGGACCAAAGGAGGAGGGAGCAGTGAAGAGAGAATGTAAGTAGTGCAGCCACCATGCATCATTGTGGGGAGGCTTTGCCAGGCCATTGCATAAACCTAAAATCAGTTATAGCACCGCTTTTTATTAACTATATCTAGGAATTTAATGTTGTATGTTTTTCCTAGTGATTAAATGGATAGCATCACAGGGAGGCTTGCCAATTCACCAAGATTACATGGAAAACTCTTAATAGTTGATACGTCACTGTACTAGGGAAATTTCTGATTGCTGCCAATGGTGATATTAGCATAAGGATGTCTGTGAGGCTGTAGCTGTCAAAACATGGCTCTTTTTTATCTGGAGATGGAGAAAGATATTCTGTCTGGTGTGACAAAAAGACTATCCCAGCATTCTTCTAGAGAATAGTATACTTTCATCTTACTCGTCCATCTATTTGCAGGAATTCAGCTCTTCCCTCCCTACAGTGAATGCTGTAGTCTTGTCCTGGACTTTATCCCTTATCTCCATACTTACTGGACATTCCTGCTTGAATATTTCACTGCCACCTCCAATACAGTATGTCTAAAATAGAACCAGTTATCTTCCAGCAAATTTTGACTCGTTATATAACTTAAGAGAAATTGTAAAGGAAACTACCGATTGCCTGCTTGTTCAGATTAGGAGCTGAAAATTCTCCTGGACATCGTCTCCAATGAAAGTTCACATGTACACATCTTTACATGAAAGTCAGGGCTGATTACTTAGCCCCTCTTGGAGCTGACCCAAGGATATGACAATAAAAACAAAACAACTCTGACCGAGAAGATGAAGTCAAAGGCCCACTATGCTATATTTCCGGTCTGGATTCTGGTAGACTCTTACCCGTCTCATGCCTCTTGAAAGAATTCTTTACTTTAGTAACACCAGTTTAGTTGTTGGTCCTCCAAGGGGGGGGGGGGAGGGGAGGACTTGTGTTTTTCTCTACTCCTCTGGTTCTACAACCTGTCCCACCTAGCATGCCCTGACAAATTTCCTTGCTCAGTGACCTTTGTTTACCCTTTAAAGCACTGCCAAATTATGCCTTACCTGAAGTTGAAATTATGTTTCTAGGATGTCTCGTTTTCAACTGTCATGTAAGAGTGTTATTTTTTTTCATGAGGACGCATCTCTCTGTTTAGGAACTGGAAGTTCCCAGAGGACAGGGACAGCCATTTCTTTATTCCACGATCCAGAGAACACAGCCTGCCTATCCAGCAAACACTTTTGTTGATCTTCCTCCCCTCTCTCTTTCTCCCTCACTCCCCCTTTTTTTGGTTTGTTTGTTTGGCATCTCAGTCCTGATGATCACTGTATCTGCATGCGTGGTCTCAAATATTTCTTATACACCAAAGTAGACTCTTTTCTTAATATTTATTGCTATGTTAACCGAAAGTGAAAAATAATTCCTCTGTGACTATTTTAACAATAAATGTGAATTTTTTTTTTCCCAATTAGAAATTTCTCCCTAGTTAGGTGGTTTGAGTAATTCTAAAAAAATGAATTGAACATTTATATATACTAATTTATTAATAAAAGAAAAAGAGGATTTCCCTTATGCCTTAATTATTCCTTTTTTTCTTAAGTAGGCTCCACACCCAATGTGGGGCTCGAATTCACAACTGTGAGATCAGAAGTCATATGCTCTACTAACTGAGCCAGCCAACTGCCACCGCCCTCCCCCACTGCTTATTTATTCCTAAAACAGGTTTTTTCCTTTTAGGAATATGCAATTTTAACTTTATTAGAATACACTGAATCCCAACCTGAGGTTTATTGTACATGAAATCCTAACTCATGTCAACAGTTGGATCTACGTGAATTTGCCATATATTCTTTTTTTTTTTTAAAGATTTATTTTAGAGGGAACATACATGCGCACACATGAACAAGTGAATGGGGAGGGCAGAAGGAGACAGAATCCTCAGAGATCCCCCGCCGAGCAAGGAGCTCCACATGGAGCTCTGTCCCAGGGCCCTGAGATCCTGACCTGAGCTGAATGAAACCAAGAGTTGGATGCTTAACCGACTGAGCCACCCAGGTGCCCCAAATTTGCCATATATTTTTATAAAACAAAATGCTCCTCCCCAAAGAACTTGGAAATAAGTATAAAATCGCAGATATGAACTCCCTTTTTAAAGACTGGGAACCAAGAAAATTATGTTTCTGCCCTCTGTTGATGCTTCCCTAAGAGAAATAGCTGGTGAAAGTGGTTGACTTGACCACATCTTAAAATCTTGGCTGGTTTAGGCAGGATTTATCCAGAAGTGCTGGAGCCTTTAGATTCTTAACAGGGTTCTGGAGAATTCTAATTTGATGTTAAAGCTGTGGGAATGTAAATGGTTGAAAGCCACGTGTATTTGCAAATCACCCCTACTCAGACACAGAGGCTGTGATGAAGCAAACTGTTACTTCATCGTCTCTAAGTATTTGCTAAACTGCTAAGTGAGCATCAGGAAAACCCCAGGCTCTCTGATGTTAAAAAAAAAGCGATTCCTTGAGCACAATAATTTATTGGAAAAAAAATAAAATGTGCCCATTGACAGTTCTGCGGGGAATCTAGACAATGACTTACATATTTTCCAAAGATCCTTTTCATAACTGAGATTATTCAAGAGAAATACGCATATCTCTTTTTTTCCCTCAAGCACCTCACTAATGATGTGAAGGGGAAAAGACATTTTTGGCTTTATTGGTTTCTTAAGCAACAACTGTGCTTTTGCTTAGTATGACACATCGTACAAGGAATTTTGCTGTGTATTCCGCCTCCAGACCTTTTAAGACTTGGCTTGTAGATATTACTGTTAATCAGCCTCTCAGTTAGCAGTCAGATTTTGGCCTTACCTCTCTCAGACTAACCTTAATAGTCCATTCTTGTGTGAGTACTTTAGTACCTAGGTATTTATTAGACAATGACTATTAATGATATGCAAAAATAGTGATCATGTGATTTCACGTGGCTCAGTAGAGACATATACATCTCACTAAACACCGAAGGTGGGCAATTTCAAATTCCCAAAACATCTGAAGAAAATACTTCTACCATGCTTGTTTGCTGTCTTCACCTGGCAGAACATGATCGATGTTTGTTTTCTGGATAGTCGATTCTTTTATGTTTTTTTCAGTGACTTTTACCATTAAGTGTGCCTGTGAGCATTTCTCTTTTCCTTCAAGGATGCTAGCATGGAATGTGTGGCCTGCATCTCAGAAATCCTCAGGTGGCCCTCCTAAAAACCCTTTTTCCCTAATGTAAATGAAACCACTATCCTGAATTTGTAAATCTTATTCCTTGGTTTTCTTTACCACCTAAATCCAGAATTCTAAACAGTTTAGTTTCACTTGTGTTTTTGAACTTTAAATGAATATACTCATGCAGTTTTTTTGTCTGAATGCTTTTGTTCAACATTGTGAGTTTCATCCATGTTATTGCATGAAGCTGTAGAGTGTGAAATTTCATAGTTGTATGAAATTCCCTCATTAATATAACAGTCTAGTTATCTGTTCTCTTGATCCTTTGTGTTATTTCCAGTTTGGGGCTCTAGTGAGCAAGGTTACAGTGAACATTCTTACACAGGTATCCCAGTGGGTAAGTGGACTGTTTTCCTTAATGTACAGATGTGTGGCTCATACTTATCCTTGTTATTGACTTCACCAGATAACGAGAATAGTTTTAGAAATTAGTTGTGCCAGTTCACATTTCCATCATCGGAGTTGTGCTTCCTCCACATCCTGCCCTTACTGTTAGTTACTGCTTTTGCTCTTTGGATGAGTGCAGAGTGGGATCTCCTTGTAGTTTTTATTTGCATTTCCTAATAACTAGCAGCCTTCTTTTCACCTGTGTATTGGCATCTATTTATCCTTTTGAGTGAAATTTTTATTGAAGAGTTTTGGGGTTGTCCTTTTTCAAAGACCTTTATTACATAGTCTAGGTATCTGTCCTTCAGATATTGTTGTGTTACCAATATATCTTCCCACTTTGTGGTTTGTTTGCATTTTATGATCAGAAGTTTAATTAAAATTTATCTTTTTTTCTGTGTTTTACACCTTTTGTATTATATTTGGAGATTGAATTTTCAATCTTGTTAACTTTAATTCACTGAAGAATTTTGGATTTATATGAGTCATATGAAATAGGACTAGAAGAAAAATTGCCATATTGTACTGTCTCTAACCCAGAGTGCTACAGTATCATCATATGTAATATCCAATTGTAAATTGAAGACATAATTTAGAAATGGAATTTAAATGTTTTTAAGGGCTGCAATTTTTAGAACTTTAAGAGGAGCAGGGATAGAATAGACAGTGGGTAATTAAATACCATATATATGTGGTGCTAAATTATGTTTTTTTTTTTTTTTTGGAGGGGATAGCATGCCAGAACATTTAAAAGCTGTACAACATGAAAAGGTAAAAATAATGTAACTGATAGGAAAGCAGAAGATGTGTTAGTTAAGGGAGATACTAAATTTGGTACTAAGATCCAGCATACATGACACAACCCTGAATTCTGTCTTCACATTACTTTGCTTGTTATTTATTATTATGAGGTGCACAGAATTCTACTTTTAAAAAAGATTTTAAATTTTTGAGAGTATTTTTGGATAAGGTGACTACACAATTGTAAGACTGATTTGTGTAGAAAAGTATACACCTTTAAGCTTCAGAGGAGTGATTTTTTTTTTTTAGTAAATGCTGGTTCTCAGGCACCTGGGTGGCTCAGTTGGTTAAGCGGCTGCTTTCAGCTCAGGTCATAATCCTGGTGTCCTGGGATTGAGTCCCGAATCAGGCTCCCTACTCAGTGGGGAGACTGCTTCTTCCTCTGCCTGCTGCTCCCCCTGCTTATTTTCTCTGTCAAATAAATAAATAAAATCTTTAAAAAAAAAAAAAAAAGCAAGGAAAATGCTGGTGTTAGAATTTTGCATTTTTGGTATTACATTCACAACCATATAAATTATAGGTAGTTAATGCATTCGTTTATGATAAGAATTTAATTGCCTTTCTTTAAAATCACAATGGTTTTAAAATAAAATTTATTTAGGTTGATTTACATACAATTTAGTTTGAATTACATACAATACAATATTGTATTAATAAAAATAAATTATATATAAAATAAAAATAAATAAACAATTAATTAATAAATACAGTATTTAGGTCGAATTACATACAATAAAACGGACCTATTTTTAAGTGTACTTTTAGAGTTTTGACAAATGTACGTATTCCTATACACACACTTATGTAAACTCACCAGCGGCATTCCATTGTTGGATAGTTGGATATATCACATTTCAGTTTCAGGTTTTCTGCCGTTATGAATAGAGGTGTTACGAACTTTCATGTACAAGTTTATTTTTAGACATGTGTTTCATTTCTCTTGGGTAAGTACTTAGCAGCGAAGCCTCTGGGTCATATGGCAAGCACATATTTAGCTGTATAAGACAATGCTAAATCCTTTTCCAAAATGGTTGTACCATTTCACATCCCACCAGCGTTATGAGAGTTGTTCATACATACAGTTGTTCAACGTCCTTGCCAGTACCTGTGATGGCAGGTGATACTGAATGTGTTCTTTGAGGTGTCTGTTCATAATTGTTTGCCCATTGCTTTATTGATCACCTTGGCATCTTAGGGGTCTTAAGAGTTTTTTAAGTGCAGTTTGGATACAGGTCCTTTGTTACTCTGTCTTCCAAAGACGGCTTCAAAATTGTAATGATGGTGTCATTACAAATGTTTCTCTACTTTGTCGTTTTGGATGTATGAGTCTTAAACTACCCCTCCACACAAAAAGGGTCCCTACATTTTTACCCTATGGATGTGGATGTTTCTAGGACAATGAGAAACGAAAAAAGGTTGCTATCATGGCAAAAACAAAAAAGTCTTAACACTTTGAGTTGTATCTGCTTTTAAATTATGAACACAATTTATTCAGTTGTGTTAATACTATGATTTTGATAAACATCTGTGACAGATGTGTTTCTTCACATGGCATCTAAATTCTTAGCATAATCTCTCAAAGTCTGTGTCAGCTTTAAGTTAGTCTTAAAAAAAAATTGAATTACTTATTCAAGGAAACCTGATGTCTGGGGCTAGTTTGACCTCATAAAGCTCTGGTTCCTAAATTGGAGAGGAAAGTGTGGAGACTCCCTGTCTTCTCTCCATGGGAGAATATGCCCACTTATGAATGTGCACCTACATGGATGGTTTTTTATCGGATTCTACTAAGATTCATGGACGCCTGAGGCTCATCCAAAGATCTCAGTTTAAAAACCTCTGCAGTAAATATTTCTCTTCTATCTCTCTGAGCTACCCACATCTTCATTGCTTTTCAAGATCCAGTATTTTTTTTAATCATGTAGCCCTCTTTACCCATTCTGTAGCCAAGTCCTAATGTGAGGCTAGTCCTGCAAAATGTAAACTTGGAGAAGAAAAGTGAGCATTTGCCTGAGGCCCTGTTTCTTGGGCTAATTTATGGTGGGTTCCTCCCTCATCCAGTTCTCTTCATAGGAGGAAGGCAAAGTGATTCCCTGGATTGAGGAAAACCGTCCAAGCAAGAAAGGGTCATGGCAACCTAATATAGGTTCTTGAATAAAAGGGGGTAGTTTCTAGCTTTGAGGTGAAACTATAAACAGAAGGATTTCGTCCTAGTATCACGGGTGAATGCATTTATTTTGGGGCATTCCTGGGTGGTAGTCCTGGAATGCCACCTGACAATGAAGGACTGGGCTGGGGAATAAAAGTGAATTTAGTGACCTTGGGTTATTCTGTCATCTTAGCTGATTTGAAGTGATGGGCTTTCTACTGATAGGAAGGTCCAACACTGTGAAGGTTATGGCAGTGCTTTTTAAATATCCATATAGTGGATTTTACTTTCCACTGGAGCATGGATAATGGGGACTTAACTATAAGGATAACTCTGCATTTAAGTACATATTTTAAGAGGCACCTTTTGAGGGAAGTGATATGTAAGGAACTAAAAATCAATGTTGGTCATAAACTTTTTTTTAAAGATTTTATTTATTTGTTAGAGCACAAGCAAGGGGAGCAGCAGGGAGAGGGAGAAGCAGGCTCCTGTTGAGCAAGGAGCCTTATGCAGGGCTTGATCCCAGGACCCTGGGATCATGCCCTGAGTGGAGGGCAGATGCTCAACCGACTGAGCCACCCAGGCATCCCAGTCATAAGCTTTTTTGTTATTATTTTTGGAATTTTTAGTTTGAAGCCTAACATTTGAATAGTAGTAAGTCCTTCATTTTGTGTTAGTTTCTGGACACAGTGCCCAGTTTCTTGGTGGTTGTAAGTTTATCCACTAAAGAAAATGGTAGATTTTTCAAAGCCCTTAGTGGACTGAGCAGACTGTCCAACTCATTCAGAATAGAACTCTTGGGCACCTGGGTGGCTCAGTCAGTTGGGTGTCTGCTTTCGGCTCAGGTCATTGGGTCCTTGCTCAATGGGAAGCCTGCTTCTCCCTCTGCCCCTCCCCCTGCTCGTGCGTGTGCGCGCTCGCTCTCTCTCTCTCTCACACACACACACACACAAATAGACAAAATCTTCAAAACAAAACAAAAACCAGAACTCTTGGTGACCCTCTGACACAAGACGGCCTTGAGGTCCACTGCTGTGGAATAGCAACCCTGAGAGAGCAGCATCCCCTTTCCCCCTGAAATAGTTAGACGTGTTGCTTTTACTCTTGGTTGTCCTCACTGTGGCTTTTGTCTGAAAGTGGAAGAGAAGCCTGATGACTTCAGAGACTGGGCGTTTCACTTATTGGAAAGATGGACCTCTTATGGTTGATTCTTCCTGTAGTTCTGTAGCTAAGCTCCTTATTCAGGTACCAGTAAATCTCTCCTCTGGGATAATTCTCGGTCTTTAAGCCTCACCTTTACGTCAAGACTATAGATTGCCCAAGGCTTCAGTCAACTCCTACCTTGCCCCAAAGTCATGAGAGACACATGTCTGTGTCCTAACTACATTCCTTGCTTATTCAGAACCGTACCTTTTTCTCAGTCTTCTTGTCTACTCTCAAGTTGTACCTCTTGCTGCATTCCCAGCTGTATTTTCCTCTTGCTGCTTCCCAAGTAGAAAAGTCATTCCACTTTGCAGAAGTTTTAAGCACCCTTTCCTTATTTATGTTCAGAAATTATATTTCACTTGTTCATATATTTTTTAAAGATTTTATTTATTTGTTGTTTGTTGGGAGGGGAGAGAGAGAGAGAGAACGTGCAAGAGCGCACAAACAAGAGGAGTGGCAGGCAGAGGGAGAAGCAGCCTCCTTGCTGAGCATGGAGCCCGATGTGGGACTCAATTCCAGGACCCTGGGATCACGACCTGAGCCGAAGGCGGATACTTAACCCACTGAGCCACCCAGGCCTCCCTTCATTTGTTCATTTTTATTCAACATGGGTTAAGCATCTGTATGCAGTCTATTAGGAGTTGGGGAATTGAAAGATACTACAAATTGGTCCTCGGGATCATGACCTAGGACATGCCTGTGCTTAACTGTTCCATGATTTGATAAGCATTACACTAGCTGTATGATCACGTCCTGTGGGCACAAAGAAGAGGATGGTAAATCTGTTAGAGACTTAAAGGTCAGCAGATGCATCTGTATTAGATAACAATGCATAACAAAGTATCACAAAACTCAGCAGCTTAAGACAATGAGGAATTATTGTTGCCTACCCATCTGTGTTCTGCTGGGCTGTTCTGGTTTCAGCTGTGTTTACTCATTTGCCCGCAGTCAGCTGCGTGTTGGGAGTGTCTTTGCTGATCTTCACTGGGCTCTTCCAGGTGTGAGGGGGGTCAGTTGGGTGTGAGCTGGGCTGGAATGGATTTCACTGGGAAGACTTATCTCTGGTTTCTCCTCCTCTAGCAGGCTAGTCTTGGCTTTTTCTCATAGCAAGGTGACCTTTCAAGAATTGAATAAAAGTTCATAAGGTCCTTTGAGTTTAGGTTCATAAGCGGCACATGGTCATTTCTGCAGCATTCTTTTGGCTGAAGCAAGTCACAAAGCCAGCCAGTTTTTAAAGGAAATGGAAATAGAATACACTTTTTGATGAGAAGTGCTGTGAGGTCGAATGGCAAAGTCCATGGATCTAGAGGGGAATAATTTGGGCCAATTTTACTATCAGCCTATCATTGCACCACATAGGAAATGATATTTGAATTAGGCCTTTAATGGGTAATCAGGCTTCCTTGAGGTGGCAAAGTAGGTAGAAGGCTTTGATCATGGACATACTGAGAGTGTAGATGGAAAATACATTCGTGCAGTCTGAGGCAACTTAATTTCGAATTTGCTCCTAGTACGGCACTTCCTGGTAGCATTTTCAGATCTGCTCCACGGTTGGCAGTCTTAACAGTTTAGGGCTGAGGAGAGCATTGGTCAGTAGTTTTATAGGTGAGAAAACACCTAAGAATGTTAAGAGGCGGGGCACCTGAGTGGCTCAGTGGGTTAAAGCCTCTGCCTTCAGCTCAGGTCATGATCTCAGGGTCCTGGGATCGAGCCCCGCATCGGGCTCTCTGCTCAGCAGGGATCCTGCTTCCTGCTCTCTCTCTGCCTGCCTCTCTGCCTACTTGTGATCTCTCTCTCTCTGTCAAATAAATAAATAAAATCTTTAAAAAAAAAAAAAAAAGAATGTTAAGAGGCCCACACACCCAGTTCTCAAATCATCTTCTTGATAGAAGTGGAACTGCCAGCTAAGATCTCCTCTTCCCAGATTCCTCTGCAAGCTCTGTCCTTGTTTTTAATTTTATATTTCTTAAAGTTAGTTATGCTTCAGCTACTGTTTCTCCATGTGACCTGCCTTCTAACAGTCAATATTTTACAGAATCTCTCACCATGGCTGACCAGAGAGGCTTGTGCAAATAGTGAGGGCAGATACCAAACCTTCAGGTACCACCTCCTCCTCATGTTTAGAATTTATAAGCTTTAAATCATTAACGGTAGTGGCTCCTAGGTCTTAACTCTGGCATCTATGCCTTTGTGTTCTAGGCAGAGTTCTGAGGTCATAGCATGAGTCGTTGGTATCTCTGGATACCCAGCAGGAGTGCCCTGGTCTTATGAATAATTTTGGAACTTTATCTTGGGGACCGAGGTCAAGTGATTGTCACAGGCGAAGTTATAGGTGCTACCGTTTGGCCCACATACTACATCCCATTGCTCTGTCCCTTGCTTCTCTTGCTGGGGGTATAGAGATCTGGAGGAGAAAGAGGAAACTCCTTCAGGTGTGCTCCTTATCATTTCACACTTGTTCACACTTAACCTTTGTTTCCCACATATAAGAACTATGATTTGTAACTTCCTTCCTTTTGGAGAAACTGAGGCACCGTGAAAAGAATTGGAACTGGATCTCTTTGCGAAGGCAAGCTAGCTGGTGACACTTTTTCTAAGGCTTGGTTTTGACAGGCCATACATGTTCAAGTAATGACCTAAAACAAAGGAAAGCATGATTACTTACTTACATGAATATTTGTCTGAAGATCATACTTAAATAGTGAAATGAATTGAAACATTTCACCTTACTTAATTTTTAGAGTATGATCATAACTTGGCTCCATAACATGATTTTGATGTACTTTGCTAAGACATGGTTGCATGCTTCTAAAACATTGAGCTCAAAATACTTAATTCTTAAAAATTTTAAAAATTAAGAGCTTTTTGGTAAATACACATTGGATTTTCATATTTGCTATAACTTTTGAATTTTCAAGTGTTTACTGACACTTCTGGGTGCAAAACCCTGTCCTAGAAGCCGCGGGTGACACAATGATTACTTAGACATGATCCAAATCTATCCGGCAAAGAAAGACAAATGTACAACTATTAAAGTGCTTCACTAGGGCAGATCATTTTTTTTCTGATGGCTAGATGACATTAATTTTCTGTTTGCATTTGGGATATGCTAGAATTTTATATTTTGACCTTTAAGATAGTTGGAAGACTAAAAGCTTAAAAAGGGGAAAAAAAACCCTACCCTATTAAAATCCTTTAAGTCAAACTATCTCAGAAGGGAACATGCAAATGAGAGTTGCTTTACATAATGAGTTTATATTTGAGTAGTAGGTATGAAGTTGGTTTATACTTTTTCTTTCACGTTCCCATAAACTTCTTACGTTATTGGATTTTGCAGCTTAAGAACATAGAAAGGATAATTAATTACTGCCATTGTTTTTAAAACCTCTCTTGGTCTCAGTAAATATCCTGAACGAAAAATTCTAGAAATATCCTCCTTGTTTGTAGCCACTGTGCAAGCCCTAAGCCTCTTTGGAAAATGAGAGGCCATTCTTTTTTTGTCGGTTACCTCAAAGCTGAGGAATGGTAAAAGAAGAGATGTGTAACTTCCAGAATATGCATTCAACAATTTTTTCCTTTCCCTTGCAAACCTTGGAGAATTTAACACAGGTTAAGCAGAGGTTGACAGCTGCCATTTTCATCATTAAATAAATTTCTAGAAATGACAGGTAAAGCTCACATGAGTTTCGCATAAGTTTTATTCATTCCCATTATGTTAGCTTCTGGTATTAAAAAACAAAAACAAAAACAAAAATAGAAAACGGTCCAGGGTCCAACAAACGTGTCCTATTTAAGGATCCCAACTCTTATTTCCAGGACATGATCCGTTGCTACATGTCCTTGAGTATTTTATTCTTTCTAAATAACTTATGCAAAGAGGGACGCCTGGGTGGCTCAGTTGGTTGGGTGTCTGCCTTCAGCTCAGGTTGTGATCCCGGGGTCCTGGGATCGAGTACTGCATTGGGCTCCTTGCTCAACAGGGAGCCTGCTTCTCCCTCTGCCTGCCACTCTCTCTGCTTGTGCTCTCTCCCTCTCTCTGACAAATAAATAAAATCTTAAAAAAAAATAACTTATGCAAAGAAATAGTCAAGTGCCCAATCAATCCTCATGATCTTTGCAGACATTTCAGAGCTTATAGATATTAAAATGCACTACCTTAGTTCCATTTCTTTGGGGGTATGTATAGCAAATGTCTTAGTCCTTGAAAGTTCAAGTAGCCATGCCAGCAATCACACCGTTCCAGGGGTTTTAGCATTCTCTGGCTGTATTAGCAGTATAGATAAGCTGATCTCAGAAAATGCTAACTCCCCACTTTGCATCCTTAGACATGTTACTGCTTTATTGAGTGTTATCAAATGTTCTTGACCTGAAAAGTAATCAATAGTAGAGATTTTAACTTTCTATTATTCCATTGGAAAAATCCTCGTAATTTTGACAAAATTGGACAATCATGGTAGTTTCCCTTAAATGAATATTTGGCTTAACAAAAATAGCCTCAAGAAGTCATTTGGTTCTGTAATCTCAACCTGCACTTTAGGTAGCTGGTACTTGTGAGAGGGGTCCCCTGAGATAATCTGTATGAAACAGCTGGCCAACCAGGGGTTTTTAACTCAGCCACCAGAGGAGCTGGACAGGGAAATCAGATGAATGAGGTGGGCTGCATGAACGCAATAAGGAGTGGTGGAGACTTGGCCAAGTGGAGAGGATGCACTGTGTGTGTGTGTGTGTGTGTTCGCACATGCGTGTACTGCATCATGCCCAATCCAGCTGATTACACTGGATTGCACGCTCACTTTTGACAGATCATGGTTTTTTTTTCCCCCTAAGAAGAGCTGGAAAGCCAGATTTCTATGCAGAATTTCCCATCTTAAAATATTGTGCAAGAAAAAAAAATAAATAAATAAAAATGAAAAAAAATTCTGTGCAAGTCAAAGCCATTTTATGAGTCAGGCAGTGGTTTGCACCAATGGTCTAGACTCTCCTACATGTGGAACGTGGTGTTGAGACCATTTTATCATCATCTTAAGTACTTTCATACATTATTTAATAATGCCATTGAAATAACAATCTGTCTCTCTAAACAATGGATGTTATTTACAAAAAAGATTATGATACAGCTACCTAGGCTCAAGCCAGAATTCCTTTTTACACTAAGCATAAACTGGCAACCATTACTATATAGTAATTCTGGTATTAATGCCATTCTCTTTCTACTGTTGGAATATTCTGAGCTAAATCGTTTTCTGTCTATGTGGGGACCTGAAAGCAATGTAGTTCTACTTGAAAAAGCCCCTAAAAGATAACTCACCTCCAACCTTAAATTACCTTCAATAAGGAAAAGGTATGAAGTGTTTCCCATTGTTCCCAGTGAGGTCTCTAGATAATGTACTTCCTTTTCATCTATTCTCCTTAGGGAAGATGCCGTTCAACAAATGTTTTTTTTGTATATTGGGCCTTCTAAATTATAAAGTTCCATCCCCTGTGTTGTTTTCCTTGGTCCAAAGGTTTTCTTCTTCAATCAATACTTTCCATTTCAACCACGTTGATTATTGCAATTAACCATCTCCTTGCAGCTGGTCTTTGCAATTTTTTAGAAAAGCAACAACTGGATGCTTTAAGTCTCCTACAGGGAAACGTCTGTCTTTCCCTTCCCCAGCCATTAAACATTTAAAACAGATAGTTATTTTATTGAATACCTATAGTTTGCCAGATAATAAGCAAAGTTGGAGGGGAGTATGAAAATAAATAAGACACAGAAATGTATGCTTTTTAAAACAGATGCTAATTTACTGTTATGTCAATACTGTTTCTGGAAGGAGTTCAGACAATGTATAATAAATCATTAGTAGATCAAGCCAACATCTAGTTAAGTGCTGATCTGGGTTCTATAAGGTTACAGAAGTATATTTCTGAAGTGACTACTTCAGTACTAAATTTTGAGCCCTTAAGTAAGTTGCTGCTTTTTGTGTTTAGTGATTTGCTCCCCCTACCACTACTCTCACCCCAGTGAAATGTTTTGTCCTCTAAGTTCTTTAAAGAATATAACTCATTAATTCCTGCTAATGATAGCAATTACATGATGTTTTATAATTCCTAAAGAAAAACATTACCAAAATGTAGTTTACTCTTAGTTCTATATAACTTTAAAGTATTACTGAATGAATTTATAGAACCTGCAATGTTGCTTTGTGGAATATGTCAAACATGAAGCCATTAATCCTCAAATTGCCATACAACTTTGGGAGCAATTCAGTATGACTTTAAATCCTAATTTCCTTCCTTCCCGGAGCCTGGGTACTTTCTTAATAGTTTTAGAGATTGAGTGGCAATGCTTTACGTGGGGGTGGGGGTGGGGAAACATTGCCAGCCAGTTGCCTTGCTGTTCCTGCAGGTCAGGAAACCCCTTAGGTCAGGCTAGTAGTAGTAAGAACTGATAGTTCCAATGACCTTTTAGGCACTCAGTTACTCTTTGGTCCTATCTTTGTTGAGTTGTTATCTTAGAAACAGATAGTAATCTTTCCTCTTTTCTCATCCACTAGCCCCCACATTCTTTTGAATGTCCCAGGAAAGGATACTGTCAAGATGGAAGTGCTTAGCTTTTCTACCAGCCATTACCCCAGTGCTGACTGTTAACTTTTCCATTTCCCCTTTGCTTGTGTTTCCCACCCACTCAACAAAAATACCTGAAAGGAGGGTCAAGAAATGGGGCTGTTGAAGGCCTTGCCATCTTCCTAGCCCATGGAGTGAACCTCAGCTTCAATTTGCTTTCCCTTAAAACAAAAACAAAAACAAAAAACCTCTATACAAAACATTGAATTTTCAAACTGAGTACTTCATGGCTAGGGGCAGAATAAGCCATGATATTCAGGGACTCTCTTCTCATCTCCACTGCCCTCCAGGTGTTCTTACACTGCCGCTCTGAACCTCTTTCCTCTCTTCACTGCTTGGAGACCTCAGCGTGCTTAAGTTTATGTGGTTTATATTTGTCAGTATATTAAATTAGACATTAGAATGGAGGCAACTAAATATTAAAGCATTATTCATAAATGAGACCATTGTGTGCTAACACAAATAACATTTTTCTGAGAAGCAAGTACGTTTCGAAGTAAAACCCTTAGCGAGGAAAGGGTTGTTTTAGATTTTCACATCTCTTCAATGTCTAACTTAATGGAAGGTGGCTGGACTCTCCATTCTCATTCTGCATTTTGTCTGTTTTGATTGGTTCTTTTGGCCAATGTTTATAAAGAAGGTTGGAATTTACACAGATAATGTAGTTGGAAAATTGTGTATGTTACTCTTTAATATTATACCAAAACTTGACAAGTAGTAGTGTAAGGGTTTTTTTTTTGCAGAGAAGAAATTGAAACCGTATTAATGAACTTTAAATGCTGTTAAATAAAAATCCATTGTTTATCTTGGATTTTGAATGGATTTTTTACTCCTAGATGATTCTGTAACGTCATACACTGTCCCTTGGGAAATATTAGTAGATGTTACGTAGATCTTTCAAATGTCAGTACATTTTGTTGTATATCAGAATTGTCACATTCATAAATATGACCACTGAGCTCATCAAAAAGGTCTTTTAGTATTGTAAAGCTGTTGAGCTCATGGTGGAGGATTTAAGTTACCCACAATTCTTATTTTTGTTCAAAAGCTGGAATTTGACTAAAAATGCGGTCAGTTTTCGTTTAGGTGACAGGTTTGCTTTACTTAAAAAATGTCCGTATTGTGCACCTGAACTAATATAACACTGTATGTTAATGATACTGGAATTAAAATAAAAAACTTAAAGTCTGCCGAATACCAAACTCTGGAAAACCATAGCTTATCATTCTTTTAAGTAAAAGTGTTCAAGAAAACAGCTAGTTTAGGGTGCCTGGGTGCCTCAGTCAGTTAAGCAGCTATCTTTGGCTCAGGTCATGATCCCAGAGTCCTGGGATTGAGTCCTACATCGGGCTCCCTGCTCAGTGGGGAACATGCTTCTCCCTCTACCTCCCCCACTCCTTCTCTCAGTCTCTCTTGCTCTTATGCTCTCTCTCTCAAATAAATAAATAAAATCTTAAAAAAAAAAAAAAAACTTAAAAAAACCCAGCTAGTTCAGCTTATGACCTAATAGCACAAGTTTTCTTTCTTTTTTTTCTTTTTAGAAAATTCAAAAGGGCTTTATGCATATTTCCTATTTTGTCACACAGAGTATTAGAGATCTATATGCAAGGGATGAGATTTAATAAAATTTATAATGCCTATTTCTTCAGTGAAACTTTTTTTTTTTTAAAGCAGGGAGTAAGTTGTGAAAATAAAATGACTATTCGTGATATTTAGCGCCTCTACCATTATTCATGCAAAGGTACCAGCTGTTTTACCCAACATCAGTCTCAAGGGCAACATACCCTATATGGAAAATCCATACTTATGGAAGTAGTTAGGACATCCTGGATTCTCTGAAAAGGTCTGAGGGATGCTCGTGAGTCTGTTGACCAACTTGAGGATTGCTGCTCTGGTATGTATGTTCTAACTGCACAGGTTGCTTTGTGAGATGTACACTCATACTGTAACCCTATTATTGACCGTGAAGCAGAACTTTGTTACCTTTCCTCCTTTATCCATGTGCCAAAACTAAGCAAACCGTTATCTTTACATTAGCCGTATTTTTAGTTATTCCTTATTGGAATTTACCATTGTGGGAGTAAGTCGGACGAGCCGTAACCTCAGTACCATTCTTGCAGTCTGGCCCTGCTTGTTGGCTTACACATCTCTTGTCCATCTGGGCTCATCCTGCCATTCTTAGTGAGTTTCCCTCATCTTTCTGAGGTTCCCGTTAGCTTATCCTGAGCTCTGCCTTAAGACAACATTCTACTGAATTTTAATACTGTCTTGGCAAACATGTCACTCCTGTCCTCTCTTACGGTGCCAGTACTTATTTGCTGAACTTGCATCTATGCTGTGAAATATAAGGGTTAAGGTTAAACACTTCTGGAAGCTAAATCCTGTTAGGTCTACTGATTTTTACCAAATGAAGGAAACCATTTCCCTAATTAGTTTGTTCTGATTTTAAAATATAAGTGTGAGATTGAAGGCAGATGGGTAAAGGGTGAAATACTTGAAATGTGGGGTTGGACCTATGCTTGTAAATTTCAGGGGTGCTTCTTCCACTTATCAGCTCTTGGACCTTCTCTGCGGTATGCTACCTCTTTGAGCCTTGTTTTCCTCATCTGTGTACAAGTGTTAGTAATGTTTACCGGTAAAGGTTATAGTGAAGACTCATCTCACTATATACAAAGGAGCTACCAGAAGGTGTCACACATAGTAGATAGCAGCTCTTTTTAAAATAATTTATTGGGGCACTGGGGTGGCTGTGTCGGTTGAGAGTCCAGCTCTTGATTTTGGCTCAGGTCATGATCTTGGGGTTCTGGGATCAGCCCTGCGAAGAGTTCCCAGGTCAGTGGGGAGTCTGCTTGTCTCCTTCTCCCTCTGCCTTCCTCCTGCTCATAGGTTCTCTCTCTCTTTTTCTCTCTCTCAAATAAATAAATCTTAAGTAAAATAATAATTTGTTAATTTGGAACTAAAGCTTTAACCAGTTCTGGTTTTAGTGGTCATATATGGTATCACTATTCTAGACTGAAATGGTACCCTCAGGAAAGTTTTTTTTGTTTTTGTTTTTTTGACATGTGTGCATTAGCTAAAGTTGGAAAAAACATTTTTAAGTGTACAAGTAATGGACAGTACATAAGAAACAATGAAAAAATCTTTTTTCAATATTCAATCATGACAAACTCATCTTGTTCAAACAAATAGGGTCCCTGATTTGATGGGATTTTTATTTGAATCATAATCTGAAGATTTATTGTTTTGACATTCTAACCTCATTCTGTCTAATAACTTGCTCATTGGTTATATATCAATGAGGAGGTTTTATTCTGAGAATCTCTGTTTTTAAATTGAGATATAATTGATATATTAGTTTTAGGTGTACAACATAATATTTGTGTTGTGAAATAATCACAATAAATCTAGTTCTGTCACCATAGTTACAAATTATTTTTGTGATGAGAACTTTTAAGATCTAGTCTCTCCCTGACTTCTAAACACACAATAGAGTGTTTTTACCTATAGTCCTCATGCTGTGCATTGCATCCGTGAATCTCAATTCTTTATTCAAATCTCAAGAGTAGATGACAAGGCAGAAAGTGTCTGGGGTGATAAAATTGAATATGGAATAAAATATCAGTTGCTTATGCTCAGATGCTAGAGTTTTTCAAGAAATGGAGGAATACCTATATTTCATCTGGGAGTATCTATTGTGTTTGTGTATACCAGATGAGCTGTAGTTGTGGTCTGCAAATACACAAAGCAAATAAAAGTCTTGGCAGCTGGGGCATAACTAAATACTTGCCACTCTCTCTGTAAGTTAGTTATTAAAGGCAAACTTTTGATCATTGATGTAATGTAGTGAAGAATGCTGATTTTCCTGTTCGGCATGATAGTGAATGGTAATGCACTGTATAAAAAGCACTTAAAATGAAAGGATATTTTTATTTCCACATTTAAAAATTGATTCAGGTTTTTAAGGAACTTTCCTTATAAGCATACATTGGCTCTGGTGAAATCCATTCTGAAGAACTTAAGGCAAATAGCTTTTGAGAATTTGGACTCATTAGCAGGGCTTAGTCCTTTGGCTGTATTTCCTGATAATAGTTTTGTTACGTATGTGAATGTCAGAGACTAGGCATAGTAAGAATTTGTTTCCTGTTCTCATTAGTGAATACATGCAGGATGAGGTAGAATGAGGCAATCCAAGGAAGAGTCAGTATATTTTAGCTCCTTCCCTTCCTTTTGCCTTATTCTTCTTGTTTATTGGGCATTAGTTTAATAGCCTTGTGTTTAATAGGAACTTTGACATATGTAAATATTTGACATAAGTATTTGCTGGGTTCAGTTTTCATTTGCTTCTTCATTGCCCTTATGAAGAAGACTGGAGAGACTGTACTGATTTAGAAATGTTAAGAATTTGGGGGAGTGGCTTTTCAGTACCCTGCAGTGTGTTAATCATGTTTATGGCTGTGACTTTCTTGATATTTTTTTACTTTGTTCTTTAAGCCAGGCTTTTAAAATTCTTTAAAAAGTACAAAATGTCCCAACTTTATGGTTTTAAAAAATGATTAAAAAGGCTAAAATTTGTGAAAGGTGTGGGTATAGCCTTGAAGGATAGGCTGTGGTTATTGACCATATGGAAGGAGGAGTCCTGTCCAGGAATGTCCCACCCTACAGCTGTTTGGCTCCTCTTAAAAGGGCTTATGGGGACTCTGCCAGCAGAACAGGGATATTCTTCCTGGCATGGCTCTTCTGTGCCATCTGGTTCAGAGCTGTGGCCCCACACCCAAGGGCAGATTGTCTTATTTTAGAGGCAGTGAGCCACATTCTTCAACTGGTGGATGAAAAATTCCAATCATTCCAATTATCCATGCCTATGACCCCTTCTATTTTATGCAGATCATCAAGTGCCAACTCATTAAACCCAGACTCATGAAAATTGTGCTATAATCTTGGCACTGCTGCTGGCCCATTTTGTGACTTCAGGGAATATGTTCAACTACCCTGGGCCTCAGTTTCCTCATCTGCAAAATGAAGTAATTTGGTTAAAGTTCTTTTTTGATGAAACAGTTTGTGACTTCTAACCGGTAATTTTCATATACTCATAATAAAGCTGTATTGCAAGGAAGAAGAAATTACTGAGATAAATAAGATTTAGTATTGATGTTGATTGGCATATTTCTTTTTTTTTTTTTTTAAGATTTTATTTATTTATTTGACAGAGAGAGAGAGAAAGAGACAGCAAGAAAGGGAATATAAGCAGGGGGAATGGGAGAGAGAGAAGCAGGCTTCCCACTGAGCAGGGAGCCCGATGTGGGGCTTGATCCCAGGACCCTGGGATCATGACCTGAGCCAAAGGCAGAAGCTTAATGACTGAGCCACCCAGGCACCCTGATTGGCATATTTCTTACCAAGTTTTAGACGATGTCAGGGACACTATAGGAACATCTTGGGCAATATGTGAGATGTTGCAGACTTTTAAAGAATTTTATGACTGTGAGTTGGTCCTTACACAGAGCCCAAAGCTGTTGGTTCAGTAATTATTTACTGAATGATGTTTGACTGTTTTCTGTTGTTGACTGGTATAGTTTTCCTTTCTTGAACTTGCCCTGGTCCTAACCATTCATTTTATGTCAAAATAAGATATTATGCATATGGCAATCACCAGTAATTGGGTTTGCTGCTTGTTGAGCTCATGCTGGATTTATAATGTTGGGTTGGGCTCTTGGGTGGGGAAGTGATAGAGTATGTTAAGACGATGAAGACCTTGTCCATACACCTGAGAATGGAACATATGAACAACTGATCATAGAGGCAAAATGAAATCTATATGAGCAAAATGTGAATAAAGTAACATAAGGGCATGGTAGAAGAAGAAATTAATTCTGATTGGGGAATTGGGGAAGGATTTACATATAAGATGAGGAGGTATCTGAGCTGGGCCTAGAGAAATGATAGGTAAGATTGAAATAGGGAGAGAAACAAGAAAGGTCATTTCAGGCAAGGAAGAAGAGCTTCTTGGATTAAAACAGTAGTAGGACTCCAAGGACATGATTCTAGGAAGGCCACAAAGTATTTGAAGAAAAGATAGTAGAGGTAGACCAGACCATTAGTTGACTGTTGCTGTAGTGTGGAGAAGAGATGGTGGTTAATTACTAGGGAGCTAGTTGTAGAAGTAGGGAAAAGTGGGCAGATTTGAAGTAGACTTAGAAAAAAGAATTAACAGAGTTTGTGGATGGATGTCATAGAGGGGAAAGGGAGGTGAGTATAGATGAATCTGAGACTCACAGCTCACAGAACTGGAAAACTATTGCTGTTCATTGAGAAAAGAAATACTTAGGATGTGGAAGGTCATGTGCTCAGTTTTGAGCATGTAGCTTCAAGGCATCTATGTTGAGATGTCACAGTGGATCTCAGTAGTAAGTCATGGTAGAGATGTGGTTGGGAGCCATCTACTTAAAAAAAATACGACTTTATGTTTTTATAGCAGTTCGAGGTTCACAGCAAAATTGAGGGAAAGTTACAATTTCCCATAAAATTTTATCCCCCTTTCCCACATGCATAGCCTCCCCCATTATCAACACTTATCAGAGTGGTACATGTGTTATAATTGATGAACCTACATTGACATAGCATCATCACCCATAGTCCATAGTTCACATTACAGTTCATTCTCAGTGTTGTCATACTTTTGTCCAAACATGTAGAATGTACATCTATCCATAATTATGATATCATGCAGAATATTTTCAATATAATTCCAATGTCATATATATTCTGGAAAAGGTAAAACTATGGAGACAGTAAAAAGATCAGTGGTTGCCTGGGGTTGGTTCAGAGGAGAGATGAACAGGCAGAGAACAGAATTTCTAGGGGAATGAAAATCTGTATTTCTTTTCTTTCTTTCTTTCTTTTTGGAAGAAGGAAGCAGAAGAGGTCAGATTGGGCTGGCCATTCCTAGCTTTAAAGGTGGGAGGCCCTGAGCCAAAGAATGTGGGAAGCCACTAGAAGCTAGAAAGCCAAGGAAAAGATTTTGCCTTACAGCCCCCAGACTGGGAATTCAGCTCCACTGACAACTTGATTTTAGCCCAGTGAGACCTGCATCAGACTTAAGACCTATAGAACTATAAGAAATAATTTTATTTTAAGGCACTGTTTGTGTTAATTTGTTCTAAAAGGAATATGAAATGATTAGTATCCTTTATTACTATTGGGCTATAGGAAGGACTTCTCATATTCTAGATACCAGGCATTTAAATTTTCCTAGAAAAATTAGCCTATTTCTACTTTGTTATCAAAGGCAACAATGCTCATTCTCAAAGAGAGTGATATTTCTTGCCTATATAAAGTTGGGGATAATTTGTTTTACTATTGAATGATTGTGTGCATCTACCTATCTATCTATACACACACACACACACACACACACAGACACAGACACATACATATGTAATTATACATATACTATATATAGCAAATATTATAAAAGTATATTTTAGAATAATCTACACATTTTTGATATTGAGATCAACCCTTATAGCTTACATATCAAGGTATCCTAACAATTTTTGGCAAAGGGTAGACTATAACAAGGAGAACATATTTGAACATTCTTGTTTGAAGGGCTTAGGGGTTATGACATTAGCACTATAAGGAATGACAGACAGTCATTTCCTATTTGGTTTGTCAGGGAACACTGTTCCTTTGGCTGCCATAAATGTACTGGCCATTGGCTTTCAACCTGTGGAATCAAATTATAGACAAAGTATGGTTATCATTACAGAAGGGAATATAAATGTTTTCAACTTTGATAATGTAAAAGTAAAGGTAGAGATGACAGATATGGAAAGTAAAAGGGCAGAAGGAGGGAAGAGTAAGAACTGTGATGTCCTCTTTTACTCTGGGGACTGGAGAGATGCAGTCTTTAGATGATAGAATTAAAAATAGAAGTTTAAGGTATTCACTAAAGACAGAAGCCATTCAAGGAAATATATTTGAATAAAGATATTAGGAGAGAGAAGGACGGGAATATTGGGGATCCGTAAATGCATTTAATTGCCATCATGATATCAAAATTCAAAAGATGGTTTCTGAAGTCATTAAGTTAAGACCATGAGAAATGCTTATTTAGAGAGAAGTTAACATTCAAATAGACTAAAACAAGATACCTTGAAGAGTTGCTTCTGGAGAATACAATGGGCCACCCTTCTGTATCATTTAATTTTTATAGTCAAAGTAATTCTTGCGCATGGTTTAAAGCAGGAGTTGGCAAATAGATAGTAAATATTTTTGTCTTTGCAGGCCGTATGAGCCCGGTCACAGCTATTCACCTCTGCTGTTGTCTTAAAGCAGTCATTCACAATACTTCCACGAGCGAGCATGGCTGCATTTCACTAAACTAAATTTACAAAAGTAGATGATGGGCAGGATTTGTCAGCCACAGTTTGTCCATTTCTAGTTCTAAAAGCCAGATAGTGCTCCCAGGCCCATAAACCGGCTCTCAATCCTTTAGCGGTCTTTTTAGGTATTTACCTCAGTAATTCTAAACAATTTGTGAATCAAGGGATAGCAGTGTGCTTTTATTTGTAAATAAAAACTTACTGCGCTCTCTATATTCATTCATCTGCTCCGGTCCTATTAGGGTACTTGAAAATCAGAACTTTCTTATAGCTTCTTCACTTTTTCTCTCCCGTGGTTGCCTAATATTGTTGGAATTTTTGCTTAACTCTGTATTCACTCAAGTAACCATGCAGATACTGTTCACTCTTGAGCCGATACCTATGATTACTTCCTTTCCTGTGCAAATTTTTGTTTTCCTGGAGTTAATCTATTTTATTTGCTTAGTTTTCTTTGAGTCTCATGCTTGCTTTTTTCTCTAATCGTTGTATAAAATGACTCTGTAGTACCATTTTCTTTTGATCTAAAACTGTCCGAAAATCTAACAATTTTGTATGTTTTCTTGATAACATCACTCCTGGAGCCCTTTACTGTGCGGATCATGTCAAGATTGGTTGCTCTCTGTACTCCTGCATGACTATTAGATTGATTGCTATCACTGTTTTTTGGGGGGAATTCCTTTCCCATGTCTTATGTGTTGGGTCCTCTTGTTTCCTGTATTCCTCATTTTGCAGGCACACATTCTTCTTAATTGTCTCTGTGGAATGGCTGGGGAGGAAGTCTGGTGGTAAACCTGGCCACTAGCTTTCTGGGGTTGGATTGGGTAGAGTGGTTTGAATGCTCTGAACCCCCGGGGGTACTTGAGCTCGGCTTCTCCTGCTTCCTTACCTGCACTTTCTGTGTTCTTTTTAGCTTCATCGGTGATCCATAGCATTCGGGAGGAATGGCTCTGTTGTTGGAGAAACAAAGTTATTAAGTAGCGGGTAATAGTATCCCAATACTTTCAGAGACAGCTAATCCTTCACCATTCCTATTACTGCCATACTGAAAAGAAGTCTCATAAACAGCGAGCAGGAATAAAGTTGATGAGGTCTTTATGTTTCTCTGGGAGTTACATTATTATAAACACTGCCAGCAGTACTCTTCTGATGTAAATTAAAATTCTCTTTTCTATGTCTTAATTTCTTCAGGGATGGAGCATAAAGCTTGTGTTTGAGTAGAGATCTAGAGGCTATGTGGTTACCTGTAGAATGCTTTAAACCTTCTTTTCATTCATATTTTCATAAAGACACACATAAAACTGTCCGTGTGTGTCAGAGCTCTTCTTTGGAATTACCTTCCATGGATGCCAGCATCTTAGCTGTAAGAATGCTGGAATTTAATTGGCTGCATTGAGTAAATCTTGAGTTGTTTGAGTTTGTATTCTCAAATTCCTATTAAAATTCATTTTGTAGCAGAATGCTTTCTAGGGTCTTACAATAAATTTTTTAAAAAAAATTATAGCTTATCCTTCTCTTTGGGGACATGGCTGCTTTCCTTCTTTGGCTGTAGGCTTTACATTCCTTTGGACCACACAAGCTTCTAAAACCTTGGCATCCAGGTCTTTGGACTATAAATTTCACTGAAAACAATTAACGGAAAGCATGATTAAAAAAAAAATCGGCTGTTTTCCTTAAAATTGTTTTTGAAACACTGTTTCAGCATTACTAAATTAGTAATGGTTTAATGTTTTGGAAGTCTTTCATACTGGGAAGCTTTTGAAATAGATGTATCAATTAAAATACAAGTGCAGTTTTTGCTAATTTCAGACTTTAACATTCGATTTTCCTGGTAGAACTTTGGTTTTAAGATTATAATGTATTTAATCCTGAAGATTTATATAAGGCTTTTATGCTTTTGTGCATTTAACACTTAGATCCTAGAAAAAGGAAATTTCATTTCCATATTCTTACAAAGAGAGTGTGCTGTGATAATGTAGGCAGTAGATTTGAAAATAATTAAAAATTGTCCTTTATTAAAAAAAAGAACTTAGGTATCTGGACCATTTTTTTCTCCCTCTCAAATAAGTTTAGGTTAATTCCAGGATGAAAAATGAAACTTGAAAGTCCTTTATACTAAGAAAACTGCTGAGGTTATGGTTACCTCATAAAGCCGAATGAAAAATGACATGGGGTAATTAAGATTCTTTTTAAATATTTTGTTGATAATATGAATTAGAAAGTGAAGTATATGCCTTGATACTTAAATATTTTTCTTCCTTCTTGAAGAGGAGAATAAGTAGTATCGTCAGAACTTGGATTATGAGATAAAATTGAAAATTTATCCTGGAATTATTGGTGTTTTTATACTGAGACTACTTTTGTTTAAGATAATATATCACAAGCCAAGCCAACCACAATCTTCTTTGTGATTTAATATTTGTGTATTGTGGTGTCTCTTCCCCAAACCCTCACCGTAAGATGGGAAAACTCTAGATGGTCTGTGAGCCAGTGGATTCCTGTGGGTTTTTGAATTTATGAATTTACCAGTCAAGGGTTGAAAACCCCACATTTGGGGGTATGACCTGTTTTATTTATTTTTTTTATTTTTTAATTTTTTTAAAGATTTTATTTATTTATCTGACAGAGAGAGAGAGATCACAAGTAGGCCGAGAGGCAGGCAGAGAGAGAGGGGGAAGCAGGCTCCCTACTGAGCAGAGAGCCCGATGCGGGGCTCGATCCCAGGACCCTGAGAATCATGACTTGAGCAGAGGCTTTAACCCACTGAGCCACCCAGGCACCACGGAAGACCTATTTTAGAATGAGAAATTAGCCTATTTAGAAATGAAAGTAATATAAAATTTTCACTTTTTTACTTTGTTTCTCTGAGTAATTCTGTTACTTTGGATATAGAAGACCCACTTCCTTAAAGATGTTTATAAATTAGTGAATTTTCAGGTTATACAGCAAGACCTGAGAACAACTGATAGATTGAGAAATGTAAAATTTGGTGTTTTGCTCAGGCTTTCTGCTCAGAGTTGCACAATAATTGTGGAATCATACTGAACCTCTGAAAACATTTTTCCTTACTGAAGTACAGTTGACAATGTTACATAAGTTTCAGGTGTACAACATAGTGATTCAACAACTCGACACATTAAGCTCGTGAGTGTAGCTCTAATCTGTCACCATACTGTGCTGTTACGACACCACTGACTATATTCTCTATGTGGAAAACATTTTTATGATACAGCAGAGATTTATTCTCGCAAGAAGTTTCTCTAGCTTTAGGTTCAAAGCCCAAAGGAGCTTTGAGGTTCTAGATGTTGTAGGTGTCAGAGTCGGAAGGGCTCTTCAGGATCACACAGCTCTTATCCTGTGGCCTCCTGGCGAGATGGCGATGTAGCCTTCGCTTGACTCCTTACAGGAATGAAGAACTCACTACTTCTTCATACAACCCACTCCATTCTTGCATAGCTCCTTTTGAAAGATCTTTCTCATGCTGCAATTCAGTATGCCTCTTTATTGTTTACGTCACTCTTCTGGAGCAGTACAGAACATGTCAAATCTTTCTTGTGCATGACAGCCTTTTAATTTGGTGGAACTCTGACTGAAATGGTCATTTAACCTTTATAAATTCACCTATAAAACTCAACCAAAGAAAGATGGGATAAGAATTTGAGTAAGGTAGCTAATTTGACTTATATGAGCAATGAGCATGTATTCGAGAGGAAGCACAAAATGACTCTGCTACTACCTCCGTTGTCTCAATTTCCATATGTTTATGGTAGTGTGAGTCTGTCTCTGGCCTGAAGATGATTTTAAGTGTTTAAGATATGCATTTTTCACAGAATGTTGTCTCCAATATAACCCACATACTTTATCTCATGCTTAATTGAAAATATAATAATTTCCTGGTTGAAAAACAAGTAGTGTTGGACTTGAGAGAGATGTTCATTTCTGGTATGATGTCTCCTTGAGAGATGACTAGTGATGATTTTAACAATAAAAGATTTCTGTATTTGATAACTTGAGGAGCCCAGTGCCCTCTAAACTGTGATTCTCCTATGTTCGAAATGGCAAAAGTGTTTCCCTTTGTGTTCTTTAGTTTAAACAAAAATAAATCATGTCTTACCATGAGTGAGCTGGCCCTATTTCCATCCCCCCTGTTGGTGTTCTCCGCTTTGTTAATGATCATCTCTTAAATTTTGAAACAAAAAATGCTTTAAATGTGGGTGACCACTTAGAGAATGAGATTATTACTTGCTCTGTTCCACAGTAGTCCACAGTACTGTTGTCATAGCCCAAGATCGTGGTAACATTTTTAACATATTTGTCACACTGTTGTTCATTAAGCCTGTGGTTCATTAAGCCTCTTCTCTGGGTCTTGCGAGTTTTGAATAATTGATGGTCAGTGAGCTACATTTTCTGTTGGTGGGTTAACTGGGCCTCCCTGTCTTTTGGCACTTTGACATTCCTTTCTTCTCCTAAAGATTTGTTCTTATACTTCTAAGGAAACCTGTTCTAAACAGCTTTTTAGTGGTGTTCATTTATTTAATTGTAGAAATGGTCATGTGTAAAGGGAAACTAGGTATTTCAGTTTGAAAGAAGAAATCACATTTTTTGAAGCAGAAAGTTCTTTTATGTAAACTTTTTTTTTTTTTTTAAGGATTTTATTTATTTGAGAAGAGAGTGAGAGCGAGAGAGCACAAGCAGGGAGAGCAGCAGAGGGAGAGGGAGAAGCTTCCCTTGTGGGGCTCATTCCCAGGACCCCAAGATCATGATCTCAGCCAAAGGCAGATGCTTAACTGACTGAGCCACATAGACATCCCTAAACATTTTTTTCTTTAAGAGAGAGCAAGAGCATGCGTAAGAGTGAGGGAGAGAGAGAATCTTAAGCAGTTTCATGCCCAGTGCAGAGCTGTATGTGGGGCTTGATCTTTAGACCCTGTGATTATGTCCTGAGCTGAACTCAAGAGTCGGACGCTTAACTGACTGAGCCACCCAGGCACCCCTTTATGTAAATATTTTTGAAGTGTAACATACCTACAGAAAAGTGCACAAGTAAGTGCAGCCAGCACACACATCAAGAAATAGAACATTACTCCAGAGGCCCCTTTGTGCCCTTTTATACTCATGGCTCTTTTCCTCTCAAGGGGTAAATGGGTCTCCTGACTTCTAACATTGTGAATTAATTCTACCTGTTTTTGAGCTTATTCTTGGAATCAGAGTATGTACTTTTTTGTACTTGGCTCTTTTTTTGATCAGTGTTATGCTGCGAGATTCACAGTGTTATGTTGTGAGATTGCTAAGATATTTTTTATTATGAATTGGTGGTGAATATTCTCAAGTGCATCCATTGTGATCATCATCTAATTTTTATCCTTTTTTTCCTTTGATTTTTGGATTTTAAACCGCTCAGTTGATTTTTGGATTTTAAACCGCTCTTGCATTAAGAAAATAAATCCCATGTGGTCATGATATATCATTCTTTACATATATCACTGAATTTTGGTATATACATGCTTAAGATTTTTGCAGCTGTATCCATATGCAAATTTTTATAAATTTTATAACTGGTAATATCCTTGTATAACTGGTAATATCCTTGTATGGTGTTGATATCAATGTTATGCTGTCCTCATAAAAAGGGGGATGGGAAAATTTTTCTCTTCTAGTTTCTAGAAGTATTTGTATGAGATTGACACTCTTTCTTCCTTAAAACATTAGGAAGATTTTATTTATTTATTTGACAGAGAGATCACAAGTAGGCAGAGTGGCAGGCAGAGAGAGGGGGAAGCAGGCTCCCTGCTGAGCAGAGAGCCCAATGCAGAGCTTGATCCCAGGACCCTGAGATCATGACCTGAGCCAAAGGCAGAGGCTTTAACCCACTGAGCCACCCAGGCGCCCCTGATTCCAGACTTTTGAAGTTGATTATAAATTCCATGTGCACTTGTAGAGAATGTATTTTGTAATATTTTGGGGGTACAGTGTCTTGTATATATGGAATATAAATAAATTAGGTCAGTTTGTTAGTTGTGTTCATCAGGTAAGTTATATCTTTGTTTCCTATCAAAAGTCTCACTGTGATTTTTGAATATATTAAAAAATTTTTTTTTTCTTTTTCAAGTTTTTATTTAAATTTCAGTTCGCTAAGCTGCAGTGTAATATTAGTTTCAGGTGTAGAATTTAGTGATTTATCACTTACAACACCCACTGCTCATCACAAGTGATGATTATACCCATCACCCATTTAACCCAACCCTACACCTTCCCTCCAGTAACTCTCGTTTCTCTATAGTTAAGTGGATTGGTTTATGTTTTTTTAAAAAAGTTCTGTCTATTTTGGCAATATGTGATGAAGTTATGTTATCGGGTACATAGGTTTAGGATTGTTTTCTTAACACTGGATTGACCCTTTTATCATCGTGAAATGTTCCCCTTTACCTTTAATAGTGTTTCTTAAAGTCTCCTTCATCTGATGTTGGTATGGCTATATCAGGTTTCTTTTGGTAGGATCATAGATTTTTAAAGCCGGGAGTAAATTTACAGATGGACTGATTCACCTTCATTTTTTACATAAATTGAGGCTTATAAATCTGTTGAATTTGCTGGGTGTTACTTTCAACCCAGTATTTAAAAACCCTTGGTGCCATTGTAGTTCTCCTGAGTTCTTTAGAAACATACTTGATTAAAGTGGCATCAACTCATGTTCTTGTTATACCCTTTTCTCAAATTTGCATTGGTTAATCTTTTTCAGGAAGTTGGAGGAGTGTTCTAAGTCAGGGCCAGCTCATAATCACAATAACTATTACAGCCTTTTCTGGTTATTCCAGCCTTTTCTATCCTTTCAGGTGTCAGTGCTGCTCTGCTGGGCTTTGCTCAGGCATCATTTCCAGGAACTGCTTTTTCCCTGTGCTGTGTCTGGTTGGTTATTCAGAGACTCTTGCTCTCTACCTGCCCAAAACAGTCTCTAGACCTGTTCTGACTACTACTGTCTCCTTCCTGGGTGCTATTCTGGGGCACCTTACTCTCTTTTGGTCTGGAGTAGACAAGAGATTAACCACAGAGGATTGTGTTAGAAGTAGTTAAAATGTGCATGGATGGAAAACTTCATAATTCTCTATTTAATTTCTGGTGCCTCAAGCTTCCTCTCTGCTCTTGGCAAGAAGATATTTTTCCATTGCTTCTCCAACCTTTAATTCCATGATTATGAGAAATTATGTTCTCTAGTTTCTCTCACCTGTAAAATACTGGATGCACTTAGGGAAAGATTTTGGAGCCTTCTCTTATTGCCCTGTTTTGTCCTGTATACTTGGACTTGAATGTGCCACATTGTGCAGAAGGCCAGACAGCCTCCATGTTTACTAATAAAGAGGCAACTGAGGCCCAGAGGAATGGTGACTTGCCTGGATCCATATACTTAAGGAGCAACAGAGATGGATCTGATCCCTTTGCCTTATTCTTAGGTACTTGTGATTTTTTTAAAAATATCACTTGTTTTCTATGTTTAAAAAAGAACATCTTGCTCTGCTGTTTATTAAGCATCTAACCTTGGGTAAGTCAATTCACGTACCTGTGACTTGCTTTTCTCATTTGTAAAATGGATCGATAACTATTTCATGAGGCTCTTCGAGGTTCAACAAGCTAATCATTTAAAACTCACAGCACCTATAGCACCTGGCCTATGTAACCACTAAAGTTATCTGCTATGATGATGATCAAAATAGTGAAATCTCATTTTGTGAATACATTCCACCAAATTCATGAAATTAAATTCTACATAGAAAATTTTAATTTTCCATTAACTTTAATTTTTTACAATTGTTCTTCTGTCACAGTGGGTGAGATTATTTGTGTGAAAACATTAAGTCATCAAGAAACCAGCTGCGCTACTGAGCTCTGTAATCGGCCACGACTGATAAACACAGCCCTTTTCCAACATTGGCTTTTCTTTTGTAGTGCTCACCTCACTTTTGGGCTTAGCTGCCATTGCAGGCTATTTTTTTCTCTTTTTGGACCAGAAGCATTTTGCTTGGAACCATCCATGTTTTCCCTCTTTTGATGATTGACATAATCTCAGTGCTTGGTAGTCAATAGCACTGTAGTATCTAGCTTGCCAGTCTACTTCTCCCAATACTGCAGATGGAAGATTATTGTTCTTTAAAACTCTGGCCAGTAGAGATTTTCCAAGGTATTAGGGTCAAATTTCATGTCATCCACCCACAGTGAAGGATTATTATTGTTATTAATATCAATGCCTTGTTGGAGCAGTTTCTACATTGATCACTAGAAGTTCTCTGTAAAATGGTCTTCTTTCCACAATGCATATGCATTTGTTTCCTTTTCCAGTTCATCCTTGTGGCTATTTTAATTTTAAAGTTCCAGTAGTGTTTAAGTTAACTGTGTATTATTTGAAATTAATGTAAGATACTCTCAGAAATAGAGGAAACAATGCGTTATTTTTCAGTACTTCAAGAACCTAGAAGTGTAAGTTATAAGATTTATTGTATAACACATTTACTAGAGATATTTTCAAAATAATTTAAGTTTTACATATTACAGATATTTGTGCAAAAGAAAGGTAAATTAATGTCATGATCCTGAAAAATACAGCAAACTTTTCCAAGTGATTAATTGCGTGAAACTAGACATATATGTGAACATCTTTTCATGTTTGATCAGTTTTATTCCTGGTGGTAATAAAACTAAGTAAATGAAATGCAAAATCTTGACTGCAAGGTAATGGTTGAAGTTTTTACATGCATAAAGAAGTCCGGGTGAATTTATGGTCTTATAATGGCTGTCGACTGCTAATATTGTATGTATATTCTTAAAGTGATCTATAGCATCATGGCCAAAATACCATGGGGACAAAATCACAGTTAGTACGTGCTGTGTTTGTTGATTTACCTCTTTTGGACATGTAAAATAGTAACTGAGATGACTTTGATATAGCTTGTCTGTTTTTGTTGAGGATTGGATGTGTTCTCATCATGAGTCTACTCTTTTCTGGAGTGTATAAAATGGCAGTATTGATGTGAGACAGTCGTGTTAGAATTGCAGTTTTTTAATATTCTGGCACCATGTGGCTCACTTAAAAAGTTTTTTGGATCGAATATATGATTCCAAAATGTTCAAAATAACTTTATTACTTGATTTAGTTCTGTAAGACTTTTTTTCTGTACTCCTTTGAATCACAATTAGACGATTAGAGATAAATGTCATAGTTGCAACTCCTAGGTCTCATTTTCCAGAAGGTCTTAGATCCTACAAGTATGTATGATGGCAGAGTGCTGTGTGACTTGCCAGCCCCATCATGCTGCCTCTTGTCTGCTCCTCCCTGTGCTGCCGATCAGATCCTGTCCCCTCTTACCTCCTGAGTTTTCCTATTTTAAATCAGAGTCCTTGGTTTTCTCCTCTCTGTTCCTACCTCTAGGCAGGAAAACAGGCACACTTTAACTTACACAGCAATTGTTGGGGGTAGTTGTTTACTTCAGTCTTAGGTGATAAAATCTGCTTTTACAAACTGATCTTGAGAAAAAAGCAGACAACTTAATAGATGTCTGCTTTCGAGTAATTGAATATATAAAAAAAGCAAACTCTTTAGAACTCTTCAGAATACATCACCTTTTACAAACCTGGTTAGAATCAACAGATTTCATCTACAGTGCTATAATATAGCAAAAACCAACTCAATGGATATTAATAGAAATTAATTAAATTGAACTCCCTTTGTAGGAAGGCAATTTTGACAAGGAAAATGTAATACCCTATAGTTTTCAATTAGAAGTCCTGGGTATATTTGGAAAAAATACATTGCCTGTGGCATGGCCATAGCCAAAAGACTGAATTCCCAAAGATTACAGGGGGAGTTTTTTCTTTTCTGTATAGTCCAATAGCTGTTACATAGTGTTTTATCTACTCTAGTAGTCTCCTTATTTAGAATCCAGTCTATTGTACTTAGCTCACCTTTTATAGCACAATCACCTTGAATTGGTAAGGATCTCAGATTAAAGAATCTGATTGATGGGTGTGCTGTACTTTTCTTTACTTGGTTGTACAGTGACTGCTCCTATCTTTGTGATCTCTCTGGGTAAGAGAATCAAGTAGTTAAAGTTTCCTAATCATTAGTGTTTGCACCTATAAGTCTAATATTAGAAGCAAAGAAATTCCTTTCTTTTTACTTGGGACAGCTCTTCAGGTACTCTATAGAAAACTTAATTTTTGAAATGTCAAAAGAGAATTCCTTTGGATTTTTTTAAGCCTATAACTACCACGTCAGATTACTGAAAAGCTATATACCTGGGCGACATTTCAGTAGCCCTCTGCATAGATGATTTGAAAGTATTACATTTTTTTTTTTTGAAAGCATTACTTTTATTGAATAGTATGTCCTTGCATTTTATTGGGAGGCAGGTAAAGAGGAGCCTGTGTGATAACTATTTCTATTAGTTTTTGTAAAATTGCAGTTGAATTCTGGGCTATGTTAGTTCTTATCCTTTATAAAGATTCATATGATAAAGGCTTAGCACTTTATCCTAGAAGAATTATTCACACTTTGAGAAGCTTTCTAAGAATCACAGAGCCAAATTGATGATAGCTTGGGTGTTCCGGTAAAAAAAAGCTCGCTAATGTTTTTCTTCATTCATTGGTTCATATTTTTGTCTCATTATTCTGGTTGACCTTTGTATCCTTTCTGGAAGTAGGCAGCTGCATTTAATTCTGAGTTCTAGCATCAGAGTATTTAGCCACATATCAAATTGAGAAAATAATTCTTTTCCTTAAGCCTTACTTTCCTAAGCAGATTTTTAAAATACTATTTGGAAATCTCCTACATCACTTCTCCTATTCAGTGAACTCCTCGTTCAGCTCCCAGCACAGTTCGAGTTGCTGCTGTGTGGAGCTCTTGCTCTATGTGACATCTCAAATCTTGGGGTTGAGGACATGCATGAGTGTGGAGATTTAAGAAGATGAAGAAGTCAGCGGTTACCCCATGCCATTGATAGATTCTAAACTAACAACTCTTGCCATCAAAGATTTCTGCATTTTGATGCCCCCCTCCCCCCACCCCACCCCTCACCTACAACTTTGGGAACCTCAGTTTGAATTTCTAATCCCATTTCAAAGAGTACCCTCAGGAAGATCCTTTTTCTTCCCCCAAAGTATTCTTGGGATTACTTAAGTGGAAGTTATAAAAAATTTCTTGAATGTGCTTTTCAAGTAACTGTGGCACTTTATTTTTGCATTGCAATTTATCTTCTAGGGTAATTGATGAAATAGATATGCTTTGATTTACTGATCTACCTGAAACGGGATAAAAATGTCAAATGTTTATCGAAATAGAAGTAACATTTATTTTTGGTGTTCAAACATTTCGTTACTAAAGCCCATTTTTTAAATTGTCAACTTATTTTTTAAATTAAAGTGTATTTTTAAAAAGCTTACATCATGAAACTTGTTGATTGTTTTACCATAGGATCCTGGCTACTGGGTGAAGATTCATCACTTAGAATACACAGATGGAGGAATCCTGGACCCAGATGATGTTTTGGCAGATGTCGTTGAAGACAAAGATAAGGTAGATGACTAAAACTCTTCTTTGTTTTCCTCCGCAGAGCTACGTGTTTCCTAGAGATTGAGATCCTTAACAAACTCATGTGTCAATTATTATTCACCTGAACAGCCCATAAATCAAAGTTCTTCATCAGATGTTTGGAAAAACTTTGTCAAGGTTTGGGAATCTGTTCATGGTGGCCTAATTAGCAGACACTTCATTCCCAAGAGTTCCCGATGCGTCTCAGTAAATTAGTGTCAGGCTCCGAGGCTGTTGGCGTTCTCATTGCCATTGCTGGCTCTGGGGTTCCTTCTTGGCCCTTGCTAAGTACTCAATTCAATGCCTGTGAGTTGAATGTGTTTCAAAATAGAGAATACAAGGGGGAGACAAATCTTAGGAGGAATTATGGTGAAGGTTTTTTCTTTTTTTTTAAAAAAGTAGCTGGCAAAAACCCATCTTTCATGATAGTCTTTGTTTTCATTTCTAAAGTAAAAACGAAACACTAAATGGAATATTCCAACAAGTTGTAACATATTTGGCCACCTACTTGGGAATAACCCCACCGCAAATATTTTATTTTAATAAGATTTTTCTTTTGATAATAAACTGGAAAAGGTGTGAGAGGAAACTTCAGTTGCCATACACTGAATTTTTGCTGTTGAGACACATTGTTTTATGACTGCTTCTGTGTTGGGCTTCTCTTATCAATGGTTCCCGTGTCCTCCCGAATTGAACCACAGCTCTCCCTGAGGGATCCTTGCTTCAGAATTTCTTCTCCTGTGTATCCTTAGTGCTGTTTGTACTAGGCTAATTTATGTGTGTTTACACGTTTCTCTCTTTTGTTTTTCTGCACTCTCAGGGAGGGTGTGTGTGTGTGTGTGTGTCTGTGTGTGTGTGTGTGTGTGTGTACCGACTGCACGTCAGTATGTAAGTGATTTATTGAGCTCAGGTAAAATTTACATTTTTCCTTTTCTATAAGATCTTTTTGGACTATTGAAATTTCCAAAAGTCTTTGTGGACATTCTATCCATTTATTTTCCCTGTTTTCTGTTGGAATGCAATGCTGGTTTGCTGATTTGCTTTGTTTTATGATTACTCATTTCATAAGGGACTTATCTCCCTAAGTAGATTGTAAGTTCTAGATAACATGGACCAGAAGATTTTTATTTCCTTTGTGTTCCTTGTATTAATAATATCTGGTACATTCTCTTACCCAAACTTGATTCTCAAAGAACACTTACTGAATTAATGAGTAAAAAAGAAAGCTTTATTCTCTATAGTTTACTTCTGTTATACATAATTTTGATGCAGACTCCCTATTGATTGCTTGGTCTCCCAGAAAATAATAATATATTATTTACATTGATAACTTTAAGGGAAGACTTTCACTTCTGTGTTTCTGTTTCACTTTCTGCCTTCCTGCAGCCATCTTCTTATTTTGAAATAGTCTAGGCATTTGGTCTGTTTGTTAATGAAGAAGGTCTTCCTTTCTCAGATTTCACTGATGTCCAGTTTATTAAAATTAAATGCCAAAAAGTAGCAAGTTTAAGAAGGGCCAGAAGAAAATCTCGCCCCAGCCTTATTCAAGACCTAATTACGGGAAGGATGTTTCCATGAACGGTGCTCAGGGAAATCATTTGTCCTACAGAGCTCTTCCATTTAGAGAATTCTTTAACTATCCTGGCAGTGCCCTTTTAACTATAATCCATTTGCTAGACACAGAAACAGCTTTTATTATATGTAATCTCAGTTTTAAAGGGACTTCACTGCTACTGAGTCAGGTGAAAAAAATGAAGTAGTCAGTTAAAATCCTAGCAAAGGTTAGTGCTGTTTGGGTACAGGTTTACCTATTTCCTTAATGTACTTTCACATCAAATGCACAGAGCCTAATTGGTATTGTGCTACAGAGTAGATGAGAATGTACACTTTGGATATTGCCGGGAAAAAAATACATGCTCCCATTTTTCCTTTTTAAAAATAATGTCAGTGAAAAAGAGAGCATCGCTTTTTTTCCTGACACTGTCTCTGCAGTTTCTGATGGTTTACATATCTAGTATGGAAAGAAGGTTCTGCCAGGCTTTGTTTGACCTTACTTTTTGGTGAATTTAGATTGAGAAGTAATTAGAAGTGATACTTCTAAATGTTTAGTGATATATCAAATTCACCCAAGATCCTTGGAGACAGTATCAACCTTAGATAAAAGTATAATTCACCTCTTTTCAAATTGGCTATCTAATAATCTCTTGTATTTACAATATAGAATGCAAGCCCAGAGAGGCGTGGATGGATGTACAGAATCCTTGGCCAGCGCCTGCTTACCTTGGCTCCCTAGGAAAGCCTCTCACTACAGGTGAAAATGGTAATTAGGAACCTTTGATAGCCCAGCCGCAAGGGAGGAAGCAGGAGAAACAGAAATTTAGAATCAGAAAGCAGGGCAGGCTGAGGCCATTTATTTAGTGTAAAAGCCATCCGGTACACTTCTGCAAAGACTGAAAGTAGAGGCTGAATGGTATTCGACTTACAATCACACCGTTTTCTAAATAAATGACTTTCAAACCCTCTGGTACCAGAGGTGGTTTGTCTTTGGTCTTATCTCAGTTACTCCTTGGGCCAACACAGTGCGTGGTGCACATGGTGCCTCTTTGGGAGGTTTTTTGTCCTGTTTAAACTTGCTTTCCCAGTAGAGCCGCTTCAGAGGGGAGCCGAGTTGTTAACCATGTTGCACTATTTCTATCCTATGTTTTCTTGAAATATTATTGGAGCAGCTTTGGAATTTTGCATCTTACGATAACTAATATTTGTATTAAATCCTGTGCTGTGACTTAATTCTCTAGTCATAACAGCCATTCTTCAGAATTCTCCAGTTTTATGTATCTGTTTGATGATTCAAGTTCTTTGGGATAAATACCTGAAAATTTACAGTTTTATGCTAATGCCTTTTCTCTGGCTGGCCATGGCTACTGACGTAGTTCACCCAATAACAACTACTTAACATTTTATGGAGCACTAACAGTGGCCAAGAATGTCTTTGGCAATTATATATTCTATTTTATTTCACAGCAACCCTGTGGGCAGGAACTATTTGTTATCCCTATTTTTAGTTTCTGAGAGTGACTTGTTGTGACTTGTTGGAGATTACACAGGTCGTCAGTCTCAGAATCAAACTAGAATTTAAATTTCCATACTCGTTTGTTCTTCTGCAGCGTGCCAAGCAGTGTGTTGGTTGTCTGATTCTATAATTGCTAATTATGAAAACTCATGAATTATAAATAAGTATGAATTTATTTTTACGTAGCACCATTGTTAAGAAAAGGTAGGTGGTAAAACTATGGGGTGTAACAAAGTTATTTTGACTTAATATGTCACACATATATAAATTCAACTCTCTTTGCCTGAAGCTTGTACCTAATTTATTGTAAAAGTGTTTTGCCTGTGTTACTGTCCCTTGCATCCCTTTCTCCATGTCCCAGATTACTTCTGTGAGGACTTGGTAGACTACACTTTTCTAACAACTATATGCTGTTTTATAGGAAAATATATTCTGTATTTCAGTAACTACTTTTCAGGATTGCCGAATGTGCACAAAATACATGCTTTGTTGTCTACAGTAGGCAGAGTATTAACCTCTAAAGATATCTAATCCTAATGCCCAGAACCAGTGAGATGTACGTTACATGGGTAAAGGGTCTTTGCAAATGTGATTAAGGATATTAAAATGCAGGGAGATTATACTGGATTATTTTGATGGGCCAGGTATAATCACAAGGGTCTCTATAATTGAAAGAGGCAGGCAAGAGAGTTGGTATTAGATACAATGTTAAAAGAGTTGACTGTCCAATGCTGACTTTAAAAATGGAGCCAGGGGCACCTGGTTGGCTCAGTCGGTAGAGCATATGACTCTTGATCTTGGGGTTCTAAGTTCAAGCCCCATGTCGGATGTAGAGATTACGTAAAAGTAATAAAATGTTAAAGAAAAAAATGGAGCCAAAGAACACATGTAGCTTCTAGAAGCTGGAAAGGAATGGATTCTCCTCCAGAGTTTCCACATGGAATACAACCCTGCTGACCTCTTGATTTTAGCCCAATGAGACCTCTTTCAGATGTCTTACCTCTAGAATTATAAGTTTGTGTTGCTTGAAGCCACCGTGTTTGGGGTAACTTGTTATGACATCAGTAGGATACTAATACAGTGTGTCTCTTATCCTTTTTTTAACTTTTAAAATGATGATGGTTTTCACAAGTTGGACTTAAAAGATTTTGTAGGACAAGGAAAATGTCTTATGTTTCAGATTAGTTGATCAATGTGTTCATTCTTTCCAAAGTACATCACAAATTGAATCTCCATTTGTGGGGTGAGCCCTCGCTCTTTAGGCCTTGATTGCTATGCTATTGTCTTGTGTAGAAATAATTTCAGGGTCACACCAGAGATATATAATATTGACTTACCAGTTTCTCATTGTAATATGTAGTAACTCTAAGAAGTCAACAGACTAACATCTAAGAAAGCCCATGCAAAGCTTAGCATTAGCTGATATTTTTTTGAGTGTGAGAACCTGAGTCCTGAATTTTTTAACTGATTGTCTTCCTTATTGTTATTATTTCTTGTTTGTAGAAGGCAATGGCAATATGATACTGAAATACAGCAATGTATAACTTGTTACGTAAATTGGATTACTGCCATGGTTTTACAGAAAGTAAATAAATATACAAAAGAAAAATTTTATTATGTGGTAAAGTACAATGAAAGACTGTTTCTATCTTTGACTAAATTTTGACTATTAATTTTGGAAAAATGCCCAAATTCCCTGGATGCTAGTGATGGTGGGTTGCCCTCAGAGATCACACATGATATCTGGGATTCAAATATTAAAGTTCATTTCAGTTTCATCGTTTATTAGTCGTGAGTCCTTGGGTAAGTTTCATGTCTATTAGCCTCAATTTGCCTGCTTGTAAAATGGATGTAAAGTTGATTTTTATCTTACACGGTTGGTGTCTGAAAACTGTATGAAGTTTTCCGTATAGTATGGTATATAGTAAGTGCTCGAATGTTAGCTGTTGAATATTGTAGTGTTGTTAGTGTATTTTTTACCTGTGCATTTTGATTTAAACATTAAATGTTTTAAATTTAAGTATTAAAATATCAAAGGCTATATAAAGTAAATTCTGTTTTTTAAAAATCTTATTAAATTTGTTTGAAAGTTATTAAATTGTGTAATAGTTTTATGGGAAGATACTTTATTATGACAAAACATTTGGATTTATTTATTATTGAGAAATCAAAATGCCAGTATGACTAACTTTAACTTTAAAACAGAAATCCTTCTATCAGAACACATTGCTTGGTAATAGAAGAAGCATTCAGGAATCCAATGTGCTTTTGAAATGGAGACTGTTTTGCACACTGAACTAGTGACCTAAAGCCAGACACTGTCCTTAACGCCCAAGTCGCTCTCTGAGCACGCTCTGTTGCCCCCTAGTGGAATCCACAGCTACCTGGAAAGCAGCTTACGGGAGATACTCCCTGAATGTGATGGTGTGTTTGGCTCTATTTCATTCTCAGTTTTACTGTATTTTTAGTCCAGCTCAGACTGCATAGTGGGTAGTAAAACCAGACTGAATATTTCAACCAATGTTTGTTATTTCTTCATGGTTCTCAACCATACCAATACTTACCTGTGCTTTTATAAGCCATCTTAGAAGGGTTGAAGCAAAATCTTTGCATTTATAAAACTCCTTTTCATGTAGACTTCTTTCCATCTTCCTATTCATTGGTTGAAGGGCAAAAGGCTGATTGCGATGGAGTATATAACTTTTTCAGTATGTAATTGGACAGTTTATGCAGTTTGTGTTTTTCTGTAGGTAGGGGATACTTAATTAAGTTAGACTCCTTAAAAAAAAAAGAAAGGTCCTGCATTAATTACCTCATTTTGAGTCATTTTATCAGTGAGGCTCTCATTTCAAGGGAAACACCTGTTTTAAGCCCTCATTTTGTTTTTTTTTTAACAAATCAGAATATGGTATTTTGGGGTTTTTTTTCTTCTCAAGTTTTTCTTTGGTTCATGGGTATTGAAGTTTTGAAACTGCATTTGAAGGGAAGTTTGCAGAATGTTTCAAAAGTCCATGCAGAAGCCCCTAAAGATTACCTTGACCAAAGAAGTCCCATCTCAGACTTTGTGAGGATAGATATTCTATGCTTATTTAATTACAAAATTATAGAGTCATAGAACTAGATGAGACCTCAGCAGTCATGTGGTATAAACCCATCCTCTAGCAAAAAAAAAAAAAAAAAAAAAAAAATCTGAACCAGGATGTTTAAAGGGCTCCATATTTCCCGCTGATGTCTTTTCTGTGTCCATTTCTGCATTTCCTCCCTAGAATGCTGATAACATCTGGTACATGTTAAAACCACTCTGTTTCCCTCCCTCCAAATTGGCTTCCTCCATTTGGCTTCCTTATTTCTATTTTATAGATTTTCTTTATTTATTTGAGAGAGAGAGAGAGAGCGCGTGCATGCAAGGAATAGGAATATCTTCTCTTAGTCTTTCAGGTTTGAACCTGCCATCATTTAAAAAATGTAGTTAGTAAATCCAATTTATTCTTTTCTTTAACGTGTCCCATGTGTCTGCACCTCTCTTTGCGTTTCCATGGCTACCAAATTTAAATCCGTAAGATCTCAGGCAAGGTTATTTAATTGATAAGGAATTGGTGGCCTTGCCTTTAGCCCCCGCCTCCCTGTTCTGTGCCATGAGTGCAAGCCCGGTGGCTAAGAGCTTGGATTCTTGACAAGGAAGAGTCAGTTCATTTCTTGGCTCTGCTATCTGTGTGGCTTTAGGCAAGTTACTTAATCTCTTTGTCCTTAGTTTCCTCCTGGGCAATTGGAGCTAAAAAGTGGACTAATTTTACAAGTTAATACATGTAAAGCATTTAGGAGAGTACCTGTCCTGTAGTAAGTCATCAGTGAGTGTTAGGTGCTATTATAATTAATATACTACTATTTGGTATATAATAAATTATTCCTGGGGCGCCTGGGTGGCTCAGTCGGTTAAGCCTCTGCCTTCAGCTCAGGTCATGGTCTCAGGGTCCTGGGATCAAGCCCCGAGCTGGGCTCCTTGCTCAGTGGGGAGCCTGCTTCTCCCTCTCCCTCTGTCCCCCCTGTCCTCGCTCATGCTCTGACTTTCTCTCTCTCTCTCAAATAAATAAATAAAATCTTAAAAAAAAAAACAAAAAACCCTATTCCTACACTATCTATACTACTATTACTAATGTAGTATTGTTTAAGTCCTCCCATTCCTTTCAGTGTGTACTGAATGCAGCCCAAAATTCATAGCCACATTTATATTCAGCAGCTTCAGAATTCCCCAAACTCTCTCTCTGACTCAGCCTTGCCAAACCTCAACAGTAATGGAATTGCTATACCGGCTGTTCTCTTATGGACCATGCATGCACTTTCTTGCTTCAGAGCCTTCTTTATGTTTCATTGTCTAGTGTGTCCTTGTCCCTACTTCCTGCCTTATCAAAGGTTTATTCTGTGGTTGCCCTGAACAACACGATCTACTTCTATGTGGATTTGTTGGATAAATACAGTACAGTACTGTAAGTGTGTTTTTTCTTCCTTGTGACTTTCTTAAATACATTTTTTCCTCTGGCTTGCTTTATTGTAAGAATACAGTATGTATGATGTACAAAATACATGTTAATCAGCTATGTCGTTGGTAAGGCTTTTGGTCAACAGTAGGCTAGTAGTATTAAGTTTTGGGCGAATTTAAGTTACAGGTGGATTTTAGATTGCAGGGGTGCCCATGAGGGCTCCTAACTGCCCATGTGGTTCGGGGGTCGGCTGTGTATGTTACAAAATGTAAGCTCCACCGAGAGAGGGTGTTCGTTATATTCCCTTCTGTTTTTCACTGTCTGTGCCAGTGGGTGGCACTTCGTAGCTCTTCAGGTAGCTATAGAGTGGAGTAGAGGAATGAATGAATGAATGTTTATGTGTGTATGTTTTTAGGTCTTTAGTAAGCCATTACCAACATTAAACTTTTTTTTTTTTTCTTGTTAAATGAGAATGATACATGTTCTCTTTCTTGTAAGTGTCATTGGGAAGGTTGAGAAGTTGTATGTAAAATTAAAAAGGAAATTAGAAAGTACTATAGACAGGTAAAGAATATATTTCTGCTGCTCAATTCTTACCAATCTTTCAAGATCCAGATCAAATTATATTTTTTTCCTAGTCAGTGTTTGCAGACCATCCCAACCCTAAGTAAATTCTCTGTCCTCTGCAATTTTATAAAAATCATTTAGCAGTCCTTTTGAAAACAATACACTATTGCTTAGTTACATGTATCAATTACCATCTTAGAATTCTTAAGAATTTTATGGTTTGGGGCACCTGGCTGGCTCAGTCGGTAGAACCTGTGACTCTTGATCCTGGGGTTGTGAGTTCAAGCCCCAAATTGGGTTGTAGAACTTAAATAAATGAAATAATAAAATAAAATAATAAGTCTTAAAGCCAAACCAAAACAAAAGAATACAAAAAAGGAATTTTATGGTCTAACTTAAGACTTTATTTTGTCTCCCTAAATGTCTTGAATGCTCCTTTACGACTGAGATAGCCTCTTATTTTATTTTATTTTATTTTATTTTATTTTATTTTATTTTATAGATTTTATTTATTTGAGAGAGAGAGAGAGAGAAAGCGTGCATGCAAGAGAACACAAGCAGGGGGAGCTGCAGAGGGAGAGGGAGAAGCAGGCTCCCTGGGATCATGACCTGAGCCAAAGGCAGACACTTAACCCTGTGAGCGACCCAGGTGCCCCCAGAGATAGCCTTTTAAAATATTTTTTAACAACTGACTTGTTACCTGTGGTTTAGCATTTAATAAACACGTTTGATTTTAGCGAGAGAGCTGGTACTTGAATTGAAGATTTCTAATTGTCTTTCACTTTCTTCCACTAAATTATGTTGTCTCTTTTAAATATTTCATTAAGAGGCAGTTTGTGGGCACTTTTCAACCTCAAAGGAGCACTTTGGAATCCATGCCTTTGTGACCTTACTGTGGCAAAGACGAATAGTGTTGGGAAGTAACTTCAGGTAAAGTGATCCAGATAATGGCCATGTCAAATTTTGTTCTCCCTGGTGTCTTCTGCAGTTTAGCTTGTTGGCAACTATAGTGTGTGTGCGAGTGTGAGAAGGAGAACATATGTGTGCAGATCTGTGTGTGCAGAGTTGTGTCTACTTGCCCTGAGCGTGCTTGTTTGTTGCACACTTATGTGATGCAAAGGTTTTACCAGAGGTTGGAAAGAAAAGAAATTTTCAAGCTTGGTGGTGCTGTTAACTTAGGCATTTGAGTACAGTGAAGAATAAACAGAAGGAAATATTTGATATATGTGGAAAACTTCAAGTTTGGTTGAAGGGAAAAAGCCAATAAAACTTGAGATTACAATAATACTTTACTTAGAGCAAAACATGTAATTCTAAAAAAAAAAAGAATCAATGAACATTTTCACTGTTATAGCATGCCTTTAGCATATGTCATTGGACCCAGTTCTACCAATGTTCTCTATTTCATTGGGTTCTTTTGAATCTATCTATGCCCAAGAGGTATGGGACCATTATTATTTTTAAATACATCTATTTTTGACTTATATGACTTAAAAATGGCAATTTCATTAAAATGCCTGAAATTACGCCAAATAGAAAGCTACTTCAGTTATAAAATATCCTCTTTGAAAAATGCAAATGCCTCTTGGTGCTAATTGGGTGTCATACCGTCATTGCCTAAGTGTATATCAATTCACTTAGATTGCATTCCCCCTAACACCTAGCTAAAACCTGCTTCACTAAAGGAAGACTGTAGTGTTGTGTCAGAGCTTTAGGCTTTGGCAGTTTGAATCCAGGTTTTTCTTACTATTCTAACCTAGCTCAACCTCTGTTTTCTCATTTGTAAAATCAGATACCCTGTCTCACTGACATCACTGGGTTCATAGGATCAAATGAAATTAAGAATATGGTAACACTTTGAACTGGGATGTGCCAGACCAATAGAGCCCTTGGAACAGTGGTCCCGAGGTGTTTGAGGAAACATTTACTTGTAGTCCACGAGGGACTTGCTTTGGAGAAGAACTCTGAGCCAGGCGGAGAGGGACGTGAGAGAGGTTTGGAAGGAAGGAGGCTGGCTATGTGTGTGTGGGGCGGGGGGGAGTCTTCTCTTTGTACTCACTGAGGTGTCCAAGAAAACAGGGACCTCTTTAACCTGGAAAGAGGGCAGCTGTGAGGGTTGTAGGAAGAGACAGGTTACTGAGGGACTAAATTTACCCTCAGGAATTGAATGGCTGGGAAGCAAAGCTATCAAAGCTTCTACATACAGACAAGCAAGGAAGGAATAAACTGTAGTACAAAGACAGTTTCCCAGAGCTTTCCAAGATTCTGGAATCTGTTATCATTTCTGTGCATATATTCACTACTTGGTTCCTGTTTTAATGATTGGCAGTAGGTTTTTTAAAACGGAAGGGAACTCTGTGCTTCTCTGAAGAGCAGGGGAGTATTCTCTGTCTTAGGAGAGATCTTAAGAAATCAGTTAAAATGTTATGGAGAGAAAAGCACCTGAATACCTGAAACCCTATGGTTAAGGAAAAACAAAACAAAGCAGTAGGGATATGTCTGAGTACTGACAAGCTTAGGCAAGCTACTATGTAGCTCCTTTATTTCACCGGGAGACTGTGAGCCCTTCAATAATTTCATGAGACTAACCATGTGCTACACCCCTAGCTAATCTTCTACTGTGCGGGTTCTTGCCTTTCCAGGAGCTCAGACTCACTTTATGTTATTCATGAGCTACATTGTGAATCAGGTGAACTTTTTTGGAGCTGCTCTTGGAATCAAATTAATGTTTATAACACTTCTGTTGAGGTACTTGTTACAAATTCCATTTACATGTATAGATGCCTTACATTTATAGATACATTTTTAGTAAATAAGAATTTCCTCAAATTTGGCTTTTAAAAACTGTAGCTTTTTAAAGTCCTGTAAGTATATAATTTTCTGTTAAAAATAAAGTGTACTTCCCCATCATAAATATGGAAACTTCACTTAGAGAATTTTGGCAGGATTACTGCACTTTATATTTACTGCTTTAAGTTTTTAAGTTCTCTTTTTAGCTTCTCTTCTTCTGATGTTATGAATCAATTTTGAAGGATCAAATGACATTTCCTTAACAATAAAAAAAGGCTCTTTGTGCAGACTTTAATCAGAGGGGTATAATAGCATAAACGCTTGTTCATATTATCTTTATTAATCTCAATCCAAAATGTTACAAGTGAAACACACATAGTTACACAATACTTAATCATAAACAGAACAGAAAGACTGAAAAATAATGATTTGAGGTGATTGTAATAGCCCAACAATCTGAAATATGCGGATATATACATATCAGATATATATATCTGACATATATATAGATATATATATATGTCAGATATATATATCTTTTATATATATATATATGGCAACAAAAAGTTGAAGAATCTCCTAGTTCTTGATACCTGGCTAGAACTTGATTTTCTAGACTATTAGCTTCGTATAGTCACTATGTCCCAGTCCAAAAATGAACCTAATATGATGGCATAATGTGGTGGTCTAAAAAGCTCACTATTTAAGTGGAAATCATACAGAGCTTTTGGGTGATTATTTAAATGTGGAAATACTTAATGTTACGGAGACTGGAGAGCCTTGGGACTGTACTTGAGAAGAGAGGGTGCAAGGGAGCCTGCCAACTGTTCTCACGTATTTGCGGGACCAGAGAAAAGAAGGAATAAACTCATCCACTGTATCCCAACAAGTTGGCCCAATAAGGTTTTAAGAAAGGAAGTACACAGCAGTTCAATATAACGAATAGCTCTTCAGTGAAGCATATGCCGCTTTGTGAAACACAGACCCTTAGTCCTTGAAAGAACATAAGCAAAAGTTGAGCAAACATTTGCCTGGAATTGCTCTTTTAGGTTTGGAGTGCGAGTTGATGCACAACAGGCCAACTGTGAGCCTATGAGGCATCCATTTCTATCTAGAAATATAGGGTGGGCCTGTGTATTGTACAGTTATATTATTGTTTGCTTACCCAGCATCCATTCTTCACTTTTGCCTTACTAGGAGAACTCCACATTTGTTCAGGTAACTCCCTTCAATGTGCAACCTGTATGGTTTGGTGTGTATGACCACCCACCTGCAAGGGTGAGTCTGGCTGGTCCTTCAGCTGCAATCTAGTTCCCCGTGCCAGTGATTACTTTGAGAATGGTCATGTGATTCTGTTTGTGCCAAAGATGCTCAAAGAGCAGTTAGCCAAGGCCATCTGGGAAAGCTCTTTCCTTGGTCTTGTGGGAGAAGTTCCCTCTGAATTTTACTGTCAGAGCCTTAGAACCTCGATAGCCATCCAACTTCCAGCATGTGGTAGAAGCAGCCACAAGGAGAGCCAGACCCCAGGAAATCTCTGGGACGTGGGTCCTGAGCCAGGGGATTCGTCTACGCTAAAGCCCATCCAAACTTGGTACCTTCAATTACATGAGTCATGTACTACCTTATATTTCTGCCTGTTTCAGTTGTACTTTTCTGGGACTCACAGATAAAAGTTTCTCACTTCTTACCCACTGTTGTAGGACTGTGGGCTCCTTTTCCCCACTCTTCGTTATTCCCTCATGATTAGGGCATATGTGTTCTTCCCTCTTTTAGTTTTCTAATGTCATTAATTTGAAAAATTTTCTGAATTTTGTTGATGGTTCTGCCAAGTTACTTAGCTCTATTTTTTCAGAAATTTTTGAATCATTGGTGAAAGATTTAAGCACCTTAAGGTTAAAATGTATATTTCAATTGTTTGGTTCACATGACTTTGATTTAATAAACAGGATTAATGTGGAATGTTTCCATTTGGTAAAAATTCTATTTTTCTATTTTAAATTCTTTTTTATCCATTACTGTTGATTTTGTTTTTCCTAAAAGGAAGCAATTCATGGTATTAAACTATTAAACATGAACTCTTGCCATTTCACTCATTCTTTAAAAAGTTATGTATTTACAGCCAGTGTTCTAGGGACTGAGGAATCAGAATGAGTTCTGTTTTTGGTTTTTTGAGATGCTTAAAACATAAGTAGTTAAGTTGGTATGTGTCTCACAGAACACAGAGGCTGTTTTCCCCAGGGGTCCTTTCTTAACCTAGACTTCCTAATTTTTATTTTAATAGCATGGAAAAAATATTCGCTGGTCATCTTGACATGTTGGGATTTCTCTTTCACTAGATGCAAGCTTATTTTACATGAAGAATCTGGAAACTATGTCTAAAGCAAAAAAAAAAAAAAAAATCCAAAACAAAACAAAACACTCAGGCAGTTTAAGAACTTAGAGTGAAGTATAGTAATCTTTTAAATAGTTCTCCAGTGCCATTAATACTCCAGCTTCCCCTTAGTACTTAATTTTTTGCTGGTTTTCAGAATCTTCCCGAATCCTCTAGAAAGAACTGGAGCTGTTGACATGACACATGGTGGTTCTTCTTCTACCCCATATACAAGTTGTACAGAGGTATCTAGGTATTCTTGATGTAGCAGGGACAGCACAGAGACCCCTCAGGTGGCCATGGGCCACTAATTGGGGCAGAATGGGACTTTTTTCTGTCATCAAGGCAGAGGGAGTACTCACAGCATGGACATTAGGAACGTTTTTGTGATAAACCCAATGTGATTCATACCTAAGTAATTATAAAGTCAGTGGTTCTTCACATTGTGACATTTCAATCATTTTTTTCTGAAGTAGCTATATGGCAGTTCAAATCAGTCCTTTGAGCTTGCTAGAGACCTTGCCCCCGCTCCTCAAACTACAGGGGATATTTTGGTTGATATTTTGGTTTATTTAGGAAGTTTGGAGGTTAAGTGAGAAGTGTTAGGGTCGGGGGCATGAGTGTGACTGGTTGGAAAAATAATTCACAGACTCAGTATGCTGATGACTTGAAAAAAGGATGTGCTATGGTAAACATCAAAATAAAACAAGCAACAAAGAATAATATGAATAAGGAAGTGATAGAAAAACGATAAAAATGTTGACATTTCTTTAGGGAAACCTAATGTCAAAGGCATAAACACTCCCAACTATTTAGATGTCTCTTTCCCAAATGGAAACTTCTATTTAAGGAAGTTAAGTATTTAACTGCAATGACTGAACATAATATGAAATATTTTGGACTTGACAGAGACTTCAATTTGAGATGAGTCTTGTGCTCATATATAATGCATTAAAATATGGAATGCCGCTTCTGGTTGGCCAAGTTTTAATTTTAAACTTCAGTATCTTTTGTGTATATACACACACACAAAAAAACTTATTGAATTGGCATGTTTCAAGAAAACTTAGATTGAGAACTTATATATTTCTTGCTACATTGATACTTGAAATGAATATTCAAATAAAAGTAGAACATCAAATATGCTAAAGTACTGTGTTTAAATCTTTGCTGTTCTTTGGAAGTCAGAAGCTGAAAATAAATATCAGATTTATTGAAATGAATACTATGGAAGTCTCTTTCTTGGTAATTTAATTCAACATACTGCTTAGATTTTTCCAAAACTAAATATTTTCCTCTTAAATGGAAAAATGTTTCTTTTATTCAACGGTAGTATCTGATGGCCTAATGTCACTAAAAGTCAACATAATTTTGGAATTTAGAAATTTTTAAATTTTAGTTACAACTTTGAAATTGGCTTTTTATGCAATGAAAATTATTATGGCTAGAATACTCTAAACACTATTTTGACAGTAATATACTTTATATGAAATAAATAACATAGATTTAAAAAATTTGATAGTGTCTCCATATAAGGAGAGGAATGCAGCTCTGGATTGAATTTTTTGACACATAATCTTTTATTATGACATCTAGTTGATTAATACTTCAGCCAAATCATTGTTTTAAAATATCTCCTTTCACTGTCCATTAGATCTGGAGCTGCAAGCATGCATAAAACCTGGCATCCACTTTGTACTCCCCATCATTTACTTTGGGACAATGCCAGTGTCTTGGTTACAGTGTTTAAAGTACAGCCTGGATGCTTTGTTTTGGGAATTTATCTAGGACTGGACAACTTTTATATGTGACTTTGTTGCGTTTGAGTGACATAAAGATAGTGTCAAAACAAACAATATTTTAAGAACAGAAGTTGGTAGGGCAGGAGTGCTGAACAAGAAGCACCCTTATAAGATTTTTCCTTTGGTTTAAAACTATTTAAAGCTATGTTACTACTAAAAATGTTAATACCTGTTAAATGTCAAAATTTAGAATACAGTAAAATACAAAGAATGCCAAAATTATCTGTGATCGCATCAGACAGAAGTAATCATTATTAGAAACCGGGTATATAAATTTGTTTCGTAGATATACTCAAACATAAATATGGGATATATACTTTTTCATACAAAATTGATAGTTACGTGCTTTTCTTTGACATGTCATTTTGCTATGTATTCTTGGAAAAGCATTTTTTTTTTAAATTTAAATTCAAGTTAGTTAACATATGGTGTAGTACTGGTTTCAGGAGTAGAATTTAGTGATTCATCAGTTGCATTTAATACCCAGTGCTCATCCCAACAAGTGCCCTCCTTAATGCCTATCACCCATTTAGTGCATCCCCCCCTTCCTTGCCTCCAGCAACCCTGTTTATTCTCTACAGTTAAGAGTCTCTTACGGTTTGCCTCCCTCTCTAGTTTTAGCTTATTTTATTTTTCCTTCCCTTCCCCTATGCTCTTCGGTTTTGTTTCTTAAATTATGCATATGAGTGAAATCATATGTATTATCTTTCACTTATTTCGCTTAGCATAATACCCTCTAGTTCCATCCATATCATTGCAGATGGCAAAACTTCATTCTTTTTGATGGCTGAGTAATACTCCATTGTATATGGTGGATGGCATACCACATCTTTATCCACTCATCTGTCGATGGACATTGGGCTCTTTGCATAATTTGGCTATTGTTGATAGTGCTTCTATAAACACATTGGGATGAATGTGCCCCTTTGAATCAGCATTTTTGTATCCTTTGGGTAAATACCTAATGGCACAATTACTGGCTCATAGGGTAGTTCTATTTTTAACTTTTTGAGGAACCTTCATACTGTTTTCCAGAGTGGCTACACTGGCTTGCATTCCCACCAACAGTGTAAGAAGGTTCCCCTTCCTCCACATCCTCACCAATATCTGTTGTTTCCTAACTTACTAATTTTAGCCATTCTGACCAGTGTGAGGTGATTATCTCACGAAAGGTGATTTTTAATGTTGGCAATAGTATTCTATCTGTGTTTGGGGATTATTAGCCTCTTTCTTGCTCTTTGAAGTTTTTGTTGTAATTCTGGTCAATAATTACTCTAGTTACTATAGGTAAATTTTAAAAGCAGGATGTATTTTCAGTGTAAAATCTTAGGGTATTTTAGAAAATGACTTTCAGCACTTTAAGTACAGCAGAAAATTCCTGTCTAGAAAACTGTAAGTAAATGACCATGTTAATGGAGCTTACTGAGCTGGTTGCTAACCTAGGCAGCTGTATATTGTCTCTGATCTCTGTTCTCATGTTTAGAAGAAAAATTTCCATTTATTTTACAAGAGATTACTGTTACATTATTAGCTGTGATTTACTTTAAAACCATTTCTGCTTTGAAATACATATATAAAGAGTTTAAAGGCAAGTCTAACTTTAAAACAATCTTAAGTCTGTGTTATGTTTTAAAAATTTATTTTGATTGTTGTAGATTTACCTGTTATCTAGCATTTTATTAATACCACACAATACATTTTTTTTTTCACCAATGGAAAAGAAGCATATTTGCAGATGCCTTCTACTGAGGAAGGCTTGGTAAACATGAAAATTGTTATTATAGAATTGTATGATTGTAATTAGAGTAGTATTTATTATTCTAATTAGAATTTACTTCGTTGAGAGTATACCAAGTATGAGGCACACTGTTAAAAGCATTACTTACATTCTCTGATAGAATCTTCAGGATTACAGTGAGGTAGATCTATTATCCCCATTTTAGAGATGAGGAAACTAATATTGACAGAACGGAATTACATGGTGGTTTGCTCACTGTCCCCAAGCCAGGGTGTGGCTGAGCCAGGAATTCAAACTCTGACCAAAACGCCAGAGTTCTTAACCACTGTGTTTAAACAGAATTCATTTTTTCACCCTTGCGGGCTTTTTTTTTTTAATCTACTGAATGGTCTCTGCACTGGCTCATGTACTAAAAGGTTTATGCCATGAATCCATACCCATTATGTAGTTGATATAAAAAGCAGTAAGTTGCCTCTTGTTAAAGAGCCAGGGGTGTGTGGAGGAAGGAGCTGGGCTGACTAAAGGAAGCAACAACTAATTTCTGTTGCTTTATGCTCTGGTAAAAAAAAAAAAAAAAAAAAAAAAGGTTGTGAATTTCTTCTGTGAAATGTTTTAATTTCTGTAGAGTTGCCATGCATTATTCAAGATTATAAAATGATTTGAATTTCAGGAGCAGAGAGATTTTCTGATGAGGATTTCAAGCTGTGTAATTATGAAATCCATATAGGTTAAAAGTTCAGAACTCGTTAGCTTAATCATTAAAAAATAACTAATTTCTAAGCATGGCATTTCATTTTAGAGGGGTACGGTTACAATATCCCTTCCTGAGGTACTCCTGGATTCTGCCTCATGTCCCACCACATATCAGAGTGTTCACGGCTGCATCCCACATAGCTTATCCTATATTACTGGATAATTTATAAAGAAAGTTCATATTTTATGGTGGTAAATTTGATGCCATAAAATAAGGCACATTTCTAGGAATTTCTTCATCTATCTTGGCTCTGTAAAAATTCAAGGGAGTTAGTGAAGGAGTGCCAAACATCAAAAAAGTTCATTGGAACCTGTTACACGGTGTCAGGGTATACATTTAGGAAATGAATAGCAAAATTCATTCAGATAAAGCATAAACATTTCAGAATAGAATAGAAGGAAATAAATGTTCAGGCAAGAGAGGCAGCTCATAAAGGCGTTTTGTTTTTATTGTGGTAAAACATAACAACATTTACCATTGTAATCATGTCTAAGTATAGAGTCTGCTGCCTGGTGCGAAGTATGTTCACATTGTTCTACAACCATCTCCACTCTCCATCTCCAGAATTTCTCATGATGGGAGCATTTTTTATTTTGCATCCAATAGTGCCGATATCATCGAGAATATATTTGGATTTGTAGAGATGCGTGGAATCTTTAAGGCTTTTGACTTTGCAGTTTATGTGAAAATTAACTTCAAAGTTGTAGCTTTAGTTACTTCAGGTAAAAACATGACCTCCACTGAGACAAATGAAGTCTTTGCCCAGACTTTGAAATATTGTCAGGGCTGTGCTTACTTTCTTTGGGATGCGAGTACATTGAGGGGAAAACTATATTCATGTAAAAACAACCTTACAAAGAATGATTTGAGGTGATTAAAGATACCATGATCATCAAATAGTTAAAGAGGAAAAAGAAAATCTGGCATTTGAGATTTTTGACTGGCATGAAGATTTTAATGCATATTATCTTGCTTTGCTAATCAAGGTGATTGAGATGCACTTGCTTGTTAAAGTCACTTTTGGCTTTTAGTTACCAGATTTTACATTTCTCTTCATTTGAATGGTACGTTATCCCTCCCCTTTGAATCTGAGGTGGGGGTCACTATTTTTTTTTCTTAGAGTACTACTATTATATGTTGAGAATACATATATTTTTTTCTAATACTTGGAGAATGATAACGAAAAAAGAATTTTTTATTGGTTCATTTCATGCTTGGTAAGATTCCAACTGTCAAAACATTATAAAATTTTGAACCTTAGAGGCACATTTCATCACCAGAGTACTAATTACTGCAGAGAACTGGAGCGAGTCATTATGTAGTAGTATTTATTAGAGCTGCCCAATTTTAATGTTTTTTGGACCAGAGACACTTAAATAAAAGGTTAAGCTGTTCTGGCACAAAAGTGGGAGGAAAAACTGCATAGTGCATGCAACACTGTCAAATATAATGCAGGGAGGGTGGAATTAATTGAAAATTAGTCACCCACTTGCACTGAAACTCAACATCTTATTTTTAAGGATGTCCTGAGCATGGCAGATGTTGTTCTTGATTTATTTTCGTGTGTTTAGTATTGGGCACCTGTGATGTGCAAGGCATCGGTGATAGGAGGGAAATGTGAAAGACCAGTGGCCCCCTTCATGGAGCCCATATTCTTGAGGGGAGAAAGAGACCATAAGCAAAGCAGCAGTTGTTACATAGCAAGTAAAGCATGGCAGGTGTTTTGAAGACCAATGTATCAGAGTAAGGAAAATAGTGTGAGTATTGAGGGGGCGAGGAAAGGGTATTTTAAATGAAGTAGTTAAAGGAGGCAAAAGAAAAAAAAAACTCTCCTGAGGACGTGACATTTGAGAATAGCCATGAATGAAGATCACTTTGAAATACTAGTTATATAAAATTTTAATAGTAAGCACACAGATATTTATACTATACTATACATAGTATAAATAAAATAACTAAGAAATAAAACAGAATACAACGAAAATACAAAGTAAGCTGCTAAATAGGCAAACATAGTAATATTCTATTTTTACTAGATTTTTGTTAAATTTCTTTCACACACAAGGCACTGACTAGATGATAAACTGGGGAGGAGAAAAGATAAAGGATGTATCTCTACCTTCAGGAAAGCTACAATTCAGTGTTAATCATTACAGTTTCCTCAGAAAAGAGAAACTAGCAGTCTGATACAATGAAGTGTGTGAGAAATAGCAGGTCCTTCTAAATCACTAGCAAAGCGCTTTACATGCTAATGTCTGTAGTTTTCTCTCTCTATTGCAACCCCTTTCCCTTCCGTGACCAACACCATGAGGTCTTTCTGCGATAACCATATTTTCATTTTACTGTGCAGTCCATAATAAGTGATTAGTATAAAGGCTTTTTGAGTGAATGAGTAAGTGAATGAAGACAAAGACAGATCTTATGCTTTTCAGAAATACAGTTTTGAAGAAAAAAGGAATAGTTTGCATGCATTTGTAGGGGTGAAATTTATTTTAGAGTAGGGAGAAATCCACCAAGATTTGAGAAGGAGACAAGGGACAAGAGAGAGGAAGAAGTCAAGATGCAAATGAGATGAGTGACAGAAGAAGAGTCCAGAAAATTGGATGGAGTGTGGTCCCTAGCCCAGCTAGCGGTTGACGTTCAAAAACAGGAGAAAAAATAAGTGGGGTCGGATTGGTGAAGAACGCTGTAGAGATATAGAGGAAGAAGTCTGAGGTGATGCTCGGGGTCACAGTTTTAGTGAAGGAAAAAGGGAACCATCTGGAATGAAGAGGAGTGGAAGCTCTTAAGGACAGGTTTCAGAATTTTAAATTTTTCAGATTTTAGGAAGGCAGTAGATAGAGGAACTCTATACTAAGTACCACCTACCCCCATAAGTCTTGTGCAGTAACCTGTAATTAATATTTACACTTAGGGGGATAAAGATGATAAATGGCTTCCATTCTGGATAGTTTGTACCGAATTTATAAAAAGCAGACAAAAACCCCCTAACAAACAAACAAATAAACAAAAAAACCCCACACCCAAACCCACCAACCAAGTGTTTTCAGAGCACTTTAGACGTTGGAATAATGCATAAAGCATTGCAGATCTGTGCAATTTGTATTGTCTGCTTTCGTTTGCAGGAATGATTGAGAAAGATCAAGATTTGAAAAAAAGCAGGATTTTTTGAGTAAGGGAGCGGTTAGGGTCTGCTGCTGTGATGTCCGAGATGGAAGAGTGGTTGGCCATTGAACTTCATCACCATGTCCCCTGCCTCTCTATGCACTCCCTGCACGTGCAGAGTGATACCCAGCAGTCTGTATGGTGATCCCCATGGATTAAGCCAGAGTAGGACTGAAAGTTTATCTTTCCATCATTACTGACTAGAATGTGTTCCACTGGCATTAAGGAGCTTAAATTGTGAGAAGAACATATGGTTTAAAGTCTGGGGGTTGAAGAACAGATAAAGTTAGGTTTTAGAAGACATTTTGAAGAAACCTCTGTTATACCCTTAGGCTTTATTAAAATTCATTTTTCAGTGGATCTCCTTTCCATAAATTAATATTTTCTTTAAGATTTTCTTGGTATTTTATTTACATTTTATTCCAAAGTCCAGTGTGCCTAGACATACATAGAAGGTGGTTGATGACTACATAAATGAATTCTAATGAGTAAAATCATGAAACATTATAACTCATTATAAATTAGTTATGACTAAATAATTACTTCTGCGTTTTTCCAAGTGTGCACACACATGTGCACCAACTTTTTGACTATGCAGTTTTTAAAAAGGATTATAATTTTCCAACATTGTAAGGGGTGCCTGACTAGCTTAGTTAGTAGAACGTGAGACTTAAATTTTCCAATATTGTCGTGTAGCGCATATAGAATTTTCCTATCAACGGTGATTTGTCCTAGTTGATTTTGTAATCTCAAGTGAATATAATCTAAATGCTAAATAATGAATCCTTCATATTAGAATTTTTAAAAATGTTAATTGGAAAAAAATCAGTTTTATGAATATAATCTTTCAGGCTTTTAATTTTGCTTTGAAAGTATTCTGTATTGAAGATTGTGAAGTGCTGCTTGAGAGACCCTGGTGTGTGCAAGGCCAGGGGCCAGAGAGGGGACAGTCCAAGAGATTCCTTTGGGAACTGAGTCTCCTGGTCAGCATTTCCCTGGTCAAAACTCTCAACCGGGCTAGGATATAACTCAAGACTCAGAGTCCCTGAACTGGGGGTCATGACTGGACAAACCTGTTTGACTATGTCAAAAGAAAATACTATAATTATGAAGACAGACTTTCAACATGTACACTTATGTTTATGATATATGCTTTGTGATTATGGAAGAATTAAATAAACTTCATGGAGAAGAACTAACAGATAACATGTTACTTTCCTTTTTGACATTATAAATCATGCACTTAAGCATTTGGTCATTAGATTTCAGAAATGATCTTTCAGCAATAGAATACAGACACAGATAACGATAACTCGGGTTTGGGAATTCATCGATCGAATGATTACAATAGTGGAATAATTGTATCAGCTTTACTTGAGTAAAATACTCCTGAAATTCTCAATATGTCTAAGAACTTTATATATTTTTCATATAAGATAATTTAGTTTTTTCTTTCTAGGGATTTACTTTTAGAGTACACCTTGAAACTCTTATAGAATTGTAGAAGGGCAACTTTGTATGTTAAAATGTTCCCTGAAGGGCATAGTATATATCCTTTTGTTTTCAATGTTGTTTTAGGTCAGAAACTCCAAAAGCTTTGCATGGTGGTACTTCTTCAAAAAAGTGGTGGTACTTCTTCAAAAATACTGTAATCAAGTATCCGCTACTTTGGTAGTCATTCTGTGGAAATCTTTTAAAATATTAAGTGATTTTTAATGCATTCCCCTGGATTGTTGAATGATAAAAGAAATTTTCTTCTTAACCTTTTTTTTTGGGGGGAGGGAGATTATAACAAATTTAAAAAAGAATCTTAGCTGTTGGATGGGGTTTTCTAATTTGCCATTTTATTCCTTAAATACAGAAGGTAGCTGAAACGCAGTTGAAATAGGAATAATGTTGCTTTTGGGCAAGACATTTACTTAGAGAATGTGCAAATAAATTTGTTACATATTCCTAAAGTTATATTTTCTTCCTAAATTTTCTTACCCATTTAAGAAAGACCTCGTTTCCAGAATTGTAAGGGTGTTCTCAGACACTTGAATAGCCCCATTCCTTTGGTATAGTCTGAAAAAAAGTATTCGAGAACTTTTAGGTTTGGACTGAAATCATGTGAATAACAAACTATTTTTTTCACAAGGTGCAGAACATACTACAGTGTTTTACACGGAGAAAAAAGTGAACAAGAAGGAAAACATCCTTGAATTTCTGCCTAGCTGTTAGGGATTTTCCGTGAGTTTGAGGCCAACTATTGCATTCCGGAATTGGATTTTCTCATGTAGAAAAGATCAGTCTTAAGACTGGTCGTCCTACCATGTGTATATTTTATTATTCTACTTTATTATTCCCCTCTCTGTCTCTTCTGTGATCTTCAGTTGCAGGATCATAGTACATGCTCCTTTCAGTTCTCTTTGAAGCTCAGCCCCCGTTGAAGGCTGTGCGTCATCTGCTGAGGGCTTGGGGAAGCAGATGATGTCTCTGGGGTCAAGTCAGGCGTGCAAGGTGTTCATTGATGGAGTACGTATCCATAGCGTGCAGGTCCTAATTTCCTGGGGTTCAACACTGAGGTGTCTTAAGGTAATTGAAATCAGGCAAAACATAAAAATGTCCAGGTTAGAATATTATGGAGTTAGAGTCTGAACTTGAAGGGTCATTATACCTTGCATGCTTAAGTTTTATATTTGCCTCAGGAATTAAGTGCTTGATAGTTAAAGACTTATTAACTTTAAATTATTTATTTATTTATTTATTTATTTATTTATTTATGATTTTATTTATTTGACAGAAAGAGACAGAGTGAGAGAGGGAACACAAGCAGTGGGAGCGGGAGAGGGAAAAGCAGACTTCCCGCTGAGGAGGGAGCCTGATGTAGGGCTCCATCCCAGGACCCTGAGATCCTGACCTGAGCCAAAGGCAGAAGCTTAATGACTGAGCCTCCCAGGTGCCCTAACTTTAAATTATTTTAGATATTTAAGTGATTGGAGAATAATGGTGAGTGCATTTGTTTTAAAGTTTCATTTTTTTTCCCATTTTGAACATGCTAAAAAAAATCATAATTTAATATTTTTAATCCCATGAGGAAAAAAGCCAATTCCAAAAATAGAAAAAAGTACAATTCTATTGCCTTGCATAGTGACTTGTTTCATGCTTGTATTTCTTATGTTAAAGTAGAAAACCTCTACTAGAAAAGTAATCCAGGCCTCCCTTCTTAAGTTGACCTTGAAAGGTTGAAAGATTGGTGGAGATAGTTTATATTTGGGAAGAGACTATCCTGCTAGAAAGATATTTGATTCAAGTCCTTCGAGGTCAAGGACTTGGGATAATAGAAATGTGTCAACTGGGCATCTGATTGACTAATAAATGCTGTTCAAATAAAGAGAAGAAATACTGTTTCCATATACTCTGAAGAGAGGGAAAAAAGATGATGGAAAAGGTCTGTTCATTACTTTGTACCTCACTCCAGAACATGCACTGATTCCTTGATATCTTTTAGAAAAAGTTCAAAACCTTGACCCCAGCAGGACATGTTGGACTAGTCTATATTTTGGGAAATATTTGATGGATTATTTCAGAGCTGTATTTTAAATTATTTGACGAGCTGTGGGGCATGCTCGTGCGTTAGAGTCTTAGATGTGGGCTCAAACCTCTGGGTACTTATTTGGGTTTATCTACCCATAACTAGTGTGGTGATTCTGTTTGAGTCTTTCCATCTCCCTGGGCCTCCCCCTTTCTCCTGTCTAATCTTTAAGGGGTTGGACCAGCCACAGGAATACTCCCTGGTCTGAAGAGTGATTGCATTAGAAGATGCTGGGGAGCTTAAACAGATCTCGCCATATCCTCTGAGTTGGGACCGTGCAATCCGCCTGGAGTCCTAAACTATTTTATTGGTGTCTAGTTTTTGTTTTCTTTCCTCCAACTGCTATCACTGACACAAGAGAAAATTCTTGAGCTGAAATATGACAGTAGTTCTTCAAACACTGAACTGCTGGTCTGAAATTCTAGCCTTAGGGATTTTGAAGCCTGACTTGGTGATTGTGATGATGAAAAGGAGGATGATACCAGATCAGAGGAGTTTCCTTTGGACTTATTTAGAAGCCCCTTTAATCAGTGCCTCTTTAGAATCAAGCAAATCATTGCTCTAAATTTTAAAATATAACATTGATATTGTGGTCATTATAACTGAGTAATAGAAAGCTCAACCAGTTTAATCTATTCACTAATCTATTCACTAGTTCTCAAGATTTACTTTGGGATTAAAGATTACACACACACTCACACACACTGTCTGAATTTGAACAGTTATTTGTCCTGTAATACTGAGCCAATCATATAATTATCTTTGATTTTCCTCTTCTCCCCATGTTTCCAAAATAATAATTATAAAGGATCTTATAAAGAAAAATAAAATGAGAACTTTGAGAGACTAGATTGATTTTCATTGCATTTTCAGCAGATTGTTGTGTATATGTCAATAAGTGATGTCCAGGGGATAATAGAGGGGCACATGGGTGGTGCAGTCAATTCGGCGGCTGACTTTTGGTTTTGACTCAGGTCCTTGGATGGAGCCTGGAGTAGGGCTCCCTGCTCAGCGCAGTCTGCTTGTCCCTCTCCCTCTGCCCCTCCCTCCCACTCATGCTCTCTCTCAAATAAAGTCTTTAAAAAAAAAAAAAGAAAAGTTTTGCTAACAGAGGTAATATAATTTCTAAGTTATTGAAGTTATGTGTAGGTGATATATGTGATATCTCTGTTAACTCTCATTATTACCTCCCTGTCCTTATCTCTGTTATTTCTTACAACTGCCTGTGAGTTTATAATTATCTCGTAATGAAAAGTTAAACAGTTATATTTAAGTATTCTTTTTTTTTTTTTTTTTAGATTTATTTATTTGTAAGAGGGAGAGCGCGAGAGCACGAGCAGGAGGGGGAGAGGGAGAGAGAATCTTAAGCACACTCTGCGCTCAGCACGCTCCATCTCACGACCCTGAGATCATGACCTGCGCCAAAGCCAAGAGTCGGACATTTAATCAAGTCCGCCATCCAGGCACCCCTATTTAGGTATTAGTCTAAGCACATCATATGTATTACTCCGTTCTCCTCAAAACTAATTGAAACGAGTACAATTTTTAGCTCCATTTTACAATTGGGAAAACAGAGATGCAGAGAGGTTAGGTCACATTCAAGTCCCCAGAGCTAGAGGAGGATGGAATTGGAGTGGAAACCAAGGCAGTCTCACTCCACAGTCCTTGCTCACAACACCTATGATTTGAATAACGTAGACCAGATCTAAAAGCTTTGTGGTTAGTCATGAAAGTCAGCTGTTCCCCTATTTTGTGATGATTTCAGATTGTATAGCAAATAGCCTTTAGCGTTTTATAGAAGGCATTCTATCATCTAGAAAGGGCATTTAAACTATATACTCTTAAGTTATATGTATTAAGAGAAAATGATTACTAACAAAAATCTTTAGAGATTTGTGTGCTCTATAAAGAATGTTTGGAATTGCTTTAAAAATTGGCTTTACTGCTTCACTGGAGCTGCCCATTTTCAGGAACTATTCGGCCATTCTGAATTAAAATTCATTCCATTAAAATGAAATAATAGGCAGATGGCCCAGAAATTAGATATAGAAATCCTTTCCATATTTTTTTCTTTTAAAGACCTGAATCTTCAACTATAGAACTTGGGGAAAAAGTGGATTAAAGGTCTTAGATTCTCTGAACCAGAGAATGGGTCAGAGAGTGGGGAACGTTCTAGACATTTGGAAAGTAGGTGGGGGTGGAATTCTAGACATTAGAACGTTCTAGACATTTGGAAAGAGTGGGGAACGTTCTAGACATTTGGAAAGTAGGAGTGGTTTTGCATACTGTTACCATTCATGACTGAAGAAATCCTTTTTTGGTGGGGACTCGTGGATTCGTATTATCCTTGACAAGAAAGATAAAATTAAAGTTTTTCAGTATTTTTCCTTTTAAAGTGTTTTTCTTCTTAAGAGCCATATTATCTATATAAAAGAATAGCTATTTAATATGATACATAAGGCAGTGGAAAAATCATGTATCATGTATTTACTGCACAGCTTAAAAAATAGAGTAATACTCTTTAAACTGCCACCTACATGCTGCTTCATAGTCACACCCATCCTCCTCCCACCCTAAGGAGTTTACCATTCTACTGACTTCATAGAATGGATATATATCCCCAAATAATAAATTAAGTTTTATGTCTTTTAGGACTCTACGTGCATTGTGATACTGCATATATTCTGTTGTGACTTGGTTTTCTCAGTCAGTATTTTTTTGAGATTTAACCACATTCATGCATTTAAGTATGGCTCATTTTCAGTGCAGTAGCTGGATTTATTAATCCTCATTAATGTCTTTCCTATTGAAGCACTGTTGGACTGTATATAATGTCTTCTGTTTCATTTTATTATCAGACATTCATACTTTGTCTTTCAAACACACGGGCGAGAATATATCTAAGGTATAAGCATAGAAAACTTACTGCAATAAATATTTATTGAGAGAAACACTTTCATCATTTACAAGATAATGCCAAATTGTTTTCTAAGTTGGGCATGCCAGTTCCCATTGCCTATGTATATATTATATATATATATATATAATATATGTGTGTGTGTGTGTGTGTGTGTGTATATATATATATTCCCCTTATTTTTTTTGTGGTAAAATAAACAAAATGTAAATTTACCATTTTAGCCACTGTACGTGTACCTTTCAGTGGCATTAAGTACATTCGCACTGTTAACCATCCCCATCATCTGTCTTCAAAACTTTTTCATTTTCCCCAGCTGCAGCTCCATCCCCTCTAAACAGTAGCTCCCCATTTCCCTTCCTCCCCACCCCTAGCCTCTGACAATCACCATTCTCTGTCTCCATGAATTTGCTTATTTAGGTACATCATGAAAGTGAATCATATAAGATTTGTCTTTTTGAGACTGGCATAGTTCACTTAGCTTAATACCTTCAACGTTTATTCCTGTTGCAATTTGTCATAATTTGTTTCCCCTTTTAAGGCTGAAAATCTGTAATATGTATTTACCACATTTGTTAATCTATTCATCCATCAGTATTGTTTGGGGATCATCTTGTGTCGTTTCTGTGTAGTACTGGAATCAAATAATTTCTCCAAGAAGTTCTAGTTCCTTTTATTGGAGCATGGTATTTGGAAAGTGCTAGGTGCTGGGTATACTCGTTACTGCTGATGTGTTTCCAGGCCCTGGAACCAGGAAACACAAGCTTATCAACACATGTAGGTATGCACATTTATACATATTTTTATACTCAGCCATCTGTATATCTATTAAAATCCTTGAGGTCAAACAAATGCCTCTGATGGCAATCCGTAACTGCAGGCTGAATTCCAGTTTTCCTGTCCTTATTTGTAGCTCCTTTCTCTGGGAGTCAGAAATCGAGCTGTCATTATCTATAATATATACTTATTTGCTCAAGCATATATCCGGTACAGTTATAGATTTGCCAACCCATACCCCTGTAAAAAGGAAATTTGCTGGTTAGAGGACAGGATTTGTGTACTGAAATACTCTTTTCAAGCATAACCATCATACTCATATTAGACCAGAAAAAGAAAAAGCCAGACATTCTCTAAACATCATCAATATCCTGTGAATATTCATATTTCCCTGTTTTATGACTTTTTTAATAATAATTTTTTAGTTTGTGTCAAATCTAAATAAGGCCCCTGTCCTTTCTGAGACTCAGTTACATGAGCCCATAAATTCTTTACTTTGCCCATGTTAGTTTGGGTGTCTGTCACTTGTCACCAGATTGTCTTGACAGAAGGAGGGTGACTGGCTAGTCAGCTTTGCCATCGCACAAAAGAACAATAGGAAGAAACTCTTCTACTTAAGGAAGTTATTTCAGAAAAAGGAACCAGATACAATAAGAACATGCACATAAGTATTCCAAATTATTTGAGAACACTCTGTTATACTGTCTAGTTATCTCTGTGATATTAAGTCATATCAAATGAAAGCTCTGATACCTTCTTTCTTCACTGTAATTTACTAGGAACACCCTCCCCCAAAAAAACACAACAACCAACAAAACCTCAGCATGAACTCATAGCAAGTCATCAGTATCTAATACCTAATCACTTTGCTTGTGGATTCACCATTCACTTTTCAATTTGACAATATGTTACAGTGATGTGCTATAATTTTCATTTTAAGCTATACAACAGAAATGATATTACATTTAATGGCTGAATGGCTTCCATGTTACAATTAGAGGTATCCTGAGCAATGAGAGGTGGCAAATTATCCTTTAAAAACAAAATTACAGGACACTCACAAAGAACTAGCTTTTAAAAGGCTTACCAACAAGGCATCCTTGAAGTGAATATGGAGTATGTTTTGCTAATCTACTAAACTGTTTGAATTGAGGTTATAGTTGCTTTTGAAAGGAATGTTCTTTAGAAATCCTAGTGTTCACAGATCAAGAGGGAAGAACTATTGAAGATAATAAAATAATTGAAATAGATTAGTAGTTATTACCCAATCATTTTTAAATTTTTAATTTAATATGGGATCCGTGTCTCTAATGAAGACTTTGTATTTAATTCTAGTACAATTTAATTCCCTGTGACACGAACACATTTTAAGAACAAAAATTTTTTAAATGTGCTTTTGAAATCATTCATTTTTCTAGTGGGTGGATTCTTTTCCTGTAGACTTTGCTAGACAAGAATTTTGGTTGTCATTTTAAAAATCTGCTTTTTAAGCTATTTCAGTTTATTGAACTTTTTTTAAAGCAGATGCTGTTTTTCTTTTCTGGTGTTGTTAACTATGAAACGGAGTATTTCTGGCACGTGATGAATTAAAACATAAATTGTGACCCAGGCTACTTTGTTTTGTAACCAAATTTCTGTGCAAAGCATATGGGAAGACCTTGGTCATGTTTCCTGGTTTGAAATATGTAAGACCTTTTATTTTATTTTTTTTTAAAGATTTTATTTATTTATTTGACATGGAGAACAAGAGCACAAGCAAGAAGAGGGAGAGGGAGAAGCAGGTTCCTAGCTGAGCAGAGAGCCCGACATGGGGCTCCATCCCAAGACCCTGGGATCATGACCTGAGCTGAAGGCAGACACGTAACTGCCTGAGCCACCTAGGTGCCCCTGACATATGCAGGACCTTTTAGAGAAGAAGATGGTCTTCTATGAAAGACAAAGGCCTTAGAATGCTCAGTTTTTTGCAGCCTTATTAAGGCATCAGCAGCTCCCTTGTCCCTTGAATTTGCTTCCCAAGACATTAAGGATCAAATCCAGTCATGGGCTTTTGTAATATGGCCTCAATTAGTCTTTCCAGTTCACTTTCCCTACATACCTTCACCCCACTACCTGCATCACAGCTCTGTCCAGATCTGGCCTGCATTTTCCCTGGACTTGAACTGTAATCTTCACTGCTGACCTTTTTTATATGCTCCTCTTCTCCGTGCCACCCCCCCCCCTTTCTTTCTGCTGCCAGGCACATTCCCATACATTGTCTGAATCTTCCCCATTCAGAGTCCCATCCTCTGAGTTCCCATTTCACATGGCATTGACTCATTCAGCCTATCCTGTAGTTTTGTAATTGTCTGCCTGCTCCACTAAAGTGATAATTTTCAGTGTGGGCTGTCAGACTGGTTCATGGACTCACACGGAAAGAACATTCATGGGACTTGACCCTGACATAGTGAAGTTCTCTCTCAGGCAGTTGGACCATGGATTTACATTTTTAATAAGCACTACAGAAGATTCTTACATTTTCTAACATCGGAACCTTACTGCATCAAAGCGAGTACTTCCTAATTGTCTTTGTATCTCAGTGCATTGTATTCATTAGATCAATAAATGCTTGGCAAATGCTAAACAAGATGTGGAGCCCTGTCCTAATCTCTAGGAGTTAATTATCCCCAGTCTGGTTGCTGTTGGCCCACCTCTATTTGATAGTGAATTAAGGATGGTACTGCCTTGCTACACAAAGTGTGGTCCATGAATCAGCCACGTCTGCATCTTCCAGAAATCTGGGGCCCCATTCTTACTAAATCAAAGTCTTCATTGTAACAAAAACCCATAGTGATTTGTACATGCATTAGAGAGGGACTCCTCTAGGGCCAGAGTTGCAGTGCATTCTTGGAATAGAGTAGGCAGGATTTTAATGTTAGATAAGGAGTGACTGTTTAATGAGACCTTAGAGCTTTAATCATTAAAAGATGTGCATGGAAAGATTGTGTGCTTTGAGAATGTGGTGGGAATGGACTGTTAGATTCTTATAATGTACTGTGGGAGAAGCATGTGTGAGTAAGGTACACAGTGCCTTTCATATTGATGTAGGTTGGGTTGGGACACTAGGGAGAAAGTTCATTCTTCCGTCTTTTCTTTTTTTTTTTTTTTTTTAAAGATTTTATTTATTTATTTGACAGAGAGAAAGAGATCACAAGTAGGCAGAGAGGTAGGCAGAGAGAGAGGGGGAAGCAGGCTCCCCGCTGAGCAGAAAGCCCGATGTGGGGCTTGATCCCAGGACCCTGAGACCATGACCTGAGCCGAAGGCAGAGGCTTTAAACCACTGAGCCACCCAGGCGCCCCTTTTCTTCTGTCTTTTCCTCCAGGATTTTCCACAATGGACTGTGTACCTCATTCCATTAATTATCGCAGAGCGAGCCAGTTAATAGTGATTGCAGGCCTAATGAGGTGATCTAAGATTTAGAGGCATGAAGTATCTTCGTGGAAAACTCAACAGTTCACTCTGTTACAAATCCATTCAAAGGGAGCTTGAGACGTTTTGGCCTAATATTAAAATAGTTCTACCTTTTTTAAGTTCAATCAGTATGACTACAGGAGTAAGTAATTAAAAATTGTTAATGACTTCCATAGGGTTTTCCTCTTAATTGAATCTACTCGTAAATGCTAAGAAAATGTCACTTGTATCTCCTTTTCTCTCCTCTTTAAAGTGGTCCTCCCATTTACCCCCCCCCCCCATCTCAGCTCTGCAGTGCAAGCAGGTGAAAGTCTGTCTTTGATTTCAGTGCAGCTAGTTTGGGGGTCTGATGAGTTGAGTGGCGGCCTGGGTTGAAGGGAAGAATAGCTTAGGGGCTAGGGAGCTGAGCAATCCAACAGACGCCCAGAGTAAGATGAGTAATTTAGGTAAATGTACTGTTATAAAGTGAGCAGAGAGAATTGCGGTAATCCCTATGTCAACTGAAGACAGATGGGCAGGTTGCCAGGGAACCAAACTGGGGAACAATGAAGTCGAGGGTAGCGGAAGTATCCAGAGAGAGGCGCGTGTGTCTCGTGTGTCTCAGGTAGCAGTGGCTGCAAGAGCAGGGCGTGGCGACGCCCGGGAAGCTAGCACTTCAGTTCCAGGCGGTTAGTTCAGTCCCTGTGCCCTGGGGCCACAGTGATTGACATTTGTGGTGACAGTTCAGCTGCATCACCTCAGACCAAATTTGCATGTCTTGCATGTCTTTTAATGTTAAGTGAATGTTCTAATTATGGCACTTTTGGTTTCAAGGGGCAGAATCTCACTCAAACTAGTTGAAAGTGTGTTATTGTAATGATACATGGAAATTTCAGGGAACCCAAGGGCGGAAACATAGCCCTCGTGAGGCATGAAAGCAGGAATGGGAATGTTTTCAGGACCAGAAGCAATTATTCTCTCAGGATTTACTTGGTTTTATTCATCTGTACATTCCTCTGGAGGATGTAGTCGCTATCTCTTATTCTGTTTGTTTTTCTCTTTCCTTTTTCCCTTGATTAGTTTTCACTGCTTACTGACCTTGCACATGGCCTCCATTCCCAACGTTGTCATGACTTATTAGGTTCAATATCCACTGTTGACTGGCAATAGTCTCTTGCGTCTTTGGTCAAAATCAAAAGGGAGCGCGAGTGGGGGATTTCTTTAGTTTATCTCTATAAGCTAAGCCAAACAAGTGCTTGGCTGTCTTTGAGAGATGGCTCAGTCAGTCAGCTGTGTTCAGTTTGGGTTGGGTCACATGACTTGTAAACCTGCTTCCCTCCGACACCAAAGGAGCATCAAGTAATAAAATATGTATGTATCATTGCATTTTAGTCATGATTACTCATGATCTGTTGATTTAACCAATAATTGTACAGCTCTCTTTTCACGATACATTTGGTAGAATTTACAGCCATGAATAAAATGTATTTTTGGAGAATTTATAGTCTAGTGTCGAGACAATAGCCAATTAACCAAAACAGATGATTCTCTGACAGTTTTGAAAATAGAGTATGTTTGTCATTGTATTTTATGATACTCTTGAACTTCCTACTTATTATCTGACCTCGCTTTGTAAGGACATGCTTCTAATGAAACTTTGCAAAAACACATCTTGTGGATTACTTTAGTTGAAAGTATTTTGTTACAATGGTTATAATGGAGTGATTATTTCATGGCAAACAAGGCTAATGTGGAATAGTCGTAGACTGAGGTATGTTTTTTAAAGCCTAGTGAATTAGCTGAGGAGTTAGGGCCAAGTGCCTTCAAATGCTTGTCTTTTTATTTTTGAAATTAAAGCTGGTATTTGAATAGACAGAAAATATGAGTGATGAAAATCTTTGATCATCTTAATAGTAGATATCTTTAAAGTGTAAATTAACTGCTAATTTAATTCACTGTAATGCTATGTGATGTGTTTTTACTTAAAAACTTGTAATTTTGAAGAAAATATGCAAATTTTAACCACATGTTCCATTTTGGTTGTTTCATTTTGCCTTTTCACACAGTTTTTGGATAGTTCCAAGCTTTTTTTTTTTTTAACGAAACATTTTCATTATTTTCAATTACATTATAATAATAATTAAATAGAAACCCCTAGTAATATTATTTATATAGTTGTCTTTTTTGTAACCATAAATCTCAGGATGATCTGAACAATCATTTTTAATATACTTCTGAATTAGATAAATATTTTACCTCTTCATACAAGGTTAGTTAAATTATGGGACATAAGTAACTGCCTAAGATCTGTTGTGAGAATAAATAAGAATAATAGGAAACCCAAACTATTTAAATACTATTCTTTGGTTGTGGATAAATTTCCAGGAAAAAATGTGTGCATATATATCCTATCTCTACTTTTTTTTCTATTGAAATAAAATTTTTAAGTATTTGCCTCTTGAAGTTACTTCCTTTTTAAAGTTTTCTTTGTCAGTATCTGCAAGAAGCAAGTGATAATGCTACCTGTTTTTACAGGATTCTTATAAAGGTCAAATGAGGATATAGTTAACCCTGTTATTTAGCAGTAAATTAATTGATGTTTGGATTAATTATACTGAAGTGATAATAGATATGAAAATTTTAAGTTACTGTGAGTCAGAAAAATATCCATGCATTAGATAGCATCTCTTACTTGTAGTCATATGATAACAGATAGAAGCCACAGCAGGTTCACAGCCACATGGAAATTCCTGCTGCTCTTGCCATAGGCCACCAAATAGCTTTCATGGTGTGGCTAGGACTAGTTTTTTTGTCTGTGGCCTGCCCAAATTTGAATGGTAGGATGCTTTTGGGTATTTACTTACTTACTTACTTATTTATTTATTTATTTATTTATTTATTTATTTATTTTTATTTTTTGGCCTTTTAAAAATTATAATGTGATTGAAGAATACTAAGATATTGGAATCAAGGTAAAAATGGCCTTGTTTATTTAACATTCAAACAACAGTGGAAGTTATTAATCAGTTGGAAAAAGGGTACTATTAAGTAATTTTTACACTATATGGGAAAGGAATCAGATGGCTCATGATTAGAAAAAGAATATTATCTTTTTTTTTTTTTTTCAGTAAGTTCTTAAAGCAGAAAACAAAAGCAAAAGGGGGGAAAAAAAAAGTCATTTGCCAAAGGATCTTGATCAGACAATGCAGGTTGGGTTCTGTCGGCCAGCGGTCGGTCCAGGCACTTCCGCCAGCATCCCAGCAATGCAGGGTCGGCCAGGAGGGGTATCAGTGATGCCTGTTGCAGTAGTTTGGTCGTGGGTTTGACTGCTTTTACAGAGGCGTGATAGTGGCTTAAACAAAGTAGAAAGTTTATTTCTGTCTCTTGTAGAAGTCTGAGCTGAAGGTGATTTTGGGAGTGGAAACCAAGCATCTCTTCCCTTAAAGGTCTTTCTTAACACTCCACCGTGCTTTAGCTGTGGTTCTGACCCTTGTCTACACATGAGGTTCATCTGGGGAGCCTAAAAAAAAAGGGGTGGGAAGCTCCTAGGTATCATTTCAGGTTATAATTTAATTTCTAAGAATTAATACCATCCCAGATCTACTGAATCAGGATCTGTGGCCAGAACTTAGTCATAAGACCTTACCTAGCTGGGAGAAAGGCAGTAAAAGATATTTTAACAGGCAGTAGCCATTTTAGTAAAACTGTATGCTTTGGTATTCCTTAGCTAGTATGCTCAATTTGATATTTTTCAGTGACGCTTGTATAAGTCTTATTGTCGATGAACTTTAATGGAATAAGCTTATAGATTTTGAGTGTTTTTAACAGTGATTTTTGTGATATTTGTGACCTTCTACTTTGTGTCCAGTTCATTAAGCACTTTGTAAACTGTAAGACCTTGTACTGATATTTTTAGTGCCTTGCACTGTGTCTGGCACAAAAGCACCCAATGAATAAATGCTGAATAATCATTAGTGTTTCCATCCCTAAAACAAGACATCTACTGATTTTAATTATATTACTACCAGTGGGAAACCACAAATAAGAAATACATGATATATTATTATTTTCTCAATTTTTATAAACTAGACTGAATTAAGCTTTTTACCAATTAAGGTTTTTTTTTTATTAAGCTTTTTATTGACAAATATTGGATATTACAGACTGAATTAGTTACTTGGTAGAAAGTTAACTCTTCTGCTTGGTTAGTCAATACATTATCGTATGACATGGAATTCATCATGACTTTATAATGATTCAGAGTTTCTAAGGATGTCTCATTGTGTCTTGGGATGAGGTTGTTTATGTGGTAATATCTGGTTGTCAGATGCTTCTCAGGTGACAGCTTTGTGAATGACAGTGCTGTTGTGTTGGTTTACTTGCTCTCATTTAAATTAAAATCAAGACCCTTAGATACTTCTCAGAATAATCACAGTTGGGTTACTGTGGCAATTGCTCAAATGCATTCCTTTTATGGAAGGTGGCACGATTAGGGTCTTGTCTCAAGTGCTAGACCAGTGAGAAGATCTTTGAGGCCTGTGGGCATCAGTGCTCAGGGGTCGTAGAGGTATTGTAATCTCCTTTATAGTGATTTCAAGTAGTATTGTTTTTTGATCCTTGTTAATCAGGATGGAGAAATAGCAAGACTTTTGTGAGTGTTTAAAATTGTCAAATTACTGTGTTGACAACGCATTCACTGTGTGGAGCTCTGTAGAGACCTCTTCTGATTGTGGGCAGGGTGCTGTCCTGCTGCCCCCTTGGTGATTTGAAGAGTAACAGGTTAGGTTGTGGGGTCTGCATTACACTCCCATGGCACCCTCCACCTCTTGCTGTTTTCTTTGGTAAACATGCTGTGCCAGAGACAGCAGTCAGGAATTAACATAGAAAGGGTGATTGTTTCATCAAAAGTTAGCAATTGAGACGTAGTTTTTTGTGAATGTCGCTGTTTTGACACTTTACCTATCTCCAGGAAATGATTGGTTGGTATTCCATATATAACCAGTTGGCCACTTCTAAATATGGAAGAAGATATTTCCTGAATCAGCTACCCTAATATTTTGAGAGAATTAACTGAAGTTGTTCATGAATTCGTATTTTTAACAAAGTAAAGTAGAGTGGTTTTAAGGTGACTTAGCCGCTGATGATGATTCACTTAATTTTATGTTTAAAAAATGTATTAAAAATGAGTGATACATTTATGGAGAATTCATAAATTGCTCTGAATTAGTTGACATTTCTTTTAGGCATAATACACGCGTTTCATAATTAGTGAAAAAAATTTAGCTTGATTATGTTTCTTAGTAAACCAAAGACATTCATCTGTATTCAGATTTGTCAAAGGACAAAAAGGAAGATTTTATCATTTGGCTTATTGGATTTTTCATTATCTTCTATAATACAAGTCAGAAGACACTAAGCTTTTTTTTTTTTTTTAACACTTCACTAGTTCCGAAGGGAATTCTTCTGTTCCTTGTTTAGCTTACAGAACCACAGAGTTTAAAGCCACTTTCTTCTTTTAAGGGAAATCAAAAGTAGTCTTGTGACTTCTTATAATTGCAAATGGGCTGGAAATTAGGAATGGGGAAGAGGGCAGTGTCCTAAGTCACTTACTAGAAGGGAGTTGAGCATCCGGGGTGTGGAACAGGATGGTGGAGTGATAAAGGTCATGATAATTTGTAGGAGAAAGTGGGCGTGATGGCAGTGAGGTTGACCGGGTAAGATTTTTGAGGGAGGGCAGCATGTTGTGATTGACATGTTGCTTCAACCGAATTACTTCTATGACTTGAGCATAGATTCCCAATTTTTTTCTGGCAAGAAATAGTGATTTCTTTTTTTTCTCCCTATACAAGTACTACATTTGCTGATTCTGAGTTTTTATATGCCTTCTGGACACAAAACAACACAAAGACTGTTATTCTTACAATTACTAATTTTATGGCTAATGCCTTTGCTTAATACTGGTCTTGTTATATTTTCTTCTTGGTCAGAAACCTCTTATGTACTACTTGTACTGGAAACCTTGATATTACCTTTGACATTCTAAAGCACTCTCCATTATACTCTGTCTCCATTCATCTTAAAAGAGCAATAGCTGTAGCCACTCTCATTAAGGAAAGTTTGATAGACAATCATGCATTTTTCTCATGTATTGTTGTTAATCAAAGTTTTAACTTTTAGCCTTGCTTTTGCATTTCAGCTTGCATTTCCCTTAGAAGATACAGGCAAATAATTAATAAAATGTTAAAAAATATAATGTCCCCCAATTCTATAGTTGATTCATAGTGAAATCTTTCGTGGATTTCATGCCCCACATGGAGCACTACTCAGTAATGTATTCACAGCAAGAATGCACTTTAGAATTAATTATTTGTGTCATTCATCCAGGTATTCCCTCACTATTAAATTATTGCTTTTTTTATGCAGTAAAAATTTGCTTTTCACTGTTTTTGGTGTGACCTCTGTCATCAGTGGATAGTTAAAATTCCCTTCCAGGGATTCCCTCTGATTATCGACAACATTTTGGTTTGAATAATAGGCAGGCTGCATTACTTGGAGAGGTGGCCCTTTGGTACTCAGTATATTAATTATTTATGGAGTGCCTGTGTGGAGGGGGAGTAGCAGGAGATCCAAATTAGTAGAAAATACTATCCTTGCTTTCAAGGAGTTCATGATCTTATTGCAGAGACAAGGTATACTTGGAAGTACGATTATATGCCCACAGAAGTAATAGGCTACACATGCTATAGGATAGGTGGGTGAGCATAAGAGAAGTTACAGTTAAGAAAGCTCAGATGATCCAGTCTATTTATGATACAATTTGGGCTGCCAGGCAGGGCAAGAGGGAGTGAAAATTGGGAAAGTGGCACAGTATCCTGAGTCACTACAGTGTGCAAGAAATCTTTGTCCTGAGGTGTAATGGTGAATACATTTAAAAATAGAGATTGAATATGAGGAAATTGGATATGAAGAAATACAAGAGAATCTAGGTTTTCTTCCTGGAGGTTTCCTTCTTTCATTTGAATTATGGCAACTTGAATAATCCATTTCAAATTTGCCCTTAATCAGGAGAAGAAACTCTTTGTAGGACCTACAGAGGTAGTTTTACAGACACAATTAAGGATATTACTTAAAGAATAAGGAATCTTCTGAGAAAGATGTGATCCTTTTTTTTACCTGGGAAAAGCAAGAGACGAAATGCCTTGAACATAGATATGAAAATGTATTTTAATGTTCTCAATTTAGGAAGCATGATAGAAAGAACGTAGTAATTTTACTTATTTTAACCACTATAATCTTTTTAATTTGGCACATTTTATTTCTCATCTAATCATTTAAATTCATATTTTGTAACATCTTAAAATTTAAAAAATACCTTGGAACTATGATCAAGTCTGAGGACCTCATTTCCTCCCCCTCCCCCCTTAATGGTGCCATTTGGTTTAACACCCACTGGCCTTCTTCAGATGTTCCTTTAGAGTCTGAAATCTCTACATATTTTATGCATTCAGACAATCAAGTATAAACATGAGTGTGAAGCTCTTTAATGTATTCCTCCAATATTTAGTAAGCTGTGGCCTTCTCGTACTGGGATAGCCCAATGATAATTTCAAAGAAAACACCAGAGAACCAAAGAAATTCCCCCATTGCCAACTCTGTAAACTTGTGGGAGGTGACAGTCAGTGTTTCAAGGACAATTCTGACATGATCCCCACGAGTGTCACAACAGCCACTAACATCTGGGAAGTGACAGTAGCTGACAGACCATGTTGGCACAGCAGAAATCAGAGATGGACTAGCTCAGTTGGAAGAAAAATGTCATGCTGACTAGGAGGCTGAGCAGAATGCCTGTACAGTGGCTGTTAATGTTAACGAACAGACAGATTGAGTCCAGTGAGGGCTGCGGGCCACTTGTCACTTGCTCTGCCACACTTGTGCTCGTAGGGAGGGAGTTCTTGACTCTCAGCAGTACCTTCTCTCCACAAAAGGGAAGAGATGCTGAAGTTCATTCTCCTGCTCCTGTTGGACAGGGACAGGTAAGGTATGCACATTTTGTTATGAAGAGTGAGGCAATGTTACTATCCATTTGACCTTGAAGGTAAAGAATGGCGGAGCCATCACAAATAGCATCACTTAAAACGTATTCCCACCTCAGAGGCTGGTTCCTCCTCACTCATTCCTGATCTGAAACATTTTCAAGATGGCAGCCCAGGAGTGAGAGGCATGTTGTAGAACTCTGCAATGAAAGGCCTGTGTACTATAAAGATAAAATTATGGTGGTATCATCTGCTTTTCCTAGTGTGGCATTAGCACCTTGGCTGCCGAGCACTCCTGGAGAAAATCATCAAACAGGGTTTTCACTTGGCTTTCTCTCTCTCTGTTTCTTCAGTGGTGGTTCTAAAACCTCACTGCCCTTGTTAACCCCCAACCCGATTCCTGGCCTCTTAGCTCTCAGTTTATGATCTTCCTAGCTGCCTGGCAGAAAAATCAAAGACCTTGAGGCTTGAATAAACTTTTCAGTTCCTCAACTTATTGTCTAAAAAATTTTATTAATTTCTGCCCTTGAGACTTGACATTGCCTTTCCTGTGCAAAGCTAATTCTTCCATTTGCTTTTTCAATCTCATTTCCTTCCTTGTACCTCCAGACGTTTTAACTTCAGAAGCCACTTCTTTCTCCTGTTTTCAACCTCTCTCCTGTACTGCCTCAACTTACCTCTCTGTTCTTAAAACCAAGCAAGGAAACAAAAACCTCCTGTGTATCCTTCTTCCAATTGTTTCTCTGCAATTCCCTAGTCTTCTCCCTGTCTCCTTTCTTAGACAAGTTGCTTCAGTAAGTTGTTTTAGGAGAACATGATGATCTCACTTCACCCCCTCATCCTGCTATTCTGGTTTCTGCACTTCTAATTCACTGAAGCTCCTTTGACAGTGTGAAAAGTTCACCAAGGACTAGAGTAACAGGACGTATTACATGGCAAATGAGATCGTTGGGCCAGAATAAGAGACTGTCAGCGCTGATGGGCCCTAACTAGCCGTGGAGGTAAGGCAGCCCTTAGTGTTCAGTATTTCTTCTTGCTCCCCACTTTGGTTTCTAGTTTTTGTTTTCTGAGGGGTTTTGTTTGTTTATTTATTTGTTGGTGTTTATATACTGCATTCCATTTGAATGACCACACCTAAGCATTCAATAAGGGCCTAAACTTAAATTTTTGATAGGCTTCCTATCTCTCAGGATACTGAGAAACTCCATGAACTTTTTAAAATGCTGTCTAGTATTCCTGAAGCAGTTATGTAGGAAACTGCTGGATGATGACTGGTTTCTAAATACAGGTCACATATTTTCAGTCATGGTTTTTCTGTAACTTTACCATAGCAAATAAGCACAGGAAGTATCTATGGGATATCTTTATCCGTGTGTGTGTGGTTTGTTCTCAACCTAGTACCAGAAAGTTCTCAGATCAGTGACTATAGCACCATTTGATTACTACAGTGATCAAGGAGAAAGAAACTCAGACGAGGTGAAGGGAGGCAGGACTTCAGGACGGCAGAACATGAGCAGTGATGGAAGAGGTAGGGAGAATCTACACCATTTCTTGTGGCGGAGGCCCTCAGGCTGTGTTTAATGGAGCAGTGAGAGCCCCAAGAGCTTGCTTTTAACAGGATAAAAGGGGTTAAGGCTAAGGCAGCCCATGCGTGCAGTTCAGAAACAAAGACCCTGAGAAGTTCAGCTGTGAAATGTAAAGGAGAAGTTGAATATTTGTTGGAATGAGCTTGGTCCTGTAAAGGTTTTATTATATATTACATATTTGTACTCCACAGCTTATGAAGAATGTTTGCATGTGTCTTTTCCCTTTATCCTCTTGAAGATCCTATTAGATCTGATAGCAAAATTATCACTGTTATCCCCATTTTGTGGAGAAGGTAACTGTTTCAAAGCATGAGTTGCACAGACTAAATGAATAGAGAGTAACTGAGCCGGGATTTGAAGGGAGGTTATCTTTACTCTTACGATCTTTCTGCTTTATTAGTTGTTTTCCTTTTAACAAGACTTTGATAACAGAGGCGGAAGGAGAGGAACTTCTGAAGAAAATGTGAGAGAAGATGTTGGGAAGGGAAGGGCTGATTTTGAAGACAAAATCTCTTAGTACTGGGAACAGGTGCTAGAATGTGGTGGGTGGGAGCTGCCATTATCCTTAAAGAGGAAGAAAGATATTCACTCTGTTATTTCAGAATAGGTTGACAGGTTGAATATAGGGTCTGGGATTTAGAGCGTGTTAAGAATCTTGCTTGGCATGGAATTAGGTTGCATTCCTATAGTCCCCGGGGAAAGCCTGACACAAAGCCTTTGATGAACATTCTCTAGCGATGATGCAAAATAATCCATTTGGCTGAAAGTTTTAATTGGGTTTTAAATAGTCAAGCAACTGTGTGTTCGTGACTACTGTTCGCCAATCTTCATGGATCACTGAAATATAAAAACGAGGCACTTGGCTCCTTTGGTTGCCTGGTTTTTTCCTACATTGATCCTGATGTTTCTTTCAAAACTAGCTCTTGACGGATAAAGAACTTAGAGATTTGTAAACTCTCACCATGTTTCTTGGACTCTTGCCTTCTTCCTCAATGAGAAGAGGCAAATTGTGCTTCTGGAGGCATTAACTGGTTCATTCCCTAGGCTCTTGTTTATGTAATACTCAGACTCTCGTTCTGATGAAACTGCAAATGGTTGTCTATCTCACAGATGGTTAAGGTGTGATTTTTATGGTATAATCTCTAAATGTCCTACCTAGTAGACATCCCCGACATCACAAAAATGTTAATACATCAATAATGTATATATTACAACTTTCTGTCTTAAATTATTCTCTTCAGATACTATTAAGTTATGAACCCTCAGAGGATGAAAGATGCATCGTTGTACCGTGTAGTGAGCACGACTTAGGCTTTTGGTAAATGCTTTGGTCGTATTTTTAAAAATCCCTAGAATACCTTATATGATTTATTATATAATATGATTTTATTTTGATTAGATTTCTATCTTATATGATATATAATTTATTTTATAATCTCTTTGATTTATCTGATTTGTCTTATAATCTAACAATGACCCACAGTCTTATATACTTACTTTGGACAATTTAACCCCTTTGGTTAACTATTAACTTTTTATTTATTTTTCGTGTTCTTTTCCACTCTGAAAGAGTAAATATATTGAAAAACTAAATTAGTATTTATATGGTTCTGACTTCTGTAACCAATTCCTCTTTTGTTTTTTCCCTTTTACAGAATCTTTCTTCATTTCTCTCTCCAGTTATAGACTGTTTACAATATATATGTGTGCATGTATATATATATATATGTATATGTATATATATGTTTATAAGGATATATGTATGTACGTATCTATAAGTGTTGGCTGTGCTTTGGGTTTTAAATGGTTAATTTCTCTAGCATAGTTATATTGCTAGGTAAGCAGGTTTCCAGTACTAGGGCATTTTGTCATATGTAGCAAAATTAACATTAGTTTTACAAGGCTCAAATTGATGTTAAAACTCAAGATGGAAGAGTAGTTAACTTTCTTCCTTAAACTTGTGTTATTGTCCCAAAAGCAATCTTGCAGACAGATGCATGGTGAAAAAATAGCGGGAAGGCCGTTGTCTTTCAGAAGAAAAAATTGCACAGCGATCTTCTGAAAGACTCTCATCGGAGAATAAAGGATGTAATCTCTGTATTAAACACAGATGGAATATTTCAGTCTCAGGTGTCAGTGCAGAATCTCCGCATTTGTTTGGATGGCACACCTTTGGGGCATGTATAAATGACAGTGATAAAACTACCTCTTTGTTGAGCTGGAGTGCACAATGTCCCTTTATCTGTGCCATCTGGTGCTACAGAGGATGGCAGATTCTCTCTGCCGTGATTTTTCTTTCTTTGGGAGTTGCAGATTTGTTTAGCATAGAATGTGTTTGACCACAAATCAGTCTTTGCCCAGGTTTCAGTGGCTGCAGCTTGAAGAGAGAAATGGGATTCCAAGAAATTGGAAGCGTAAGAGGAGACAGGCAAGTTAGTTAGCACACCTTTACTTGTTTTGGAGGGTGGTGGTTGGTCAAGAACATGGTGCTTTGTAAGCCCTGCCCCTAGATCCCTCCCGATGGTGATGGAAGGCTCTTCAGTTTTGCTTCTGCCCCCTTTTATTTTTTAAATTACTGCTCGTAGCAAAATAATAACAAGTGTTGCTTGGTTCTCACCTGATGAAGAAATAAATGGTGGTTACACTGCTTTAGGGCTCTTACTTCATTGTGGATTCCAAAAATTAGTTTAGGGTGCTTTATCACCACTTACTCAATTATCTATTTTAAGACAAATCAAAAGATTTATTGGCTCTTGAGTCTTGCAATAACCTGTGTTTCTTTCTTGTCTACCACTGTGATTAAAATCAAAACAAAGTTAAATTACATTTTACTAACAAAAGAACATTCCTGTATGAATTATGAATCAGAAATAGAAGGTTTATAAATTATTAAGTTTTAATATTTTCCCCCAAATTGGGCTTAGATTATGTAAAAGCAATTTAGACCCACTTCGGAGATTATCTGTTGTCACAAAATACCGATGCAGGAGAGGACTTTACTCACGATTAGTTTAGTAGAGACCCATATTGGGCAGAACTCTTCAGAGTGCTTCATAAGAGAATCTCCTTTGAATTGCCCGAATCCAGGATTATAGTCACGAGAAATGTGAGTGAAAAATTTAACCAAGTAAAACTTGGAGTTCTTTGAATTAAAGTTGAATAAAATGAAATGATTAAATTAAATATATAATTATGTATGGTCTGGCTGAGAACTACATTTGTTTTGGAGTTACTGGAGAGTATAGTTGGCTTAGCACCTGTTCTGATCAGATTGGTTTGCAATTCTTGCTCCGCTGCTCTCTTAGCTCTAAGTACTTTGGATGAATTACCTGAATTCTGTGACACCTTTTTCATTTCTCCAAACCTACTTCTGTTTTTCCTAAGAGTAGAATAGCTTGAAACCAGCAAGTTCTCCTTTTCAGTCTTCACTTGCTGTGAGATGGCTTGTCTTCTATCAGCCAACTTATTTACCCTTAACTCACCATCTTCTTTCGACATAAATCTTTGTGTGTGCGTGGGGTATACACTTACATGGCATGGTTTGCAGAATAAAAAAGTGAAGTTGTCATGTTTAACAATGTATAACTTGGTAAAAACCAGAAACACCCTACCTTTGTACATGTATCAGTCCATTGCCATCCACAAGCATTTGTGCAAAGGAGAAGTGATGGATCTCAGAAACCTGACCTTGATTCTTAGACATGGTACCACTTCTAGGACTTACTTGGCAAAAAGTTGGCAAGAAGATTTGGGTAGCAAGGGGACAGTGGGGGTGGGGTGGACAGCACCATTTTGCTCTAGCCATGCTTTTCTCTGGATGTACTCAGTGCCTTGATACTCTGGTGTGGGGTAGGAAACTACTGAAAAGAGACCACTAATTTATTGCTTTGTTCTTTAGTCTAATGCTGCAAACATCTATTCACAAAAGAAGAAAGTGCGATTCTTGCCTTTTCTCCTCCTTTGGAGACTCTTGCAAATTTAAGCAATTGGTAGAAATGTGAAAACCCATTTGGTTTATATAAAACCCTCTTTTTTTTTGTCTAATGTAGTCACATGTCTAACTTACTTATAGATATTTGGACTAGGTAAATATTAGTATTTAGACACTCATCTTTATAAACCCAATTGAGGTTTATTATGATGGTAGAATATTGGATAAAAATGCCTGATTTAATATAAAGATTTTTCAACATAGGACCACCTAACTTCTGCCTTTGTGGCCTGACTCTACAATGGTGGGACAAATGGCACCCTAATCATGAGCCTTCCTCAAGTTTCTGTCCCACTCCTACCAGGGCACCTATCATTATGGTGCCTTTCATAGTTTTTTTAAATGAGTATTTGTTAAACATTCATCTAAGATGTCCTAGGAATTCATGCAGGAAAGATACAAGTGATCTTGGGGAATTTTGCTGTGTCCTTAATCTAGAAGATGCTCAGTACAATGAAGTCACTTCAGAAGGAATCAGAAGCCAGTTAAACAGGCCTTGCACTGGTGAAATTCTGGATTTGTGAGAATCAAAAAAAGAACAGACGATAACAGACTGTAACATTGAATAAAAAGGATTGAGAAAGCGATATATAGTGATATGTAACAATTCCACTTACAGCAGCATCATGAAACATGAAATTTTTAGGAATAAATGTGGCAAAATATGTGCAAGATCTGTAAATTGCAAACTACCTGATTACTGAGAAACAAAAGACTGACCTGAAAAAAAATGAAGACTGCTGTGTTAATAAAATGCTAATCTTTCTCAAAATGATTATTTATAGGGGCGCCTGGGTGGCTCAGTGGGTTAAGCCTCTGCCTTCAGCTCAGGTCATGATCTCAGGGTCCTGGGATCGAGCCCCGCATCGGGCTCTCTGCTCAGCAGGGAGCCTGCTTCCCCCTCTCTCTTTGCCTGCCTCTCTGCCTACTTGTGATCTCTCTCTCTGTCAAATAAATAAATAAAAATCTTAAAAAAAAAAGATTATTTATAGATTCAGTGTAATCCTGAAAAAAACCCAGCAGGCTTTTTTTCTTCCTTTTTTATAGGAATTGATAAGCTGATGGTAAAATTTATACAGAAATATGAAAATCTAAGATAGTGAAAACAGTTTGGGAAAAGAAATGTCAACTTACAGTACCTGATTTCAGGAATAAGCTTCATATAAAGCTACTAAAGAAAAAGAAAAAGTGTGATATTCACATTAGGCTAGAAAAACAGATCAGTAACTTGAATTAAAAAATAGATTATATTTATATTTCTCTTTTTGACAAAGATGCCCACCCTGGTAAATAAATGGGGAAAAGGAGTCTGGTCAGTAAATGTTGCTGGTAAAATTGGATATTTATATGCAAAAATATTTCCATCTATATACAAAAATTTAGTTAAAATGGATCATAGATTTATAAAATTTCTAGAAGAAGGCATTGGAGAAACATTTTCAGTTTTAGGTTAACCAAAGATTTCTATATTAACCTCTGAATCATAAACAAAAAAATATAAGTAGGATTTATCAATATTGGAAATTTTTGTTCTTCAAAAGACACTATTAAGGAAGTGCAAAGGGAAGCCACAGACTGAGAGAGAATATTTGCAAAACACATACTTGATGAAGGACTTGTATCTGGCATATACAAGTAACTCTTAAATTTAATACAAGAAGTCATCCTGTTTAAAAAATGGGCAAAATATTTGAACAAACACATCACCAAAGCTGATGTACAGATAGCCACTAAGCACATGAAAAAGTGCACCATATCTCTAGTCTACTCTAGCAAATTAAAACTACAAACTACAACTGCCTGGCTATACCCACTGAAATGGCTAAAATAAGAAAAAAATGAAAATAGCTAATATTGGCAAGGGTGCACAGCTGGGGTTCTTATAGATTGCTGGTTGTAATTCAGAATGTGATAATCATTTTGGAAAACAGGCTGACATTTTCTTAAGTTAAACCTAGGTTTGCTCAGCCATTCCATCCTTAAGTATCCACTCAAAAGAAATACATCTTACACAAATACTTGTATGTAAATGTTCAAAGCAACTTTATTCCTAATAGCCCCAGACTGGAAACAACCTACTGTCCATCAGGTAGCAAATAGAAGAACAAATTGTGCTATATCAATACAATGAAATTCTTCTCAATAAAATAGAACAACTATTTTTACATGCAGATGCATGGATGAATCTCAAAGGCATTTTGCAAAGTGAAAGAAGCCAGGCATCAAAAACTGCATACTGTAATACGATTCTATTAAATGAAATTCTAAAAGGGCAAAACTGTAATCTTGCAAATTAGATCAATGGTTTATAGGGGCGAAGTGAGGGAATTAACTGCAAAGGAGCAAGAGGGAACTCTTTGAGTAGTAGAAATGTTTTATATCTTAACCCTGGTGATGGTTGCATAACTGTATACGTTTGTCAAAACTCAAACTTCACATTGAATGGGTGAATTTTATTGCATGTAAATTATTCCTGATAAAGCTTTTCAAAAGTAGGACCATAGTGCTATGAAAAAAGGGTAAGAAAGACTCAACCCCCTACCATCTTTCAAGAGTCTACCAAGTAATAAATTTAAGAGGAATTTTAAAGGATTCATAAGATTACCATTTTAAGATTCCTGAAGTGGCAGTTTGATTAAAGAGTCATCAGTGACTGCCAAAACCATTTGGAGAGGCTGTTGGAGAACAGGGCATTTACGAGGATTATCCTACAAACTATTGACTACTTTTATTGGGTAAACTGTGCCTTTCCTGTGGTATCCAAGCCTGTCATCAAAATTCCCAGCACCAGTAGTGGGCAGCCTGGCACCATGAGGTTCTTGATGTGCGCATCCCAATGAAGTGTTCTTGTCCAAATTGCTCAACTGGAATTTAAACCAAACTTAAATGTAATTTTCAATTTATAGGAAATAGAGGGATAGAAGAACAAGTTTAATGACACCATAAGTAAATACTGGGCTAAATTCCAGGTGTAGGACGTTCTACAAGATAATTGGATTGAACTCTTCAATAAGGTATTTCAGGGGCACCTGGTTGGCTCAGTTGGTTAAGCATCTGCCTTCGGCCCAGGTCATGATTCCGGGGTCCTGGGATCAAGCCCCATGTTGGGCTCCCTGCTCTCTGCTTCTCCCTCTGCCCCTCTTCTCCCTCTGCCCCTCTCCCTGCTTGTGCATTCTCTCTCTCTCTCTCTCTCTCTCTCTCTCTCCTTCTCTCTCAAATAAATAAAATCTTTAAAACAAGCAAGCAAACAACAAAAAAGTATGTCAAAAAAACCCCAAGGTTGCTGGGGGAACTATTGTAGATCTGAGAGTCCAAAAAAAGACAGTCAAATAAATTACGTGAATCTTGAGTGGATTCTGATTAGGAAGAAAGTTCTAAAAGATATTTTAGGGCAAATGGGAAATTTGGAAAATATGGATGGGCCACTAGACAAAATAATATTTTGGTGAATTTTTGATGTGTTAATAGTATTTTGGTTATGATAAAAAATGTTCTTATTCTTAGGAAAAGCATAGTGTTATGATCATGTTGTCTGCAACTTTGGTTCAGAAATAAAAGGAATGACATAAACCCATATGTAGAAAAAGCAATGGTGGCAGAACATTAATTGTTCAATGGTTCAATTGTATATGAGCATTAATTTTACTCTTAGCTTTTTTATATGCTTAAACATTTTGGATAAAAAGTCAAAAAGATCTATACTCTTCAGAAATATAGTTCTGAAAACCAGTATACCTCAAGAAACTCAAACTTAGTTCTGAAGAGATACAGCCATTGAAGAAGATACAGCCATTGAAGAAACATCTCTCTTGTCCTCATGAAACCCATAGTTATTAGTAAAGAGTTAGGTTTCTCCATAGAGGGGGAAGTCTTTGAGTACTATAATTTAAATTATTTTTGTCAAAAGCTAAAGTTTAACTGATTTTTAAATTAGTTTAATTAAAGAAAAGACAGCTAGTTAAAACAAAGATTTAAAATTTTAACTCTAATTTTCTCTGAGACTGAGATTAGAGTCCCAGGCTAGTGTTGTAGATGGATATTGCCATGTAACAAATTGCCAGACTTAGCTGCTTAAAACAAGACTGGTTTAACAGCTCGCAGTCCTGTTGTTCAGCACTCTGGGTAGACTTAGATTGGGATCTCAAGAGGTCAAAATCAAAGGGTCAAGACAGGTTGGGTGAGATCTTTTCTGGAATGCTCTCTTGGTGGAATTCAGTTCACAGCAATTCGAGTTCCAAGGTCCTCATGTCCTCGCTGACTGTCAGTCAGGGTAGCTTTTTGTTCCTGGAGGCCGCCTACATCGTCTGTACAGACCAGGAACATCAAATTTTTATTATACTTTATCTCTCTCTGATTTCCTCTTCTACCATCAAGAGAAAACTCAGCTTTTAAAGTTCTGATGTGATTAGGTGTGGCTCATCAGGAATCTCTGTAAGGTCAACTCTGGCATAATCATAAACCATAACATACAGTGTAATTGTAGGGATGATATGCTATCCCATTCACGGGTTCTGCCTATGCTCAAAGATGGGAAGTTTTCCAAAGAGTGAGTATCATTGGGACTACTCTTAGAATTTTGCTTCAGAATTTCTACTTTGATTTGTAGTTAGACAAAATATTTTTTATAATGGTGAATTAATTATGTCTGTTTTATCTATTTTTAATAGAGAAATACATACTGTGATTACAGAAACTTTTGGCTTTCATGCTACGTAAGGGGGCAAGCATTGCTTTTTAAGAGAAGAATACTTCTCTATTTTGTAACCGTAACACTTAGAGCAAAATGAACATTTTTAAAGGAAACATATAATACTTTTCTGCAGTTCTTTGTGTTAATTTCAGATGGATTCCCTGAGTTTTCATTCCCTGTGTTTACCATCTCTCTTTGTAAACAGCTCTATATTGAATCCAGTCTGGCTGTAACTTTATTGCTAGCCTGCTCTAGATCTCTATTCCTGCTAACAAGCCAGCGCAACTATCATAGTATAAAACAAAAGCCATCGTATTATGCTCATGGATTTGGCGGTTCAGAAATTCGAGCAGGGCACAGCAGGGATGCCTTGTCTCTGCTTCCTGATGTCTGTGGCCTATGCTGGGATGGCTTCAGCAGTCAGGGGTGACTGAAAAGGCTCAGTCCAGTTATCTGGAGGCCTCAACTCTCATATCTGCATCTGGGCTGGGATGACTCAGAGGCTGGGCTCAGCCGGGACTCTGTACCAGAGTGCCGCACATGCCCTCTGCATGTGTCTTGAGCTTCCTCATGTAATGGTAACCTCAGGGTGGTCAAGTTTCTTATCTGTCAGCTGAAACTTCTCAGCACAACTGAATGCTCATCTAAAATTCTTCTTTCTGGGGCGCCTCGGTGGCTCAGTCATTACGCGTCTGCCTTTGGCTCAGGTCATGATTTCTGGGTCCTGGGATTGAGCCCTTCTTCGGGCTCCCTGCTCAACAGGAAGCCTGTTTCTCCCTCTCTCACTCCCCCTGCTTGTGTTCCCTCTCTGTGTCTCTCTCTCTCAAATAAATAAAATCTTTTTTAAAAAAAATAAAATTCTTTCTTTTTAAAAAATATTTTATTTATTTATTTGTTTATTTATTTTGAGAGAGAGTGAGCATGAGTGTGGGGAGGGGCAAAAGGAGGGAATCCTTAAGCAGACTCCCCGCTGAACAGGGAGCCTGACTCGGGGCTCGATTCCAGGACCCTCATGAGATCACAACCTGAGCCGAAGGTAGACCCTTAGCCAACTGGGCCATCCAGGTGCCCCTAAAAATCTTATTTCATATTTCAAATTAGATGTGTTCCAACATTTTTCATGTTTAAAAGTTGGCATTTTGTATAACTGTCTTGAAGTGTGTTCAGATATTCTAAGTTACGGTTTTATCTGCAGAGAGAAAGCAACTATGACTTCTAAATCATAAAATGAGACTCTTCGATGGATGGAAAATATATATTATATAATTCATAGCTAAGTTGCATTTTTACTTCATTTCAGAATAATTGGCATCAATTTGAATAATGCACAGTCTTTTAACTCTAAGAAGATTGCAGCATGATTAAACATGGCAGGTTTTGCTATGTTCCTATCTCTTCGCTAATGAACTGTTAGAATTTTGTAGAGAAGCTAGCTAACAACTTTTGGAAATAGCAGAATGGAAAGCATTATGAGGTAGTGATATAAAAGAAAGGAGAGAAAGATAAAATCGGTATTTTACAGAGTCACATCATGTTTGCCCTGTTTTTGGCTTCTGCACAGAAGAGAAATCAGAACTTTTTCGTGTTCGATCTGCTGATGCTGAGTTCCCCTGTTTACTCCTGTGCCAGACCTCAGAAAATTAAGACTTCACCAAAGTGTTCCTGGGTCCCGAATCAACAGAAATGTGTTGTAGCAACTGTTGGAATCCTGGCTCTCCTCGCAAAACCCTGAGGATATGCTCTTAGTTCCTTATTCAGTATTTGCTGACATATATAGCATTTCGTTTCAAGTTAGAGCCCCATATTACTCTCCCAGTAGCATTTAGGTTATTAAGACCATCTTTATTCTTACTAATTTGAGAAGTCTTGAAAAGCTTCCTGGATTCACCTTCCATTTCTGCCACCCTTACAAAAAACATCACCTCTTGTTTTTTGACCTTGACCCTATTAGTATTGAATACCATTGCCTTTACATTGTGTTTGCCGACACCTAGCAGATAGAAGGTGGAGTCCCAGTGGGGGCACAAGAGATCTTGCTTTGGAGGAATTCTGTTCCTCTTCCCAACCATCACTGTTCTTTCTACTCATTACATATTGGGCTTTTCTGAAAAGCAGTTTTTCAAGGATTGAGTGAGTCCCAGAGCTGGAGCGATGGGATTAAGTGATGTTGCCACTCAGGGTGCAGAGGTTCTCAGTATGGTCCCTGGACCCAGCAATATCAGTGTTAGCTGGGAACTGGCTACAGATGCATGCTCTTGGGCTTCGCCATAGACATACTTACTCAAGAACTCTGGGTTTGGGGTCTAGCAGCCTGGTTTTAACAAACCAAGCAGGGGATACTCACGCTATGTTTAAGAACCACTGTCTAAGAATTTGGCTGTAGATGTTATTAGCATTTAGTACACATTTTACCTTCTTATCCTTTCGCATCAGTATTATTTATTATCTGTGTAAGCTTGGTGTTATTTTAAATAGTTATCTTTATTACCTATGATAGCTGTATGTGAATATACATATCCACATAGATTTTTCTTTTTTGTATTAATTAGAGAAAGGGGGGCATTATCTCTGCCTTTGTCCCCTCCAGATTTTGAGTTAGAATCAAGGAAAATCACATGATAAGGAAGACAGGAGGAGACCAGGTTGGGCCTCCGTGGAGCTGGAGATTGACAGAAAAGGAGTGGAAGAAGGTGAGGAGAAAAGGGGTGAAAGGAGAGGAGTCAGGGATGTAAATTGTGTTGGGAGCTCAGCTAAGAACATCATCAGGGAGGCGAGGTGGGAACAGAGGGCATGGCAGGCTCTGCCGTGTGGTTTTAGTCAGGGCTGACCCTTCCCAGCATAAGGGAGCAACGTCTTTTGTTTGTTTGTTTGTTTTGACTCTGTGTCCTGATGGTCAAGAACAACCTTTGCCCTTAACTCTGTGTAAACTCATTCCTTCAGTAAAATAAGATGACAATTATCACTCACTTAGACTGCGGTGTCACTAATGTGATCATAAAACTGTTCTACATATGACAGGTCTGTAATGTATGATAGCTGACGATAGGAAGGATGCATTGTAGTCCTGCAGCGTGTAGATTGTAGTTGTATTACCACTGTTAGATTAAATATGGAGAAGGCGTCCATCTAAAAAGAGGCGTCAGTTGTTTTCTTCTGGAACATACTATGGTTTCATCAAGTAAAAAGCGATTTCATTGACATTGTTTCCACTTAAAAAGCTTCTTAGATTTCGTCCTCTTGGAAATCCACACTTCTTGTTTTGCAGTAGCTTGGGAAGCAATGTAGCTTTGGGTAGGTTAACCTCGTTTTAAATTTCTTTCTCTATTAATCCTGTTGGAATTATAATTTAGTTCATAATTTCAATATATTCATAATTGAATTTAATATATTCAATATATTCATAATTTCAATATATTCATAATTTTAAATTAATTTAAAAATGTTATCTTTAGAGCACCTGGGTGGCTCAGTTGGTTAAGCGACTGCCTTCGGCTCAGGTCATGATCCCGGAGTCCCGGGATCGAGTCCCACATCGGGCTCCCAGCTCCACGGGGAGTCTGCTTCTCCCTCTGACCTTCTCCCCTCTCATGCTGTCTCTCACTCTGTCTCTCTCTCTAATAAATAAATAAAATCTTTAAAAAAAAATGTTATCTTTAGTTTGTTATATGTACTCATAGTAGGTGCTTAGACAAACAAATGTTGGCTTTGTTGCTTTAGTGTCTGATTTTTTGAGAGAGCTTCTATAGTAGAAAGGGGCTCGAAGAGATTATTTTTGCTACTGCTCTGGGTGGATTTTTATATTCTGTTTTTGCAGTTAAATATTGATCTCTTTTTTGAAATTCTTAATTGCTTATGGATATTTAAAGTTGATCTTTATGGTTCCTTTAAATGTTCCATTTACTTTTAAATGGGAAGAATTTAAAACAATCTCTGCACTAGGAGCAATTGCAAGTGCTTGTCTTGAAAAATGTGCTGTTACGAAGCTGTTGTGTGTTGTGACATTTACTGCTGAGGTTTCCCATCATGTGCACATGGAAGGAAAGCACCAAACATACATTGCTTTAACGGCATTCTAAAAAATGGCAGGAACTTCACCGGACTTTTTTAGTAGCTGATTCATTTGGGTTTCTGACTCTTCTTCTTCTTTTTTTTAAGATTTTGTTTATTTATTTTTGAGAGAGAGAGAGCGCACAAGAGGGGAGTAGGGGCAGAGGGAGAAGCAGACTCCCTTCCCACTGGGTGGGACTTGATCCCAGGATTCTGGGACCATGATCTGAGGTGAAGGCAAACGCTTAACCGACTGAACCACCCAGGCACCCAGGGTTTCTGACTCTTCTTATTGCATCTCCCATATCCGAGTGGCATTTCAAGTTGTTTGTTCCCTAATATCCTTACATTTTTGCAGCTTTGCATGATACTCTCTTAATTACTCCCATGGGTCTGAAACTATTCAGTTATCACTCGTAAGGTAATCACAGGCCATTTCCAGGTCTCTTCCCCTCCCTTTAACCCCTACTCATTCGGCAGACACTGTTGTATTTCAGAAGGAGTTGTGTGGATGGGGCAACAAAGGGAGAAGTCCTAGTTTCTTTCACTGAGAAGTGTTACTGACTTTTTGGTTGGCAGTAATAACAATCAACTAAGACCGTCTTTTGTTTTTGCTTTTTTAAGATTTATTTATTTATTTGAGAGAGAGAGAAAGCATGCAAGGGAGAGTGGTGGGAAGCGGAGGGGGGGGAGAGAGAATCTCCAGCAGACTCCCTGCTGAGTGTGGAGCCCATCGTGGGGCTAGATCACATGACCCTGAGATCATGACCTGAGCTGAAATCAAGAGTTGGATGCTTAACCAACTGAGCCACCCACACGTGCCCCTCAACTAAGCCTGTCTTAAGCAAAACCTGATTTCAGAGTGTCTAACGGAACCCAGGGCTATGTAGTCACAGGCCTCGACCTTGTGAGAGTAAACTTTTAGGAAGCCAGGTTTGCTCCCTTCCTCTACCCTTGCCTCCGTTCCATCTTTTCTCTACCTTGGAGTTGATTCAGTAAAGATGGTGAAATAAGAGCAACTGAATTGTAAAATTATCTACTTTCTCAAAACAAAGCCTGACTGAACTAAGATTTTTGTACCACAGAAGATTTACTAAGATTGGCCCAGTGTGGATTATATTTTCCCTTGAGTCCGACTCGCTGTGGATAGGACATGGGGTTCACGGCAAACCACAGGGTGGGCCCTCAGGAACCTTTCCTCTCTGAGGTCCTCTCTGCTCTGACTCAAGTTGGGCCCAAACAAAGAAAACCCAAGGTTTGCGATTTTAATTGCTACCGACTTTTTTTGAATTTTGTATCCTATTTTCCTAATTATTAATTGCCATTTTCAAATTGTGAGTTCTTGTTTTTCAGGATGGGAGAGACAAGCAAATGTTTTTAATCAATGAGGAATGAGAAACTGGGGAAGAAGCAGCTGAAAGAATGTGAGTGGAGGGTTTACTGGCTGAAACACAGTCCAAGAGGATCCAGGGCTGGACGGATGTAGCTGTCGGCCTTGAGTAGAAGATATCTGTTGTTCTCAGAACCAGGGGGTTCAGTGTGACTGTCATGTGTCAGCATTTGGAGTCGGTAAACTTAATTTCCTGAGTAGAGGTGAGGGTGGCAGCTAAGAGTGATAGGAGAGGTAGGGGCCTAGGAGAAAATGGTGAGGTTCCTGGTCCCTGAGGTGTGAAATAGAACCGTGAGTAAAGTCAAGGATTCCTGAGGTGAGACTGACACTCTAAATCCAGTATCTGGACCAAAAGGTGGTGCTCTACTGTGTCCTCCTCAGAGTGAGCATGTTCCTATCAGGAGTGGGAAAAGCAGGTCATTGACTCATCCAGGGTGGTACTGTTTAATCAGATGCAGCAGAAAGACTGAGGAAAGGAGGCAGAAAAAAGATTGTTGGCAGGGGGCCTGGGTGGTGCAGTTGATTAAATGGCTGACTCTTGGTTTCAGCTCAGGTCATGGTCTCAGGGTTGTGGGATCGAGCCCCACATTGGGCTCCATGCTCAGCGGGGGGTCTGCTTCAGATTCTCTCTCCCTCTGCCCCTCCCACTTTTGCACTCGCTTGCTCTCTCTCTCTCTCTCTCTCTCTCTCAGATAAATGAGTGAGTGAGTGAGTGAATGAATGATAGTTGGCAAGTGAGAGAGTAAAAGTGCTTAGTCGTGGGATCCAGTCTGAGTAGGGAAGGAAATGAAAGCAGGAAGGGGCAGAAACTGTTAAGGAGCAGAAAAGCTTGAAAGAACTTTAGGGTCTCGGGGGTCCAAGTTCACACTCAGTGACAGAGATATGGAAGATAGAATTTCACAATTGATGGTGTTGGAGGTAAACCCATTCTAGGCAATGCCAGGGTCTAGGTTATGGCCAGTGATTTTTACAGTGATTCTCAACTCCTTTGGAAAAGGGTAGGGAGCTTCGATGTTGGGCTTTTAAGGGAGCTGTGTGCATGGGCATTAATGACGATAGCTAACATTTCACGATCACTTACTCTGTGCTCGGCACTGTTACCAATTTTGCAAATGTTTATTTCTAATGATTATAGTAACTCTACAATGCAGATACTGTCATTTTTATTTTATTCATGAAGAAAGTTGACCAGCATAAGTTATATGTCCAAAATTGTACAGTTGGCAAATCTTGGAGATGGCATTTAAACTCAGGTTATGTCTGAGTGTAAAGCCAAGCATTGTTTACTCACGAAATCTCCCCTGTAGACTCCGACCCCCACTCCTTCCATTCCTGCTTTCTTCTCCATTCCTTTATTACTGTGTTTCTTCATCCTGAAGGAGGATTTACAAGTAACCAAAAATGAAATAAAGCAGGGTTTTAAAAATTGAGAAATAAAGGTAATAAGTAAAAGATTAGAAAAAATAACATCCAGCGTAGGTTCATATAGAAACTCATGGTATTAATTTGAGCACATTTACTGGGCTTTGGCTATAAAACTGGCTCTTATCATTTTAAGAGCAAGCATTGAAGGGAAACCATGTTATCTCAGGGTTGATAAGATAGAGTAGTCCCTCAGAAGGATACTACTCTCAGTACAAGGGATAACAGGCCCTATGTAATGCGATAAATAATATCCTCAAGAAGACTCTTGAGGAAAAAAAGAGCAATGCATTTTGAGTTCTTATGATACCTGTCAATGCAAAGTAAAATTAGTTCTACGAGGGTTCAAACAATGGGGCTGCATACAGTGCTCAGTCGAAGAAGAATCAGAACGGGGAAGCCGCTAGATGCCAGCCTTGAAGCACTGACAGCTGAAGAGGAGTAGAGAATGAATGTCACAGCAAAATAGCAAGAACCTTGGCCTGGGAGCCCAGTAAGACAGCTCTAGGTGGAGCTGTCTGAGCTTTGGAAATCAATTGCTGTGGTTTCTTGGGCTAAGAGTTCACCTCTCCCCAGAGCCTGGATTAGGACTGACGACATCTAGCATACACTAGGACACCTGTATATAGGGAAGTGTAGGTTATTAAGTCTGGGGGGATGGGGATGGATTCCACATTTTTTTTTTTTTCGTTCTCTATTTGAGTACTTTTTAAATGAGTCTGGAGTGGGCTCTGACAATTGCTTTTCTTTTCTTTCCTTTTTTTTTTTTAAGATTTTATTATGTCAGAAAGAGAGAGAGCACACAAGTGGGGGGGGCGGGGGAAAGGCAGACTCCCCACTGAACAGGGAGCCCATCTTGGGGCTCAGTCCCAGATCCTGGGACCATGTACCTGAGCCAAGGCAGAGGCCCGACCAACTGAGCTGCCCAGGCACCCCAACAATTGCATTTTTGACAAGTCTTAATGTGATGCTGCTGGCCAGAGCTCACACTTTGAGAACCACCGCTCTACAGATAGAAAATAAAATTTCAAAGTATTAACGTTAACAGCCTGTTAACTTTAAAAATAAAGCAGCCAATTATTTTATTAGCAAAATGGGCTTATTGTGGAATAGTAGAGAATTGCACGTGAGGACCTGCAAGCTCTGGCAAAGCGCTAGGCAGGTCCAAGAAACACGGGAGAGGGACATTATTTTATGGAGAAGGGAGGAAGCTGGGGTTTTTGAATGGAAGTCCACTGGAGAAAAACAGGCATTCAGGGTAGTGATGGTTTCTCATGGGCTGAGTTGTAGGAGTAGTCGATTTCTTATAGAAGATTCAATGTACGTCTCTTCTCATTGGGGCCTTTAATTGATTATTCTTTCCTGTTGATGATTCTTCGGTAAGGGTCTATAATCGACTAATCTTCCTATAATTGACATTGATCGGTAAGGCTCCCCTTCTAACCTCCCTACTCTACTTTAGTGAGATTTCCCTTTATTAATTTCCACAAATCTAAATTAGAGGAAAGTCTTAGACTGTTTTTTCAGAAATTTCCTTGTTTTTCATACACTCATGTCCTCATTAGCAAGCTAATGATTGAGAGTGGGTCCAAAGATAAATCTGACAGGACTTTTTTCAGTTTGTTGGGAGGGATCATTTGTTTCTAGCAGATTTGATAATCTGCATGCCTGTAATTTCACATTCTTGAGCCAACCCCTTTTTTCTGATAATATCAAATATACATTTTATGTAACCTGTGTTAAAATCACGATTAACTGAAATTCTGTGATTTCGCAGGGAATTTTTGTTTTTCCCCCCAAACTGATCTGTTAATTATCTGAAGTACAAAAGTGCAAAGATTCTAGCCTCTATCTTTGGAATGGTAATACCACCGAGGGCCATTTGAATATAAAATGAATAATTTCTCAATTAATTCAGTGGTTAAGAGGCATGGTTTCTAAGGGTATTGAAATAGAGAGCTCATCTTAATGACTTTTTCTCCCAAGTAATGGGTCTTCCATATCATTTTGGTCTAGGAGAATATATTTGGTATATTGTACATTTTTATTATATAGCATTGAGCTCTCAGAAATGCTTTATGGTGGTTTTTTTTGCTTTTTGTTTGTTTTTTAGGATATCTCACATTAAAAAGACTTCTCAAATATTCTGAATAAATTACATTTTGGGAAATATTCTAAGTTCATAGAGAATATAAGTGGTAAAATAGTTGGGTTTACCAACTTTCTTCAACTTAGGAGCCACCAATTCATGTTTAATGAGACCAAGAAGTAGGCTTTATCTTTTTTTTATTCCCAAGTGAAGCCACTCTGGAAATCATGTTATAAACAAAGAGCAAAGGAAAAGGGATCTAAATTGTATTTTTCCTTGGTTTTTGATATGGTTTAGAAAATAACTAGAACATCTGTAAGAACTTCATGTATTTACCTGATGAAAGCATGGGGGTTAACTGTGCTTAAGAAGCTTCTAATAGAATTCTCTCTACACAAATACGTGATAATTGATAGAGGAAGTTTCTGAACATAAATATTAATTTGTGTCTAACTGATCATCTCATACAGAGTGCTTATGGCTCTGATTTTTCCTTTTTAGATATTGTTTTAATGCCTAATAAGATAAAGTTATACATGTGGTAAATATTAAAGTAATTAAAAACATTTGGCTTTTTTGCATACATTTTCTAAAATTAACTGTCTTGTTAACACTCATCTCTCTTGTCTCTAATTGGGTGGAAATGTGTGAAAGAAAAAGAGCTTTGATATGGAACTGTTTTTCCAAGGATGGCTCCACTCTGCTACCCATAGAGGAGCTAATAGATGTGGCTTTGAAAAAGTTTCTGATATCAGTGTTTTTACCTAGGTGGTACAAGATTTAAATAAGAATTTGCTACATCTCAATAACTAAAGTTTTTCTTTTTTTTTTTTTTAAGATTTTATTTATTTATTTGAGAGAGAGAGAGAGAGCATGAGAGGGGTGAGGGTCAGAGGGAGAAACAGACTCCCCACTGAGCAGGGAGCCCGATGCGGGACCCAATCCTGGGACTCAAGGATCATGACCTGAGCTCAAGGCAGTCGCCCAACCAACTGAGCCCCCCAGGCGCCCCAACCAAAGTTTTTCATGTATCATTTGTAAATCTAAGCATTATCACTTTGAAGCTAAGAGTCGAAAGATGGTGCCCCAAGATCTGATTCTGAAGAAATAGTTTTTTATCTTATTTCTTTAAAATAGTTGTGTCATCTAACTTTCTAGTAAAGAAGGGGAATGTATTTGGTAATTTACTTTTCTAAAGGCAGATAAATACTCATTTCTTCATTTTAAGTGTTCTACAGCTGGATAGTTTTAACTTTCCTTAGAATCGTTACAAAGAATTGAGAAAAATTTATGTAATATCTGATTCAGATTAAAATACTGTAATTGGAATAACTCTTACAAAGGCTTTGCATTAAAAGGAATCTTATAGAGCATACTTACTCTACAATTTCACTGTAGGCAAACACTTGACATATTGAGATAGTTCTGACCATTTTTTAAAAGTTGAATTTTACATAAAAACGAAGTTGTATTGTATGCCCGTGGAAAAGTTAATATTCATTTCTTTCCTGTCATCCTGTGAGTTTTATTAAGACTGCTACCACCTGTCAGCAAAAGGTAGAAGGGAATCACAATGAAAGGAATTGATACTGAAGTAACTTTCTGAAGAAAAGTCGAAGCAGCTTCTTATTTTGAATTGTGATATGTACCATTGAGGTCTTGGCTAATCACTATTACCAGAGTTTGAAAGGATTCAGTCTTAAGGTAGGCAGGCAAGGCCATAATCAGGTTGGGTTGCATCGGAAGCATACATAATTTGGGGGATTTCTTGAAGAAAAAAAATATTTTCCTTTGCAAATTTACAAAAATCTCTGCCTGGGTGAAAAGCATTGGATTCCCCCAGGGCCTTGAGAGGGTTGCTGACAGGAGAGGCCCTTAAATTTCAGCTTCGCTAGTTTCAAGGCTAATACTACCTTTTGGGCAAAAAGAAGGGATATAAGTTCTGCCTGTGGGCAGGAAGTGGCCTCTAAAGTTTTTCCAGATCTGGCCACATTTTTCCAAGCCCCACCCCCACCTTAAAAGAAGTTTTACTGCTGCAGCAGAGTTACCATCTTTTTCAGGACTGGCTTACAAAGCATCAACCTATAACCTGAAATCTTCAAATAGAACTTGCTGAGTAGGTATTTTTTTAACTGGTCATTTATGAGTTGACCAAAATCTAACACTTGGCCAAAGTTGTTGAAAATTGGGAGAGAAATTCTGTCATGGATCTGGTTGACAATTTATTGTATTTTTTCCCCCATGTTTTAATGTAGATTAAGTTAGCACACCAGTGAACAACATATCTGAAATCACATTATTCCTAGAGGAATGTGATCACTGTCTTAAATTTATTGTTATGTATTATACAGGCTTAATAGGAGAACCATCTGTTGGAACTGTATTTCTGTATCATCTATTACATGATACATATTGCCCTCCAGATCCAAGATGTCAAGGACTATGTATCCTCTTTGTTGATCCCAGTGTCTAGTGTGTCTTATCAGATACTTGCTTAGTGAGGCAGAGAAGTGTTGTGTCCCAAAATACAGGCTTTAGAACCTAAAATATAGGTATAATCACCATATCTCAGGGTCTCTTTCTTATATCTGTTGTAAAACATTGAGAAAATGTTCTAGTTTTACATATTTAGAAAGGTTATCTTTGAAAGTGTGGATTTAAAAAAAAAAAGTGTGGATTTTGGGGGCACTTAGGTGGCTCAGTCTGTTGAGCATCAGACTCTTGGTTTTGGCTCAGGTCATGATCTCGTGGGTCATGGATTCAAGCCCCGTGTCAGGCTCCATGCTCAATGGGGAGTCTGCTTGAAGATTCTCTCTCTCTGTCCCTCCCACTTACATGAGCACATGCGTGCTCTCTCTTTCCCTCAAATAAATCTTAAAAAAAGTGAAATTGTGGATTTTGGAGCTAGGCCCAATATAATAAGATATCACTTATTACCCATGCCACTGGGCAATCTTTTTGTCTTTGTGGTTCCATTTTCTCATCTATAAATGGAGGTCGCCTAAGGTTCTAGTTCTAAGTATGTATTGAGTGTGGGGTGGTTGGTGAAGCGGAAAACAGTGAGCTCTTCGAAGTATTTACCTTTTGCTGCAGTTGTTGTGGAGCCACTGACTGAACATCACACCAGTTCACAGCTGATAAATCCCTCCTTTTAGTAAATGAATAAAAATTGGTGTCTTTATAAACGTGAATATTTTCCCTTATCAGAAAATTGGAACGTGTCACCCAACCTGTTTTTGTTTCTGCCTTAGATATCAGTAAGCTTAGAGCAAAATTCATCATTTCGATGGTGTGATTTGTTCAAGTCTCAGAATAACTACTTTGCTTTCCTCCGTTGATCCCTGTATGCTTTGATCCTTTAATTTCTGATTTTGTACCATCGGAATCCATAAATCACTGCCAAGCCATTCAGAATGGGAAGAATTACACAAAACAGTCTCTTTCCCATCCCCATTAACATCTTTATCTTGTTTAGTTGCATGTAGTTCTCATCCGTGAGGTTTTAGTTACAGCATGGATTCTTCCTAGACTTAATTGGGAGACTGGCCCATCCTGCACGTCATCTAGGACCTTCCATAGTACACCATAGAGGCTCATTTTATGTGAGTATTGCATCTTCTGACACAGGCTTTGAAGAGCAAAATGCAAGTTACCCTTTGCTTGCTAAATGCATATACTTAGAAAACTGTTACGTCTTTGGGTAACTTTGAGGCAAAATCAGTAATCCTTTTCAGTATTTTAGAGCCAAAAGCTACATAGGAGGTGTAAAACACAGTTGTGTTAAAACACTCAGGCATTTGGCTTATTTACTTGCTTGTATTTATATTTGAGTAAATCAGTCACCATTAAATGAGATTTTTGGTCTTCTCGAAAATGAGAAATTTCCATCAAAAGATGTAGTAAGTCACATTTTCATTACCTAATATTTTGTAAGCTGGAAATACTGTATTTTCTCTCTCTTTAGCTTTCCTGCCATATTATAGCTAGGTAGTCCCAAATGTTTGAAAATTTTCTACTAAATGGTATTATGAATGATTCATTATTAAGGAAATTTGTCTTACAGAAACAAGCCATCATAGGCAGAAATAAAAAGTTTGAAAAGTCACAGACTTCTATGATTTTACACCTGAGAATATTGCAGGTAGATAACTAACAAATTCTAACTCAGATTTAGGAATTTTTAGTTTACCTGTTATTTAAGAACATGTTGAGCATCTACAGCTTAGAACTGTGAAAGAGTATTGTGCTTAGACAAACCCCAAACCACATAGCGATACTTGCATAGAAGACCCCAAACCTAATCCTGGCTATGTCACTCGATAGTTAAGGGATTGGGAGCAAATAAATCTGTCTATGCCTTGATCTTCTCCTCTGTAAAATGAGGAAGGTTCAGTTAAGTGGACTTCCGATTTCCCTTTCAGGTTTAAAAGGGTTTGATTCTATTGTCACAAGGCAGCATGCAAGAAAATACCTTATTCAAAATCAGATGGGCAATATTATTGAGCATTGGTCCCAGGAATCTATCCAGTGGTCAGGAGTGAAGTTCAGTTACATATAGTCTAAATTATTTATTGGACACTTGAAGAAGGTGCCCAATATCAACATTCTTGTAGCACTTTTGTCCCATACTCCGTAAGGGGTAATTGATGGGTAAGCTGGCTCAGTTTATGTGCTAAAAGCAAGCCTCAGCCTGCAATCGCACTTGGGGCCACACTGATGCGGGCATCTGTGAAATTGCTGTGGCTTTCTGCTTGCCTGCGAGCATTCCAGCAGTGAGGATAGCATTTGGGAAACAATGCTACTGTGAGACAGTTTCAGTTTCATTGAGGGGAAAAATGATTTGAGAACCTCACAGTGGGGTCCATGGACTTCTGTGGTCTATTAGGGCCCAGCAAATGCTTCACAGGTGGTGTGGCAGCGAGGCAGGAAAAGAAAAATGAGACAACTTTGTTCACATACATTCCACAAATTTTAAATGTTAATAATTATGCGGCATAGCATATTTCTTTGTGAATAATTGTGAGAGGCAGTAGAGTCCATGCTAGTGAAGAGAGAGCACTCAGGAGCCAGTCTTCTTTATTAAATAATAATAGTACCTACTTTCTAAGGTTGTTGTGAGGATTAATGCATTATAGAAGCGTTCAGAATAAAGTCTGACACAGGGTAAATATTATTTGTTATCTGTTGTTCTTATCATGATATTATTTTCACATAAAATTTATACTGTTTTTATTGTCAATTAAGAATTGATTTGGTGGGTGAAGGAGAGTGGGAGATGCAGGCTTCCAATCATAGAATGAATAAGTCACGAGAATAAAGGGCACAGCATAGGGAATATGGTCAGTGATTGTGTTGTATGGTGATAGATGGTAGCTCCACTTGTGGTAAACATAGTATAAAATATAGAAAAGTAGAATTGCTGTGTTGTATCTGTGAAACTAATGTAACGTGTGTCTAGTATACTAAAAAAAAATTTAAAAATTAAAAAGAAACTGATTTGGGCACAAATAGCTGAAAATCTTAAAATAGCAGTGACTTAAGCTAGCAGCTTCTTTCTCTCAGATATTAAAAAAAAAAAAAAAAAAATCATAGGTAGCCAGTGATCTGTAGTGTTAGGTACAGTCTTTATTTTGTTTTGTTTTTACCAGTCTCAGTGGGTTGTTTTCTACTTCATGGTCCAAAATGGCTGCTCAAGCCATCTTGTTTGAATTCCATCCAGCCAGGATAAAAGGAACATGCCCCTTTCCTCTAAGCATGAGTTTTAGAGGTCACACATGACCACATGGCTTATATCTTGTTAACCAGAACTTAATTACAAGGCCAAACTAAGCTTCAGAAGAAAATGTAAAATGTGCTTTCTGATCTGGGGGGGCGTGGGAGGGGGCACGCTATGTGATGAATCCAAAGTGGTGGTTTTATTATTGAAAATGAAACAGTATATTAGGAAACACATAACATCTCTATCCACAAATATTATTACATTTTGAAGACTGGGTTCTTGTTTTCTCAGTTAAGGTGCAGATTTTTTGCTAAAACATATTATTTGCACATGATTTACATGTTTAAATATTCAATATGTCGTTACTATGGTGTTATTTTAATTGCCATGCATACAAAAATAGATTGCTGTCTCAAAAGTGATTAATTAAATGACAAAAATAGAATTAAAATATTAACATCAAAACTCCATTTCAAGTACTGAATTTTAACCTAAATAAGTTGGTAGAAAGGACTCTGGTAGTGTCATAAATTACTGGAGATTTCTGAATAATAAAACGTGAATAGCAAGTATGGCAAAAAATATGTAGCATTCAGGTTTTATTGGACTCGTGATCCATTGACCCCTAGCCACCTGTTACGAAACTGCCAGAATAAGTCTTTCCAATGTGAAATTAATATTCTTCCCCCCCAACCCCCCCACCAAAAACAGAGACTAAAACCCTAGAGATATCATTTAGAATTTCAGTCCCTTGTGTGACGTAAGTCACGGGACTACCAAGAGGCTTGCCAACTAGCCCAAACACTATGACAAATGTATATAGAAAGGAGGCAGATTAATTATTGGCAAAACCCATTTGTTAAATGACAGATTGCATATCAGTGGCCATCAGTGTACAAAAAAATGTTCACTATATGTAGTAACATTTCCTCACGGTGGGGCAAAAGAACTGAGCTGTAGAGACATAGTTCGGAATATATGAAATATATATATTTGTTCACTCAACAAAGATTTTTGAGAGCTCACTCTGTGTGGAGAATTCATTGAGACACTGGAAATAGGCCAAAGAACAAAAGAGAGGAAGGCCTTTCCCTCATAGAACTTGTATTCTGGGAGAATTGTTTCATCAGAATTGTTTCTAGCATTATTTATTACTTAAGATCCTGTGCTATAGGAAAGGGAGTGATTGTGTGGGGAGTTCTAATGCAGACGGTACAAGGTGGATTAGGATCTACTGAGATCAGGAGAAAAGAAAACAGTTTTGTGGGGAGGACAAGGCTGGCTTTTGCTTTATAGATAAGAGTTTTGCCCAAATACTTGTCCATCTTCTGCTTCACTCTCTAAGGACAGTTGCCGGTCAGAATTTGCCTCCTACTTATAAGTTAGGGATAAAGGAAGCAGTGAAAAGTGTGACTAGCGTGGAGTTCCAGTCACCAAGTATATATCTTAGTGCAATGAGCAAAGTAGAAGACTGCTTTCTTCCCTACCGAGGAACGCCGGCTGGCTGCTTAGTGACTAAGGGGCTCAAATGAGTTTATCGGAAAGGTAGAATAAAGACATTTCTTCTCCGCAGTGGCTTCATTTATTCATGTTATTTCAAGCAGCTTGCTTGATTGGCGCTTCTGAGAGTCACTTTCTTGAATAGCTTGGATCTACCTTTTCACGTCGGCGTTATTACAGTGTTAAACATGGAGGGTAGGTTGTTGGCGGTTTCAAAGAAGCGTAGCTACAAATGGTTTCTACCAAGAAAATCACTTTTCCCCATTACTTGATGATTTTCTTTACTTAGATGAGGAAATTGAGTGGCCTATTTAAAAAGGGATAGAAATGCTGCAACAGAATATAAAGATTATTTTATGTTGGGAGAAATGGTCAGCCTCACTTTAAATGCGATAGGTGTTTCAACTATCTGACAGCAGATATAAATGAGAAATTTCCCCATAATTCCTTGATCTCCATTTGCTCCAAACATCCCGAACCTGGAGAGCCACTAAATAGTCACTGACATTTCTGATGTCCCATAACCATAAAAAAAATGACTTTCTAATTTAGATGAAATAATGAGTAAGAAAATAAACAATGGATACGGAATCTGACCTTTAGCTCACATCAGATAAAGATACCTTAGTGAAAGACTGCAAACCAGCAAGTCATCTCTCGCTGATATGAAGCTATTATTAACTTTTAAACTTTAATTTTCACTTAAAATTTCTGATTCTTTTTTTGTTTAACGATAGGTTGATATCTGTGTGTGCTGAGGATTTGCTAAGTAGATCCCTGAGGTTGGAGAAATACCACTCTAAGCAGAGGAACAGGGATAAGAGGCATAAAGAACAAGATGATGAAATTTGGGAAGGATGAGGATTGAGCATGTAAAATGTTATTGAGGGGGTAGGGTGGGGCTAAGATGCTGTTTAAGAACTAACTGTAAAGGTCGCAAGTAGTAAATGTTTTAATTACCTGCCGGCAAAAAACAAAACAAAACAAAACAACTTTAAAACTTAGCGGCAAAAAAAAACAAAAACAAAAACAAAAACTTAGCAGCTTAAGACAGTGGTTATTATCTCACGAATCTTTGGGTTGACTAGTTGGTTCTTTGTTCTTTTGTTTCATTTGGGACTCACTCTATCTCCATTCAGCTGGGCTTAGCTGAGTCCTGTTGGTTTTCTTATATGTGGGCTCTCTCTCCAGCTGGGCTTACTTGAAGCATGGCAGATGGCTACCAAAATTGGGTTTTCCAGAGAACAAGCCCCTAAGCATAAGTACTTACTTGTCTCTTGGCCAAAGCAAGTCATGTGACCATGTTCCGGTGTCAAATGAGAGAGGGCTACACAAAGCACTGAATCCCCCCAGATGTGTGCCCCTGAGATCCACCAATGAAGCAGTCTACCAGAACTGTGGAAAAAAAGAAGCTCTGATAGAAATATTTCTATTTTTATTGAAACCTGAAGGACTCAGTATCTTGGGGGGCGGGACCTGCTTCAACTATGAATGTTCGAATTACTCTGTGAATGTGAGAAGCAGGATGTTTTAGGACAGTGGTTCTCAGCTTGGCTGCACATTAGAATCTCTTGAAATTCGAAATTTCCAGAGGCTTAGATTGCATCTCAGGCCAATTAAATAAAAATTTCTCAGAGTTGGCTCAGGAATGAGTATATTTTAAGGCTCTTTGGCAGGATTCTAAAGTTACAGTCAGGGTTGAGGATCACTGTTTTAGGGGTATGTTTCTGTTGAGATTGACTTGAAGGAGGACACCCGTGTCTTGGCACGGCTGATAGATAAAATGCTTGCCAAATGTGCAGTAAATAAAGAATCACGCATGGCTTTATGATTCTCACATGTTTTTCCTGAGCTATCACCTAAGTCGTATCTCTCCTCAGAATGCTAAGATGGGTCAATATTTTTCCGTAAGTAACATTACAACATCTTGTATGGATCTATCTGATTGGAGTTCCTCAGTTTTCCTTCTCTGATGTTCCTGTTCTCTTTGTATGTCTGTGTAGACTCAAATCCTCTTGCCTTTGTCACTTCAAGCTCTATGACCCTTATCCATCCTTCTGCTTCATTCAGCAGATGCCTTTAGCCACGTGGCAGTCTTTTCTTCCTTTTTTTTCTCCTTGAAGTTTTTTCAGAATAATTCTTCACGATGCAATTGCTCAAATGATTTCTGTAATCCAACACATTTTTTTTGGGGGGGGAGGCAGGATTCTTCTTTCTACAGAGAGTTAAAATTTAAATGTGTAGGTTTGTGTATCTCTGGTTGGCCACATTTTTAATGTTTTTAATTATAATTTATTTCAAGATGTAATTTTTGTACCTGGCAAATTAAAACTTTTCAGACAAGTACAAAGTAACAAGGGAATCTCTTCCTTTGGCCCACCTGCACTTTCATTCTTTGGAGGAAACTGTTAATGCTTTATTGTATATTCTTCCAGAAAAGTTTTAGGCATATACCAAAACTATTTATTTAAAAATATATAGCACTATATTAGCATAATATATTCTGAATATTTTAAAAATATATTTTGGAGATTTTGTCGTATTTTACCTTTTATATTATCTCATTATATTTCTCTGGCTGGCTGTCACATAATTTTTTAAAATTTCTCCTCTTGGTAACATCCACATTCCTTCTGGCTATTTCCAATATATATCTTTATGTAAATGTATACATTAATGGCAGAGGGATTGCTGGGTCAAATAATGCATGTACTTAAATTTTGAGAGCTATTGCCAAAGTGCCTTCCTAATTTTATTTTCCCACAATAGTTTAGAATACCTGTTTTCTCACATCCTCATCTACACTGGCTTTCAGTCAGTTTATGTTTTGCTTTAGTTTAGGCCCTTGTTGTCTCATCTGCACTGTTGCAGTAATCTGTTTTCTCTGCTTATTCTCTGCAGAGACATTTGCCGAGTCTGGTACCCATGGAAGATGTCCTAAAAATATTAGCATGAAGGACTTCACTAAGCTGAAGAACAGAGTAGAAAATTTCTGCGTTTGTTAATGACGAGTCACAAAATTTCAGTATGATATAAACACTTTATGATGCTACTTTGAAACCATACTGCATGCTGAAGTAAAAGTAGCTAAATAGTTTTATACCAGGTATATATATTTTTAAAAAGCCATACAAAGTCCTAGGAATCTGCTGACGGTTACAATGCTGGTAAGATACTTTGCAGCTAGTGGGAGGTAGCATTTTTTAAGAGTCTATATACATGTAGCATTTCCTTATGGACAATGAAAGTGTTTTTGTATGGAGTTTGTGGGGATTTCCTCTTGTATACAAACAATAGAGTAAATGACTAATGAAAAGATAGTCTGACAACGTAGTGGAATATTTAGGAAAGTTAGAAAAAATTATAGCGCGTATAATGAAAAACTGGCACTGAGCAGCATTTTATTGTGATTAAAAAATCATGACTTTATGAATCGAATTTCATATCTGGCTTCTGTAGTTTTTCTTTTAATATATTAAAACTGTTTTATTAATAAGGAATTAAAAAAAATTTTGAATCTTTCAACTTGGAGACAAATACAATTTTCCTGGTTCATTTTTAAACTTCTGTCTGTCTTAAGTATCTTGCTGTTTTTTGAAAGCGATGGAAAGAGAGGAAAGCTGTGTGCTCTTTAGAATTTTAAGAATATTGTATTTGGGTATATTTGTAGGAAATTATTTATTTTTAAGGGGTGAAAGTAGCATACTATAAAATGTCTTTTTCACCCAAAATGTGCATTATCCATCCTTGCTATGAGTGAAGTTACATGTTAACATGGTTTCATGAAACCGAAGGCATCCACTGTCTTTTTATTGGGAAGTACCTAATGCTCAGGATGTTTGTGTGGCTCAGTTGGTTAACCGCCTGCCTTTGGCTCAGGTCATGATCCCACGGTCCTGGGATCGAGTACTGCATCAGGCTCCCTGCTTAGTGGGGAGCCTGCCTATCCCTCTGCCTGCTGCTCCCCCTGCTTGTGCATGCTTGCTCTCTCTCTCTCTCTGCCAAATAAATCTTTTTTTTTTAATTTTTTTATTTTTATTTTTTTATTATTTTTTTTTTAAATTGGAAGATTTATTTTTATTGTTTTTCATTTTACTTTTTTGGGGCAGGTTATATGCTCTATTTTTTTTTTTTTTTTATTAACACATAATGTATTATTTGCCCCAGGGTACATGTCTGTGAATCATCAGGCTTACACATTTCACAGCACTTACCAAATAAATCTTTTTAAAAATTAAAAATAAATATAAAAAAATGAGGTACCTACTTCTCTTCAGGGGCATTTCTTTCTACCTTTTGTAATAGAGCCTCTAAATAGCTGCCGAACTTACTACCTTCTATAGTCCAGTATTTGTACTAGGTCCTTTACAGGTGGTCATTAATTTTTACAAGAGCTCTTTGAAGTCAGTGTTACTATTACAATTTTTAGCCTCCAGTAGATTAAGTAACTTGACCATCGATGACAGAATTTGTTAGGGGCAGAGCTAGAATGCGAACCTGATGCCAGTTCCACAGTCCCTGTGTCCGCAAGAATGATGGACGCGGGATCGAATGTGAGCCAATAGGTCGAAGTTCCAGAGTTCATTTTAGGTTCCGTTGTCTCTGTTACCTTTGTGCGCCACGTGCGCTTCATGAAGTTCCGGAAGCTAAAAATGGGAATGACCAGGATGCCGAATCACTCAAAGGGACACCATTCAGTCTGTGCTGAAACAGTAGCCACCAAGATAAAGCCACCCAAGTTGAGAGCAGAAGTAGCTATTTATAACATCAAGCCACTGAAACAGTCCTTCAAGTTCTGTGACTTTTAAGGATATAATTCGAGAGAAATGTCCTGTGGTCAGTTCCAGACTGGCTGTTTTTTTTTACCCCCTAATTATTATTCCCCAGGTTTACTTTGATAAGAGGAGCTCTCATTTCTATGCAAGAACTACAAAAAATAGATTTTTAAAATTTCTTTATAATTTTTTACCCTGATGCCTTCAATTATTTTATCTTAGTTAATAAGATATTAAAGTATTTTTTAAAACCCTTTGTTTATAAGGCTTATAAGGTTGTGTGTGCTTGTTTAGTTTTTATATTTAAGATGTTTTCCTTATTTCAGCTTTAATGAAACACTGTGTCAGATACATATTTTTCAAATAGTTTATGCCTCGTTTTAAATATTGTGATGTTTTGAAACAACCTATGGTGTAGTTATAATATCTATTGCATATGTTGCCCTCCATGTGTTGATATCTACATGATTCAGACTTTCAGCTTCCAAAATCTCTTGAGCCTACACTATTTTTTCAGACAATGGTTATTAAATAATACAAAGATTTTCTAAAGTTGAATCAAATTTCTGGAAACTCAAGAGGCAGGATTTATATTAGATAGAAGTAAACTTGAAATTGAGCCTTGATGTCTCTGTAGATAAATAATATTTGTATTGAATTAGGAATAAGCTTTATATTCATGTTTTTAATCCATCCATTACAGGACTATGGGCCTTGGAGTTTATTGCTTTTGATGTCTTGGATAAGGCAATGACTTCCTACCATTTGTTATCGTTTTTAATGTTACATGCCTTCTTTAGCAAGCTGATGAGGGAACTTTCCTGTCAGTTGCTCCTCTTGTTTCATTTGACTGCTCCTTGCCCCCCCGTGTCCTGCCTCCATGCCACACTGTAGCAAAGCTGTGCGGTTTCTTCCTCGATCCTGTCTCCTGCTCTACTACCAGGAGAATCGTGCGTTGTAAGCTGCATTTCAGTGTTGGGGATGCTGCTGTTCTTATCTAGCTGAAACAGCCCAAGTATCCACTATGAAAAGTTACCTTCTACAGATTAAGTTTACTTTGTATTAATTTTACAGATTAAAGGTTGGACTCTATCTGAATATTCTGTGCAAGTGCATTTTCCAACTGTGGCACAGAGGCTGCTTTGCCTGGATGAACTGGTTTCCTGGCTGGGTTAGCAAAAAGACTCAAAACTCTTCAAAATGTAGAGGTTATTATTTTTTGTTTTCCAAAGAGAAGCTAGAGTAGTTTCCAATGAACTGAAAAAGATGGATCTTATAGAAAGCAAAATTGATTTTAAAAGGACTAAGTTTTTATGAACTTATTTTTTTTTAGTTACTTTTTAAAGGAGATAAATAGTACATTTTTACTGTCTACAGTAGAAATAACTAATGCATAGCCTGAGTTTTTTCTCAAGAGGTATTTCATGTGTAAGTAATGCCAGGCGGTGAGCTCTGGAGAATATTTGGAGCATTGTCAAGGATAATACCCCTACCTAAATATGGGGTCTCATGGACTTAGTGAAAATACATAGTAATATGCACCAGGGCATACATTCTTGTTCAAGATATATGTACTTTTAATATGAAAAGATAAGATGTATTATTAGTTGTTGATTAGACCAACTTAATGATTAGACCAAATTTCTCCATCTACATAATACTGAGGAAATGAATATTTGGTTTATACTTAAGATGTTTACTTTTCTAGAGATGAAGTTTCTTTTTTGTGGGAATATTTCTTCACAATTTTGATAGGTTTTATTAAGACTTTTTTTTAAAACCTTGAATAAATGGAGGAACATACCAGATACCTGGATGTTAATACTGAATTTTACAATATTTTAAATCTGGACAAGTTGGCTGCCTGACCTGAAGGCTGAATCTGGCATGCAGAAGAGAGAGAAAGAGAGTGAGGGAGGTGAATTTTTTTGTTTCAGTTTGAAATATGTTGGGGTAATACAGATATTATTCTGCAGCTGCCAAAATTACCTTTCTTTTCTCATGTAACACTGGCTTCCTTCATCCATTTATATTACCTGCCTGGCTTCTAGAATCATTAGAGTTTTTGACCCTTTTGTGTTTTAATCAATTAAGGCAGAACAACTGTATTTTATATAATCCTATCTAATATTACAGTGCATTCGAGGGAGAATTTAAAGGTCATCTGGACTGCTTTCCGGGTTATAGAGAGAAAGTGAAATGGAGATTTATCACCAACCAACTTCTTAAAGAAGTTTTTTTAATTTCAGTTAACATACAGTGTTATATTAGTACTAGGTGTATGATAGAGTGATTCAACACTTCCATACATCACCCAGTGCTCATCACAACAAGTACACTCCGTAATCCCCATCACCTATTTCACCCATCCCCCATCCACCTCACCTCTGGTGACCATCAGTTTGTTCTCTATAGTTAAGAGTCTGTTTCTTGGTTTGTTTCTCCATGTACCCCACCCACCCCTGCACTTATTTTGTTTCTTAAATTCCACAGATATGTGAAATCCTATGGTATTTGTCTTTCTCTGACTGACGTATTTCACTTAGCATTATACTCTCTAGCTCCATCCATGTCGTTACAAATGGCAAGATCTCATTTTTTTTTATGGCTGGGTAATATCCCAGCATGTGTATATATACACTGCATCTTCTTTATCCCTTCACACCAACCAACTTCTGTTTTCGATGAGCAAACCTAATTTTGATTAACCAGGGGAAGAACTTACTCTACAGTATTTAACTGGCTTGACTCTGGGAGAAGAGAGGTGAGTGAATCTGTTGCTCTGGGTGGATGGTGACTGCACAGCGGGTTCTGAAAGTGTGGACACCAGAGCAGTATCAACATCATGCAAGAACTTATTTGGGGAAAAAAAAGAATTACCCAGCCCTTACCCAGAGCTACTGAATCAGAAACTCTGGGAGATGGAACTCTGAATTCAGTTAACGAGCTTTGCAAGGCGTCCTCAAGCTCTCTAGAACTGCAGAACCATTGGTTTATTGAATCCTATTATTACAGTAAGACCAGTGGAATGAAGGGTTGCTCCTTGAATGGAAGAAACCCGAGTTCTGGGCTTGACCACACCTCTTGCCCCGTTCCCTGATTGTAGAATGAGGGAGTGGTGTTCTCTGAGCCAAGACATTCATAATTTCAGAAGTCTTTCTGTTGTATTATTTCTTCACTTTCATTGCTATGCAATTAAAAATAGAAAGCCAGAAAGAAGCACCATTCAATCTTCCTTTGTGTAAGGGGCTGTGGGAAATGAAAGTAGATCATTTGTCAGGTGCCCTTAGGCTACACACTAATAATGGAAGAAATGGCCCTGAATCTTTGTAACACCTGTAGGCCTTGCCTTAGAAGATACTTGACAAGGACAGTTGAAATATTTAGTGGTACTTGATGTGCTGGAGTATGAAACCAAGTGTAATTTAAGCAATTTAGAGCCCATTGAACTTGTCTAGCTAGCGCAATTGGTATAGCCAACAAATGGTTATGAAGGAAGCAGTTAATATTAATGGTTTCCTGTATGACTTGGCATGTTTTAAAACGAATGAATTATAAAATTCTAGCGTCTATGCTAGTTCGTTGTGGTGTTCTTTCCTCACAAACTTTATTAGTATTTGTTCTGCGCTTTAACTTCCAACATAGTTCCATATATTTTATTTTGTGTAATAGCTATGAAAACCTATCAAATAATAGTTTATTAGAACCATGAAGCAGAGGTGAAAGTTCTGCGTTATCTGGTCAATACCTGATAATTCTTAGAAACTCTCTTGCGAATCTCATTATCATTTCTGGGTTTTAAATAGTACATATGTTGAAAACATATTTAATATTCTTGTTAAAAAAAGCATAATGGAAAATTCAAATATTATAGAGGTATTTGATATGAAAAATAAAAAAAAAACAACTTCAGATCCACTTTCCTACTTTTGTCCACTGCCCAAGGCAACCAATTTGTTACATATTCTTTGTATTTTTTTTTCTAAATTGCACTACGAAAAATATTAGTGTATTACACAACAGTAATGTGCTGTTGGTATACTTTGTTTCCTGGTATATGCAAGGTCAAAGTGTCAATTCCTTTGAAAAATCTATGGCAGAAGAGCTAGTGTTTTGGTGAAATCTTTATATTCATCCTCATAAAAGTGAAATGCAGATAGGAATGCCATTATAAATCAAAGCCAAGAGGAACTAAAGTAAAAAATTTGAGGAAATCGCCAGCAAACTAATTTGCCTCTAGAGCTTATGAAGTAGAAAGGTGCCCTTTTGTAAAATGGTATATTATGTGATTGTAACAAGGGATTGATTGAAGTAAATGATCTTGCAGAGTTGGTTGCGAAATTAACTTAATAGTAATATTCTTGTAGGAAAGTCTGGACTGGAGGATTGCGCTCTCTGTTGTGACTTAGATTTTCACATTAAGTGGCAATGTCCTTGGAGCATGTACCAGGTTCAATTTCAGGAATGATCAGCATTCATCAAATCAGTCAACAAATATTTTTGCAGCTCTGTGCATCAGGCATGACATGTTTTGAGAGATTTTCGCGAGATTTTTATTTATCTGCCCCTTAGAAGGAAGAGTTCCTCTACTTGTACCTATTCACACTCCCAGCCACTACCCAGAACCAGCTTTCCTCCCGTCCTCTGCCCGTCTCCCTCTCACCTTCCACCTGCGTTCACACCTGACAGGTACTCATTTCCCCCCGTCAGGCGTCTTTGTAGCTGTTTCTGCCATTGGCCAAGATATGTTTAGAAAAATTTTAATCTCTTGTGCAGTTTTGGCAAACAGCAGCCTCAGCCCTGCTTTTTCCTAACAAATAACTTGCAGATTGTCATGTTTCTGTTGGGAGAAGGAAAAACGTCCAATCAGAACAGAATTGAAACGATATAAATTAGGCTCATTGTTGAGCAAATGGCTGGTGTTAGGTAAGAATTGTAGATAAGAATAGCCGGGGCCCTCTTAAGGATCAGAGCAGGCATGTGTGTATGCATGAGGAAACCAGGCCTTTGTTAGTATCCTTTCTGAAATGGCTATTAAAGTAATTACAGTAATTTATAGATTTTTTTTTCCCTCTTCGATTTCAAAACGGGTTCCATTTTTTGTCTTTTGTCTTGGGTTCCTCGGTTGGAGAGTGGATATATGTAAGCTTGTGTTGGGTGGCACTCCTGTAGCCGGCACGAATTAATCTGCCCCCGGACCAATGAGGTGTGGTGCTCGTGGACACCCGAAGGTGGCTTTGCCGGCTTTGCTGTCGCGAAGTCCTCGGCCCTTCGAGAATAATAAGAGAATTGCACTGTACAATACCATAGCTTAGTGCGTAATTACAGTTTGTCATGGAGCCACTTAAAATTGCCGTGTTTGATTTAAAGAGATATTTTTTTTTCTCTGAATGTCTTTAAAAATACGTCCATTCACAGCTATGGATTTTTGTGATTCTACTTCTTTGCATTTTTATGGCGCTGACGTTTGTGTCTAAGAATGGCAGTACTTTCTGTGATTCTCAGAGGGAGACTTGAAAAATCTGTTGGCCACATTCATAACATAGTACGTGCTCATTGTGCAAGACTTGTGATTGTAGTGTGGTAGAATGACAAAGAAATTTATGTAGTGGTACTTTTCTATACTTAATTTTTAATGAAGTAACTCCAATAGTTTCAAATGCCAAGAATGCCTTATAACAATTTATGCTTATTTCCCCTGATCTTTGCCTGAACAACACAAATAGTTAAGAGTGACTTTCTTTTTAACAAGTTCATACTGAATGTAGAGATTAGGCTGTTTCTCGATAAGCCTTGGCATCCTTATTATTTATAATAGTAGTTAGTATTGTTTATATATAATTTATAAAATTTCACCAAATGAGCTGTTTACCCAGATGGTGACATTTCCAAGGCAAGAAGACCTAGCGTTAGCTACTTACCTTCTTAATTAGAGTCAGAACTGAAGGAGTTAAGGTTTTTTTGTTCTGTGGATCAAGCATTGTAACCACAGTAACCAATTTACTGTTATTTGCTCAATCCTTGTGGAGATGGAAAGTCAGTGATGGAAAAAGTCTAATTCATAGACAAGCACAACTACAATTGATTCCAATGGGTTAAGAATCTGAGGCATAATTAACTATTTGTGGTTTTAGGTCCTGTGGTTTGAATAGGAATACATTGCATTTTGTTTTTCAGGTGGTTTGATTCCCGGCAGCCGCTCAAGTTTAATATAAAGGAGGTTTATGTGGTTGATAGTTTGCATTTTCATAAGGGAACAGTTGACAAGAACTTTTTTGAGAAAGCAGAGACTGAGATAGGATTTAGTATAAATAATGAAAGAATCAAATGTAAATTATAGAAACTTGAATTTTTCCATAAAATTACAGTAATGCTAAGTTTTGTGAAAGATGGGAATGGTAAATTTTGAGTATTCCCATTGAAATGTAACAAATGGAAAATTGTATTTTATATGACTTCCATTAAACAGCAGTGTCATAGCTATCTCTAAAGGTTGTTGTGAAAAATAAATGGGTGCATGCTGGTTAGAGTAGGTTGAGGTACTTGGAAGAAATACATCTTCAGAGTTAGTGTGTTCAAAGCCAACTTCTGTTCCTTCTCAACTTTCTCTTTCATCTTGGATGCTTCACAAAAGAAGGGGATTATATTATTTTGACTTTACATATACTTTATATCAATGTTAATATGTCTTTTCCTGTGTTCTCTGGGAGAATTTGGTATAATTGATGGATAGATTTGTCAATGATAGATGTTTAATCCTGAAAGTCTTAACTTTAACAAATTGGTAAAAGATGACTTTCTTTTTAACAAGGCTGGATGTGGTATTTTGCTTTACTTCTGAAATATAAAGTTGGCTTCACCTATGAGATATATCCAGAAGACAAATACTTCTAGAAATTTCCACTGTTGTCTTGGATGGTACTATAAGTTACCATCGCTCTCTTGGATCACTGCAATAACTTCCTCACGTCCCCCTGCTTCTCCTTTTACCCTGACCTCTTTCCCTTCGTGTCCCTCCATCTCTGCCAGAATGATCTCTTAAAATTATCAATCAGATTATATCACATGCTGGTTAGAACCATTTACCGGTTTTTCATCTTACCTAGAGTAAAATTCAAAGCGTTTATCGTAATGTGGATCCTGCCTGCTGCCCTGGCCTCATTTCTCACTTCCTTTCACTCCCTGACTGGCCTCCAGCCACACTGGCTTCAGTGCCATAGTTTCAATTTGTAGTTTGCAAAATGAGAGCTTTTGTACCTTCTGTTTTCTAAGCCTGGAAGGTTCTTCTTTCAGATATTTGATGGTTGCATGATCTCCCTCTGATTTCTGCTCACTTGTTTAGTCCATTCGGGCTGCCATAATAAACATACCATAGTCTGGGTGGTTTATAAACAACAGGCTTACTTCTCAGAGTTTTGGAGGCTGGGGGATCCAAGACCAAGGTTCTGGCAGATTCTCTGTCAGGTAAGAACCCACTTTCTGGTTTTCTCTGTACCTCCCACAGTGGAAGGGACTAGGGGGCTCTGTGGGGTCTCTTTTTTAAGGGCCCTAATCTTATTCAGCTCTTAAAGGCCCCACCTCTCAACATCATCACACTGAGCTTTAGGTTTTGACATACAAATTCTGGTGGGATGCAAACATTCAGTCTATAGCAGGTGCCAAGTCCTCAGAGAAAGCTTCCCTCACTATCATGTGTCAGGGAGCAACTCTCCCCCTCTTCATTATTCTTATTTTTCTTCATTGCACTTACTACTCTCTAACATTATATTATATATTTGTCTGCTTTCCTCCCACCATCCGGTTCCAAGCTCTGTGAGATGGGGAGTTTTAATTTTGTCATGCTCTGAATTATCAGTACGTATTTGTGGCACATACTATTTGATATAGTTGTTTAAAAAAAGAATATTCCAAAGAACTAGGCTTGAGTAGGTGTAGAAATTACATTTTCAAATAGATAATCAAGAGGACATTGGGGATATAGTTTAGGCTCAGCAAATGCTGGTTATTTTAAAGCCCTTTAGACCCTTGACTGGCGAAACACCTGTCCCTAGTGTTTTCTTTTCCATTCGTGCTTGAATCTTGTTCATCCTATTTTTGATTATCTCTTGGAATCACCCTTCAGAAAAAGGCTTTTTGATTCATAACCTGGAAAACAGTAATAACACCTTTACATAAGCCCCACTATGAAAATGTTTCCATTTTGTCTGTTGTGTATTCTAAAATCCACTGGTAATCAGAACTGTCCAATATATCTTTCATCTTCTCGTAACTACTTCAATCAGTTATTACACTTGGGAGTAGGGGGAAAAAGGTACCAAATCCTTCCTATGAGAAATCATGGTATTTCTCTACACTTACAGATATTAGTAATGCTTTCCATTTATAATATTTGAGGAAGAAACATTTTAGTGACTGCTCTCTAAAGACCTAAAAATGCCAGTCCTCAGAATGGGTAATTTCTTATTGTCAACAGAAATGTCTGTTACCTAGATTTCTGGATTATAATAGCTTTGAGGTTCTCAAATCTGCTTAATTATGTTTCACAAAGATGATATTGTTGGATAACTTAAAAATCCAGTGGTTAAAGTAATTTAGTTGGAAAATACCAATAAGGAAAGGCTTATATATGAGCTATTAGGAAATGAAATACACTATGTAAAAACACCTTCTGGCTCTCTAAAGTTTAAGCACTAACCATGGGTAGTTTTGAGAAATTTTCCTCTTTTTCAATGAAGCTTGTTATGTTAAATATAGATAATAATGATAGTAATAATTAAATGCTCATGTGGCAGAAACTATCCTAGAATTTGACATAATATTATCCGGTTTGATGCCCAAAACATTTTAGAAGTGCATCATTATTGTCCTCATTTTGAGCTGAGGAAGGGAAGACTTTTAATTAACTTGTCCTTGGTTGTACAGCTGGAGATGGGGAATCAGGATTTGAATCCAGGAACTCCTAACTGTCAGATTCAGGATCTCAACCCAAAGGAAACCATGATTTGGCCGAGGTTCATGATGATGATCCTTTTCTCCATGTTGTTAGATTGATGCCCTCAGAGTGTATAAGCCTCTTTGTTCACCACCCCATTCACAGCCCCAGTGGTTCTGCTGACTCAGCTGTCTCTTCCGGTGATTTTGGAGGGTTTCAGTTTCTGGTGGGTACCCTCAATGTGGAGACTTAGCTCCCCACTATCTGAGGAGAGAAATAAAATAAACAACATGATTAAATCAGTAAGACTAATTGTGCTATTTAAAATCTTTTCAGAGGCGCCTAGGTGGCTCAGTTGGTTAAGCATCTGACTCTTGATTACAGCTCAGGTCTTGATCTCAGGGTCCTGAGTTCAAGCCCCACATTGGGCTCCACGCTGGGCATGGAGTTTACTTAAAAAAAAAAAAAAAAAATCTTCTTGGTTTGAACAAACCTCTTCTTCTCCACTTTTCTTGGGGGAGACTTTGTGCTAGCATATTTGCCATGGGCCTCAATGCAAGAGTTGGGAGCATGGCCGTATATAACTCTTAAAATAGAAATGTATTTTTCTTTCATTCATTTTGTCAGCAGAAACTCTGGAATTTCTGTGGTTTTGCTAGCTAGAAAAAGCTGCCAATAACCAAATATGTGGGCTGATGATCTTCTAACTCAATATTTTGTTATTATTTGTGCTTATTTGTAAGAATATTATTGAATGACATGATCTCTTGAGAAATTTGCTGAAATGCTGAACTAATACTCTTCAGATAGTAATTACAGTTGTTGATATGTTTTCTAGCTTTGGGTCTAATATGAGTGAGTAAAACAGGAGTGGAAAGGCTTGAGAGTTTGCAAGAATTATTTGATAGGATGACAAGCATTAATTGAATAAGATCTTTAATTTGAGCGTGATTTATTAAAAACAGATTCCGGATGAACTTGTTAGCCTCAGAGGTGAGGTAATAGAATAGTTTCCTCTTTAGGTTACCTGTCTGAGCATAGAATAGATTACAAGTGATAGAATATCTTTATCAATTTGTGGTAGCCTGGCTTCCAGTAGTAATATTTTATTATGTTAGTTAGGTCTTAAGTAGGCAAATGGTCATTTCTCAAAAGCAGAATTGTATGCAATATTTATGACTTCCTTTTCCAAGTGTATTCTTTCTTTGCCCCTAGACAGAACATAATTGTGAATCTTTGCCTTTCCTGTAATAAAACTTGGCTATTATTCTATAGCTGAAGTTAGGGAAGTGGGAAGTTTGCTAACCATTGCCTTGGTCCTCAGTAGCCAAACCACAGAGCCATCGTGGTAGGAATCTAGGTCAAACCAAAGGCACTAGAGAATTTGAGAAATCTGTGGCTTGTGGTCAAGGAAAGTGGTGCGTCTTCTCTCTCCTTTCCCTCAGGAGGGAAATTCCAAACCCAGGAAAGGAGGACCGGTCCAGAGATTTTGAGGTGCCTAGGACATGGTCCACAGATTTTGAGAGGAAAGGTACCATTAGGTGTTGGTAAAGTAGGAGTTGGTATGTGATATGGAAAAAGAAAGTGAGAAGATAATAATGCTCCCATGAGAATAAGAAGGAAGCCAATTGTTTACTTCTGAACATTGCATGATGTACCCTTGGCACCCGCTTTGCCAAGTGGAGATGATAAATAAGCCCATTCCTGGTGTGGAGAAAGTTGACTTTCACTTAGTGAAGAGAAAGAAGAATCAAAGTTCAGAAAGAGAACTGTAAACACCTTTACCCAGTAGTGATCAAATAACTTTGATGGTTAGAAAGCATTTGAAATAGGAAGAGACAAATAATCTTTTCTTCTTTGGAGCTGGAACTCATTTGAACATTTAGAGGCATTGTACCATTTGGTTAGCACCCAGGCCTCCTGATCTCAGGCCAGTATTCTTTGTAGCCCACGACTTTGATTTGTGTGTGTGTAGGGAGGGGGTGCAGAGAGGAGAGTAATAGAAGGGAACATGAGGGTTAATATGAATTTAAACAAAGGTGGCTAAAACCATGTCTTACTCTATATGCTTAATTTGTCTCCTCTATATATTTGCTTTTTGTGGTTTTATTAAAATTAGAGTTGCAAAATATTTACTGCTGAGTTGGGGGTTATTGTGTGGTGATTTATCCTATTGATAAATTGGAAAATTGAGAACCCTTGAATATTTTGAAGCACTGAAATGACACTGTCACCTCTGTATTTTAGAAAAAAATAGCACTGGCTGAAAAAGGTGGAGGCTGTGTTGGAACTGAAGTTCATTGAGATGTAGAACATTTTGGACAAGTGCTAATAAGAGCCTGAAAGTGGAGAGGGGTAGTAAACATGAGACATAGTTTTGGATAGAATGTGTATATTTTGCCAGGTGGTTGAACTTGGATGACAGTAGTGAAGTGCAGTGTTGAACAAGTCTGAAATGTGTAGTGTGGTTTAGTAAGTAGAGACTCTTTGAAGCTGGAACTAGCCATCGTGTCCTCTCCTGTCATCACCTATGAGTGGCTTGTGGCCAGGTCCTTTTGATCATAGTTCTAAGATATGTAGTGAATCCTTCTGACTGGCTTCACTTGTATCACTCTAGTGCAGCTGCCATCTCCTGCCCGAACTGGTGCAGTATCTTCTCCGTCAGTGTCACAAGATCTGCTGCTTCCTCCTTTCCATCTACATGATGGTGATCCTTAAAATGCACTTGTGATCCTGTTACTCTCCTGCTTAACATTCTTCCATGATTTCCTATTGCTCTTAAGACCAAAATTTTTTAACATGGCCCACAGAGATTTGTGTTCTGGTCCTTGCCTACCCTGTCAGCCTCATCTCCAGCCCTTTTGCTCTGTGTTCATGTGGCTCCAGCCATTCTGTTCATCTTTCAAAGTGTCAGGCTCTCTGCAGACTTCTTTCACACGTGCATTTTTCCTACTCGAATGACTCGAGCCTGTTCTTTTCACTGAGTCAGCTCCTTTCCTTTTGGTCTTTATTTCTTTTTCTCATAGACACCTTCCTTGATACCCTTGGCTAGGCTTTTCTACTTCCTTCTATGCTTTCCCTTCCTTATACAATTATTTGTTTAGTGAATTAGGCTCCACGAAAGCAGGGATTAGTTCAAATATATATTTTAAATTGCTAAATCCCCAAGGCAGTGCCTGGTACATAACATCTGTTTAATGTATATATTCTAGGTAAATGAATAATAGCTTTGTCAAAACTGATGTAAATTTGTCATGGGGTTATTAGTAATATTTAGTAAACTGTCTAGTAACTAGCCATTTCTTGTATCTCTCAGACAGAGGATATAATGGGAGGTCATGTTTTGGTGGACCATTTCTTTGAATGCCAGAATAATACAGTCAAACATGGAATGTTCTGAGGATCTGGTAGGAGAATACAGCTCAGAAATTTAGAGATCTGAAGACTTAAAAAGTTTGGTGATCTTTGCCCTTTCTGATTTCCTACCAACCACTGTATGGATAATCCAGGTCCTATCATAATAGAAACACCCTATTAAGCACTCCCAAGGTTTCAGGGCTAGTAGGTGATGGAGTAGGTGGTATTTGAGGCTTGATCTCACACAGAACCCTGGGCTCAGCCACTTACCCACTGAAATCAGACCTCACAGACTGTGCGAAAATGCTTTGTAAACTGTAAAACCCTGAGTAGGGTCTAGCATGCAGATGACTTATCTAGCTGCTCTTTGAAGTAACTATAAACTGCATTTCATTGAATAGTAGAGAGGAGAATGGTGAATTTTGCATAAAAGGCAACATTGAATGAATTGAGTTGAGCTATTTTGCAAAGACTTTGTTGTGATTGTATGGCTGTATTTGGCAAGCAGAGAATCCCTAATTTCTTCTGCTGTGAGACTCCCAAGGAGACATTTATATTAGCAATACTGAATTTGCAAACCTGCATTTTAAAATTTAGCTCTATTTGTATTCTGTGTCTCTCTGGGAGGTGTTCAGTACATTATGAATTTCTGTGCTTTTACCTCCTGCTAAGGATTTGAGTTCTTAGCCTAATTAATCATTAAGTGTTGTCAGTCTATCATGATGTGGTTAATTATCAGAAAGAGTGTGTGTGTTTCAGACAGTCATGACCCTTTCCTGGGTAACTATAGAAACCTTAGCAGTACTGGTTATTATCTAAAATGATAGAATTTAGTTTTTAAGCCATTTTAGCCTTCGATAGTTATGGCAAATAATTGGTTATCATCTAGAAAAAAAGGAAAACTTGAATGAAACTAAGATTTCAAAGTGTATAAGTAATAAAGATATATTCTAAATAATTTATAAATAACAGAAATGTGTTCTCTAGAATATTTTTGACTATGACCTTTTTTTTTTTTTTTTTACCAGTTCTGTATATTTGTTACAGAGCTTTCTCACAAACTGTCTTTTCCTCCCCTGACCCCAAGAATTTTGAGAACCATCCTATTAGAAATCTGTGGTAATTGCTGACTTCTGTTTGGTACAGTGATTTTCCCATGCATCGAAATTGCATATCTGGGTGAAAAACAGTGGAATTTGGGGGCTTAGATTTGGCTGTGTATATAATCAGTACTGACCATGCAAAATGTCGTAGGTTGATTCTTGAAGTCTTAGCTCTTCAAAGATGACAACAGACAAAATAAATTTTTCTTTCCTATTCTGAGGAATTCCATTTGATTCCGAAAGAAAAACAAAAGATGACATGTTATTGCGCTTTTTAATATGAAGCTCCAGAAGGATTACAGTCTGAATGGGGAGTGAACATTAATACGGAAAATGGAATCTGCCGCATTTGTACTGTCCTTCATATATCACATCATTCCGAGAACAGTAACATCCCCTTTAGAGGAGGCGGTGCTTAAGGTGTGTTCTCTTCTCTCATTGGTAGAGTAGATTTTAGTGATAGGTAACTATTGTGATTTGTTTTCATGTTATAACATGTGAACAGCTTATTTATGGGTCATGAGCTACATAATTCTCTTATGTTTATGCACGTTTAAAGTTCTGGTCACTACATTCTTGTTGAAATTCATCCACCTTTTAGCTAGATTTAGATTCTTGGGAATTCGAGCACATTAATGACTTCTATGTACAATTGCAGGTAACATAAGCAAAGTATCACAGTATTGATAAAAACGAGGGGCCCAATTTAATTCTATTAAAATTTTTTAGTAAAAGTCTACATGTAAATAAACATTTATACTTGAGACTTGGATCATTTTATCTTCTCATTTAGACTACGCACACTTAATTCTTAACTTTAGTGTATCTGCACAGTTGTTTCTGTCATAGAATAAACTAGCTTTAAATTGATTATTTTCTTTGCAGATCCAAATGGAAATTAAAGATTTTGGCAATAAAAATTTAGCTGCCGACTTATTCGATGTATAACAATGGTGGCAATTGCTTTCCCCCGTTGAGTCTCTAGTAAAAAATTAAATACAAATTATTTTTGCCAGAAATGTGTGTCAGTACAGATATTAATGATTTATTGGTTTGAGAAAGAAATGCTTTTTTAAAGGCTTCTAACCTCGTACTAAGTTCAATAGGTATGCGTTATATATATACACCTAACCTGAACCTAGTATTTGCTCTTTTTTGGTTAATATATATTTTAGTATGATTCTGCTTTGGTGAATCAAAGTGCTTCATAGGCTGTTCTCGCTGTTCTCATTGTGGTATTATGAATCATGCCATTTCAAATTTCTTACCACTTGCTAATAGCTTTTTCAGCTTTATCAGACTCTGCTCTTAATATTTATCCATTTTCTTATTCTAGAAGTTCCGAGGCTAATAATGCTGGTATAAAAGTTTCCTTGACGAGGAACAAGGAAAATTAGATCTCTTATTTAAAACAAATCAAGTCACAAATTTTGTGAGCTGAGAGTGTGTTAGACTGTGGTATGGAGAGTGTAATGTCACTCGTTTCGTTATGCCAGAATGTTGATCAGCCTAATTATCTAAGAATCTTCTGGTTCTCTGGCATGCTACAGCTGTGACTTTCCCTTTGTTCGAGGTAGCTATCTTCCACACTGCATATGCATGAGAGAATATTTTTTCATATTAGTAAATCACTGATGAGTTTCATTCCTTGTTAAAATGATACTGTTTGCTAAATATATATTAAGATATTCCTGGTTGTTTATCTGCTTGAATAAAGCCACACCAGTCCTCCATTTGTAAAACATTTTAAATCAGCTGTATGAAGAAGAGGTTCGGTGCAACTAAAGCTATTTCTAATAATTCTGCAGAATTCTGTGTTTTTCCAACATACCTTTCCATTTGGGCAATGCATTATTTATTCCTTTTTAACATTTTTTTTCCCTCCTGGGTTAAGTATGTCTATTTCTGATACAGAATTTTAATTTATTTTTGTACTATTGGTTACTAATGGTAGTTGGCCCCACATTAAGTGCTGGTTGGCTCCGATAACATCTGACAGGAATAAGGATGGGATTCCAGATTTGTGATATGTTTTCACTTTCAAAAGAATGCTGGTTTCTTGAAAATTTCCATTCCACTTACCTGCTGTGGGATTTCCCTTTAATTTGGATTCCATGAGATGTCTCTGTCACAAACTCTAGTTTTTACACAGTACTGAAAGAACTGTGAGTGATTGTCTCACAATGGCTTCTTATCTAGCTGAGCTCCTCACTTAAGGGAGACAGCGAAGTCTAGAACATGCTTGTGATATTATGGATTGATCAAAACTGACTTGGGTGGAGATAACCTGGTATAATCATAATCATTGTGGATCAGTCGGGGTTGGTCTCTGGTGAGCCCTCTCTTCCTGGCTTGTAGAGGGCCACCTTCTTCCTGTGTCCTCGCTCCGTGTCTTCTCTCTGCATACATGGAGAGGAAGATCTCTTCTGTCTCCCCGCTCTCCTTATAAGGATGCCAGACTTTTTGGATGAGGGCCCCACCATTATGCTCTCAGTTAATCTTAATTACACTCCTAAAGGCCCTGTTTCCAGTAGAGTCAACGCTGGAGGTTAGGGCTTCCACGCGAGTTTTGGTGGGTGGGGATACCCTTCAGTCTATAACATAGAGCTAATACATAAGGGACATTGACTATGTGTCAGATGCTCACATACAGATGACTCATTTACACATGACGGAACCCAGATCCTGCAAGATTATCTCACTCAAGGTCTTTAATAACAAGGGGCAGAGTTGGGATTCAGTACCTTGCAGTCTGGCTTCAGAGCCTGTGTCCTTCTCTGCTGTTGTCTTTAAAAGAGCGTGGCGTATTTGTAGCTTTTTCTCATCACATTTACTTTGGGTCTAATTTTTTTTTTTTTCGGCTTTGTTTTATTTTAATTCCAGTGTAGTTAACATACAGTTTTTTATTTTGGGTCTAATATTAGATGGGGTTTCTTTTGGCTTTCTTTGTACAGAATATAAAATTGTCTTTTATTTATATTATTATTATTATTAATTATTTGGTAATTCACTTTTTACCTTTTGTAACAGCTAAGAAGGTAGACTCTAAAGCCAGAATTTATGAGTTCAAATTTGTCTTTTTCTGGAAAACAAGGAACAGGAATCCTATACCTAGTTGGAATGTTGTGATAATTCAACAAGAAAATGCTTTTATAAAAGGCTTGGATGTGAGCCTGGTGCACAGTACATACTAAGTAAGTATGAGTGAGTATTAAAGGTAGGGAATAAATAAAGGATGATCTCAGGCAAAAGAGTTATTTTCCCTATCTGTCTTTGGGAAGACTTACCTTTATGGGAAGTGCTGTGTAATAAATCTTATGTGCCTGCTAACTAGGGGCAGCCCAGACTTTCTTCACAGAATTTATATGCTCTGGCAAACTTGGCCACGTAGGCAAGTCTTTACAAAGTGAATATTATTTTCAATTTTTTTCTTCTTTGAGACTCTGAATGACTTTGAAGATGTCAGGTTGGTTTTTGCTTTTTGCTTTTTACCTGTAGCTTATCAAATTTCTATTAAGCCAGATGATATTTTAAAAGTTGCACACTTAAAGGACAGTCTGTGTTTTTCTGCTGTAAGGATAGCACCCCTATATCTGAAGTAGAGATGTTGTCAACTCGCACCTACCTGTGACATGGCTGCCCATCCGGGGCGCTCCTTCTGCGCCCGAGGTCTTCTTAGGTGTCCTTTCACTACCACGGATTCTACTGCTGCATGAACAGAACCTCACCTCCTCAACTGTTTCCTTTCCCCCATTCTATTTCTACCTTACCCCGACTCTGTTCCCTTCTGTAGGCAGAGCCCAAAGCAATAGGACAGAGAATAGGAAGGGGAAAGAAAAGTTTGTGAGAGGAAGGGAATGCTGTGGCGGTCGCTCCCGGCCCTCTGCCTCTGTTCTCCTAGCTTGGTTGGCAGCAAGAAAGCATAAAATGCTTCCTTGACATTCTTTGATTCCCCCAACAGAGATGTAATTCTGGAAGCTGTTATTATTTTCTGTGCCAGCATCCAGGTGTAGTCCTGGGTTAGCAGCCCAGTGGGGAGAAGTGATGTGCAAATGTTCATGCCAGTCTATTAAATGCCAGGGATGGAGGAGCTGATTCCGCTTGGGGGTATTAGAAACCATCAGCGAGAAGAGAAATCATTTGTGCTGGGTCCTGAAGGTTGATTGCCGAGGTCAGTGGTTGCAAAGTACAACTGAACTTGTCCTTAGTTGTCTTACCTGGTAAGTAGCCATTGGTGGGTTAATCAGGGAACCAAACTACTAAGGATAACATTGCTTCTGAGGGAAATTGTTTCTGTCTTAAGCAACTAATTTACAAATGTAACTTTGGTATATCTGCTGTTTATAAGTTGGTTTAATATAATTGTTTGTATAACTACTCCTATATTACCCATACTATATTGGCAAAGATGACATTTCTGGTCAAGTTCACACTGAGATTTTTCAGCAGTTATAATGGAGTTATACTGCCCCATTGGCATTCTTGTTCAGTGTCCATTTTGACCAGTAACGTGTCTTTGCAGGACTTGGGCGAGGCACTCAAGTCTGTGGTCAAGACAGAGATCCAAACTGTGGAACCCACATAAACATCAGACCTACCTTGCTATAACAAATCAAGCAGTTAAATACAGTAACCATAAACCTCTAAGAGTCGATAGTAATAGGTGGAGCATGAGAGTAAACCACCAAGTAAATATGGAGAAAGAGTAAGGACCCAAACTCTGAAAATATGGTTGTATTTACCTACTATTCATACTGTAAGAAATTATAGTTCTAGGGGCACCTGTGTGGCTCAGTTGGTTAAGTGACTGCCTTTAGCTCAGGTCATGATTCTGGGGTCCCTGATCAGCTTCTCCTTCTCCCCCTCCCTCCCCACCCCAATCATGCTCTCTAGCTCTCTCTCAAATAAATAAATAAAATCTTAAAAAGAAAAGAAATTATACTTCTAAAAACAATCAGATTTTACTAATAAATTTCCATTAATCTGTGTTGGTTCCTTTATATTGTAATACTTTGCTCGTCATTTGACCTTTGCTTTATCCTTTTCCCTAGAATGTGCAGAAATGCTTCTGCATGTGATCTGGCTCCTCTTTATCCCTGCAGCATTCCTTTTCTCTAGGTTCTCCCATGAAGTCCAGATTTCGAGGTACCAGTAGTTCCTTGCATGAACCAAGCTCTCTTATCTTGGCTCTTTGGCATCTCCCATTCTCCCCAACCCAATTTGGCAGCTCTTTCCCTTTTGGGACTCAGCTTAGAAGTCAAATGTCCTTGGCAATCCTTCTTTGACATGCCACTTCAAGGCTAGATAGATGCTCCTGCCATGCCCTACCAAACCGATAAAAATACCTGATGTGCCCTTCTACTAATCCTTCACAATTACATATTTTAGTTCCTTTATCTAGACTTTTAGCCTATGTTCTATTATTTCATCCCAAGACCTTAGTCCAGTACCTGACATGCAGGAAGTACTCAATAAATGTGTATATGTTGAATAAATTAATAGGTTTTAATTTTTACCTCTTCTGTCTCCAGACTCCTTAATTATTAGTCTTCACTGGAGACCATTTATGCATCGAATTGTTGCTTTCATTTTGGGCCTCAAATAAATAATATGGGGAGCAGACCATTCAAGTAACAGTAGAAACTGGTGTACAGTGATAGGCAAAGCCTGGTTCTGTGGGCTCTTTCAGGAAATTCAGTGTGTGTTTCTACATAGATTTAATTTACCACTCCTTGAATTCTGTTGGATTCTGTAAAATGAGTCCCAAAGAATGGCTTTCTTGTGCTAAGGTGCTTCCGGTTTGCCTTTGCTTGTTTGCTTTTGCTCCTTTCTCTGAATTACTTTGAGCCCAGAGCTTCGGTGACCTGCTTGCACTTCACACTCCAGGCAGTGGCCTGAATTTACTGCCATCTCCTTGGATGGCAATAAGCTAAACATTTGAAAAATTACCACATCTCAGGGAACCAAAGGAGGTCAGTAGAACTTAGTCTGGCTAATAAGTTTTTTGACCTATTTATTTTCCCTTGTCAGTGTTGTTCTGGGCTCCTTAGGAATTTATGAAGAGTATTTTTTTTTAACTTAAAAAATCATCTACATTGATTTTCTTTAAGGAGCAAATAACAAAACATCACATCTAAAACAAGTTATTCCAGAGATGGTACATGACACTCCCACCAATGCAATGAAGAACTATATTCATCATCATATTGGTACTCTGAGCAACAAATACTGTGAAAATTGCAAGCATTTTGCTCCCATTCTCAATGTAATAAAGACAAAAAATATCAATAAGACTAAAAACCATTTTCCAGCCACGCACTCTGTAATGATTGTGACTCAGAGAGCTGCTTAGTTCTCTGGGCACATAGGACAACAGTGTTTTGTTTCTTTAGAGTCTAGATCAACTGAACATACTTAAGTTCCTTGTTTGTTGGTATCCCTTTTGCATGATTTCACCAAGGTTGAAAGGGGAAATTTGTTTTCATGGCAGTCTAAAAGTTGCTGAGCAGATTTTTTGGAATCCCTACTGTGAGTTGTTTAGGAATACTGCTATTCCTCATCTTCAGGTTAAGGGATCCCTTTACCTGGGCCATGTTTCATTGGCTTCCTTGGGGCTGCTCTGGCATTCACCCATGAAAGCACCTGATACTATATTTCCATTTTTCCCCCACCTGCTCCCTTCTGAGAGACTTCCTAACCTTTGTCAATCTCTAGTGTGTTAGGAAATCTGTTCCCTAAGTGTACTGTCAGGTGTTGAAGAAGGAGCATGAGGAAGTGTAGCTTCAGCCCTATTGTGAAATTATATTTGTACAATATATAGTCTCAGCACCATTGCCATTGGTGGTGGCAATTCTGGAAGGCCTCCCATAACTCAGTATGGAGTTTATCTAGTTAAACTTGATTCCCTTCCAGTAAGTAAGATTTCTGAAGAGTAGTTATAATGTTAGCAAGAGTAGGCCTTGTTTTCCCTTGACAACTATGAGGGAGTTTGCTGTTTTCTCATTTTAGTGTAGCCCTTTCAAGCTCGGGTATCAGGACACTGGACCCTCAGTGTATTCTTAATTAGTAGAAATTCTCTCCTACTTTTCAAGGAGAAAACATATTTTTTTAAATTATTAGTTGCTTTCAAACAAAAAACTTTGGAGAGGACTCTCAATACCAACTTTATGGACAGGGTTGATTAGAAGGACAACGATACTCTGTTTTCCTTCTCCCTCCTGTTGACCATAGGTAGATGTCCTTTTCTTAAGTTATCTTTTTTTTTTTTTTTTAAGATTATTTATTTATTTGAGAGAGCAGAGTGAGCGAGAGAGAATGCGGTGGGGTGAAGGGGCAGAGGTAGAGGGAGAAGCAGTCTTCCCGCAGAGCAGGGAGCCTGATGAGGGACTCGATTCCAGGACCCTGAGATCATGACCCGAGATCATGACCCGAGCTGAAGGCACTTAACCGACATAACTGGCTGAGCCACCCAGGCGTCCCAAGTTATCTGTCTTGACAGAGTATAGCAATTGAACTAGATTTGTCCCTTGATCCTGCTAGACTGAACTCTGCGCCATCATGACTATCTCTGTACTTCCATATAGTGTCTGGTCTATGGTAGATGTTTAATACATATCTTATGAATAAATTTGCTTTTATAATGCCTCCTGAATGATTTGTATGTCAAGTCACGTAGCGGTCTTCTTTCCTAATGGATATGCTTAGGAGAATGTCACGTATCCAACTGAATATCCACTTGGATTTTACTAGGTGGACTGGGACAGTAGAATGCATATAAATTAATGGAACCAGTTATTTAGGAAAGGTAAATACCCTAATCAGATATGCTGATATCGGCCCAAAGACATTAGCCACTACTCTCTAGCCTGGTGTTCTACTTGAGCAAAACCTATGGGCCATATAAGGAGGCAAGAGTAGACAATGTGAAAGAGACAGCCTCTTCCATAAATGGTGCCAGAAAAACTGGACAGCTACATGCAGAAGAAGAAAACTGGACCATTTTCTTGCACCAGACACAAAAATAAGCTCAAAATGAGCCAAGACCTAAATTTGAGAGCTCAAACCATAAAATGCCTAGAAGAAAACATAAGCAGCAATTTCTTTGACATCAGCCACTGCAACACTCTTCGAGAAATGTCTCTGCAGCCAAGGGAAACAAAACAAACAAACAAACTCGTGGGACTAAACAAAAGTTTCTGCATAGCAAAGGAAACTACCAATTAAAAGGCAACCTTTGGATTAGGAGAAGATATTTGCAAATGATATCTCTGATAACAGGTTAATATCCAAAATGTTTAAAGAACTTACACAACTCAACACAAAACCACCAAATAATCAATTAAAAATGGGCAGAAGACATGAACAGACATTTCTCCAAAGAAGACCTACAAATGATCAACAGACAAGAAAAGATGCCCAACATCACTCATCAGGGAAATGCAAATCAAAACCACAATGAGGTATCACCTCACACCTGTCAGAATGGCTAAAATAAAAATGAAACAAGTGTTGATGAGGATATGGAGAGAAAAAAACTCCAGTGCATTATTGGTGGGAATGCAAATTGGTGTAGCCACTGTGGAAGACAGTATGGAGATTTTTCCAAAAATTAAAAGTAAAATTATCTGATCCAGTAGTTCTACTGGGTGTTAACCCGAAGAAAACAGAAACACAAATTCAAAAACATAAATATGCACTTCTATGTTTATTGCAGCACTGTTTACAATAACCAAGATATAGAAGCAGCCCAAGGCCCACTCATAGATGAATAAAGATGTGGCGTGTATACACACACACACACACACACACACACACACACACACAGTAGAATATTACTCAGCCTTAAAAATGATGAGATTTCATCCTTTGCAACAACATGGATGGAGCCTAAATAAAATATGTGAGATAAGGAAAGATAAACACTATATGATTTCACTTATATGTGGAATCTAATAAACAAATGAAAAATCAAAGCAGGAAGAGACTCAACTACAGATAACAAACTGGTGGTTGCTAGAGGGAAGGGGGTGAATAAACAAAATGGATGAAGGGGTATGAGAGCTACAGGCTTCCAGTTTGGGATGAATAAGCCATAGGGATAAAAGGTACAGTGTAGGAAATATAGTCAGTGGTATTGTAATAGCATTGTGACAGATGGTAGCTACACTTGTGAGCACAGCATAATGTATTATCTAGTTGAATCGTTATGTCGTATACCTGAAATTAACATAGCATTGTGTGTCAACTATACTTCAATTAAAAAACATCCATGGGATATATTCTTCTTATCAATGTGCCTTACCTCATTGCATAGGGACTCTTGAATTTCCCTGCTTATAGACAGAGGAATAGAACCTAGAAGGTATAAAAGTGCTAATAAGCTACCTATTAGTCTGTGGGTGGTTTATCATGCACACAGTGGAATTCTTAATCTGACTCAAATTCTTTTGTAGATGTTACAAGCCATCTAGGTGCAGATGATCTTCGTCATATCAAATAGTGTAGGCCAAATAAATTTAACAGCCTTTTGATGCTCCATCATTTTATTAGTAAATTTTCTTTTAGTCAGAAAAGCATGTGAACTCCCAGCAAGGAGTCCTTAGGTTCTAGCTCTACATATTCCTAATTATTACTTGATCCAATACAAGCCACCAAAAGGCTCTGGGAACTGGCTTCCTCATCTAAAACTAGATAGGAGAAGACAAGGTAAATAAGTTATGATGCAGGTTCAAGTAATAGTAAAACGATTGTGGATATATTTTCCAAACAAGGAGATGATATATTTTATTTGAGAAGATTTTTGTATAGTATCATTCATAGAGTATTATATAACTATTGTATAATGTGACGATGTAGGACATTTCCTCTATTTCTGTGTCTCAAAATATGAACTTTGAACTTAGACAAATTTGTCATGCATTCGCTTACGTTTATGTCACTTGGCTCTTCTAAACTACTGCCATATTCTGTTGTTAAATGGAATACATGTTTTAAGTAGGTGAAATGATTTTTATTTTGTGACCATTATTTGAAATAAATTTTTAAAATATCATATAACAATGATGGCAAACACGGTATTGTAAAAATTGGAAGATACATGATATTTTAAATCCCTTAGAAGCAGTGAAAGATTTATGAGTCGCATGCAGAAAACAACCATGCAACGTAGGAAAGCGATATCATGAAGGTGTGATTTTAATTGTGTAATGAAGCAGGAGCTACCAGGAGAACCATCAAACAGAATTCCCCAGTCAACTTTTTTTGAATGGAAATAAGATGTTTAAACTTGAGATAAAATATCTTCCTTAAGCTAATCTGTTTATCCTCAGAAATTTTAAGTCTATTGATTGTCACTAGTAGTTTTTCATGCTCCATATCCAGGAATGCTGTGGTCTCCTCCCGTCCTTCACGTGAATCCTGTAATTTGGGGAAGGTTAATTTTTAGCTTAGTAATCTTTTCAAAAAACAGTTGATGGAACAATTTAGACTTCGTGAGTTACCGCTTTCACTAGCTCTCCGTGTCAGGTTAGTTGTTTTGCAGTTAACAGCTGGGGCAGGAGTGTCACCACTCCAGATGCATTCCTTGTACTCTTTTGGGCCCAGAGTTCTACTTTTTTATTTTACCACAAAGGTTTTGGTGTCTCTTCAATTGAAGCTGATTAGGTTAAAGTCTTTTTTTTTCTTTTTTAAATCAACAAGCAAGTTTTTGAGTCATTAAATAAATCCAAGCATTAGGAATTCTCTCATTTGCAGTGAAGGTTCAGAGGAGAGATGAGGATGTGGAATGTGACAGGAAGCCCTCTGGGTCCTGGTATTTACCTCCTGATACCAGTGACTGAATGAACTTTCTACATGGAGCCGACATCACCTATTCCCCAAGCACCATCTAAGAATCTGCCAATTTTGAGCCTCCATAGATGAAGCAACCTACAGATAACCAGTCAATAGAGGAGAAAATGAGGTTTTCCTAAGTCATGGCCTCTGGGTTGTTGTTTTTATTTCTTTTTATTTAGTGTTTGTCACTGTCCTGAAGGGTCCAGAAAATGGAAAAGATTGTTCTTAACTTTTATGACTTAAGTTTATAGTCAAAAGAAAATGCTCATCCAAAGAAAATAGAAAGTAAAATCCTCTTGATCTGAGAATTGGAACAAGTGCAAAGGCTTTTCTTTAGTCATCTGACGGCCGCTGTGTTGTGAGCCCTTGGCTGCTGCAACAGTCAGACTTCAAACTTGACCCTGATCAGAATAAAAATGATAGCAGTTCACTCTAGATTTAAATGGAGGCTTTGGTTTTCTGTAGCGTTACTTTATAATACCATTTTCTATTGCATTGTTTCCCTTTGAGCGTGTCCTACCCACGTTATATCATACCCCTCTTATTTTGTACATGTCGGAGAGTTGCCGTTCACAATAATCTTAAAATTTGTTCATAACAATTTATGATAAAAATAATTAAATTATCACAGTAGTAAGAACATTAAATGAATTTCTAAACTATTTCTCACTTTCTGTTTTTCTGGAATAAGAGTTTTTGGAGAATCAGGATTTTAGGAGTAACATGACTCTTGGAAGCCATTTTGGGTCATGAAGCTCACTTTGCAATTGAAGAAAGTGAGACTCAGTTTCAACAGCTCATGTGAGGATAGTGAGTTTATAGCAGTGGTAACTGTAGATCCCAGTTTTCTGATAATTTTTTTTATTGCGTTGCTGTTTTTGAGATATCAGGTTGCTTCACTCTTTTTAAACCAAGAATTTTTACCAGTAATCAGATTTTGTAAGGTCACAGTCATTATATCAGTGACCTTGTCTATATACTTGTTATTAGTACATCCAGGTTAGTATAGAAAATGGAAGTGCCAAACTATTCCACTTTGGTTTTCACTGTTTCTGTGCCTATGCCTATTTATTAGTCCACATTACTTCTGTCCTCAAAATCTGAGAACTAGAACTAGAACTAGAAACTTTGTACTTGGATACTTTAAAAAGTTCCTTAATGTTTGCCTTACAGTGCCTGAAACTTATTTTAATCATATTGACTAAAATATGTATAGGGATATGGTTTCAGAAAGAATACTAGACTGTATCTTTTACATCTAACAAAAAGTTCTTTGGAGCTAATGCCCTTGGGATACTTGATAATGAAAGTCAGAAGGGTGTTAAAAATCTAATTTAGAAAGACTTCACCAATTTTGTAAATAGAAAAATTCTGAATAGTGAATCTGGTAGCAAATATACATTTATTAGACTTTTGATTGGTTATGGATATGTGCTGAACTTTATGGGTAAAAGCACAAATATCAGAACATATTGTATTTCTTCTTATATTTTTTCTTAAGGTACTTAAAATATTATCCTTTTGAACCTGCTTCACTGTTTTTGCTTGATAAAGAATATAGCAATAATAACTTTAAACTGAAAATCTTAAAACAAATCATTGGGACGAGCGCTTTTGTATTTTTTATCAAGTTTTATATTGACCAAAGAACAAGAATATGTGCCCTTTGTTTTCACAGTACTATATTGTAAAGAAAACCAGACAAAGCCCTGAGTTTCCTTTTGAAATAAGGTTGATTTTTTTCCTATACCTACAGAAGCTGAAGTAAAAAAAAAAAAAAAAAAATACGTAGAATATAGGATTTTTCAACTTACAATCATACTGTCCATCTTCTGTCCATCTTTCTACCCCTAATACTACGATCTATACCTGACACTGCCCCTCAAAAGTGTATATACTTCAAATATCATGCTTAAAATACATACTCAGTCCTATGGTGAGGGCCTACATATTAAGTAGTCAATTAGTAAGGACGATGGTTTCTAATGCAGAGAGTTTGCAACCTGGTGTGTTTGAGCTAATTTTAATTCTCTGAGATGTGTTGTACACAAATTACTTGATTACCTCCTACATTTTTCTTAATCCAGGTTCCTGAACATAATAATAAGGTTTTGCTTTTTTTGTTTTTTATAGACCCATTCATCAGCCGAATCTCTTAGCACTTCACAAACAGCTGGTGGTGAGCACTATCACTGACATTCTCTTGGAGTTCTTTTAGCTGCTTTTTTTTTTTTTTAATCACCCTTGATTGTCATAAGGAAGGAAAAGGAAGACCAGTTTTTGTTTAAACCGTGGTGATCAAAAGAAGTCCCAGTAGTAGTATGGACTGACTTTGACAGTGACTTGTATTTGCAAAATATATGAGACTTGCTCTACTTTTTTCCTTTTTCCTTCTCTTTTTTGTCTTCTCTTTGATGGAAATAAAGTTTTAGTTTTAGCCAGAACATTTCATTTATATTTTAGAGGACTATTCCCTAGTTGCTTTGCCTTCATCATCTTGGGAATGGCCTGCCAATTGTGTTCTACCTCATTTGATTTGTAGAAGATGCATAACTTTTCCTGAAAATGAGCAGACTCTTTAATTAGTCATATGTGTATTTTGGTTTTATTTCTGTGCTAATGAAAATATATATAGTTTTAGGATTATAATTCTGAAAGGTTATCTTTTCGATGAGTGTATAGTTCAAGTATTCCCAAGAAGTTCTGTTGTCGTTTATATTCTCACTTATTGACCTCTTCTAGCATAAATCCCTCTCTTCTTTCCTTTTCATCATTACACCCGTTGAAATAATTTTCTGTGACTATATTTTTTATTATTCCTGAATATACCCATATGGGGACATGTTTGCAAGCAGTGTAATAATTTGTAAATTTTTTTTTAAAGCAGGCTTCATGCCCAGGGTGGAGCCCAATGTGGGGCTTGAACCCACGACCCTGAGACCAAGACCTGAGCTGACATCAAGAGTCAGACACTTAAATGACTGAGCCACCTAGGCACCCTTGTAACTTTTTTTCCTGACACTTTACTCCGTGAGTCTGGAGACCACCTTGGATTTGTATTATCCAAATATGGATGTGTTCAAAGGGATGGAATTTATTTGGAACTAAGGGAGATTGAAAGAAGCTGAAACTAGTACAGTGATATGTGGTTAGTGGACTTAGCTAAAAGCAGTGAAGGTATTTGGAGTTTCATAAATATTATTTGTAACGTTCAAAGAAACACAGCTGTACTTTTCTGAAGGTCATAACTCTCTTATACAAGGTTTTTACTCTTTGATATTAAGACTCAAATCTCTGTAAATTCCATGTAACCAAGGAGATGTATTGTTACTTCAAGAAAAAAATGAATTACAGTATTGCAGAGTTTTATTTATTTATTTATTTATTTATTTATTTATTTATTTATTTAATTCGGCGTAAGTTTAGAAAAGCATCTTGCATCCTTTATAGCCTGCTGCACGGACATGGTGCTCAGTTCATTTTGGTTAAGTGTCTGCAGATGTTTTGGTAACCATTCCTGAACCCAGGGCTGGAATGAGGCCGGGCAGGTCTGATTTGTAGCCAGTGCCAAGTACCGTGATGACAATACTCTCGATGTGGGCAAATCTAACCTACCAGCGTGATGTTACCAAGCAGAAGGTGGGTAAAAGATGCGCAGGAATACATCGTACAGTCTTTCCACCATACAGGTCCTAACAGATGTAAATAGCCTCAAGGGCACAGGGAGCAGTAATACACAGTCAGCTGTTTAGGAGGTGATGAGTTAGAATAGTTTATTACATTTGTTTTTAGTATCATTCATTTACTTGTAACTTTATGTGCTTACATATTCAGTAATGGTTACGGTTTAACAACTGGCTCACAGAGGGCCTGAAATGTAAGTCTGTTCCCTGAGTGAGTCTAGGGAGCTTCAGTATGCCACCCTCAATCTGTTGCGGCACCAAGTGCTGTTACATATGTCATTTGTTTCTGTGGTTATTGTCTGTGCCTCTGAAAATAGTGTTGCTTCCTTTCTCTGGAAAATGTATATCATTACCCTGACCAGTAATATAAACGATTTTAATAAATGGCTTGTTTCTACATGAAGTAAACTAAATATAGGTCATTGTCCCTTAGGAACTTAGCACCCGAAGTAGATAGATCTAGTCCTGGAAAGAACAGAAATATTCAAAATGTAAACATTGAACAATAAATGAGTTATGTTTTCATTTTTTTCCCCCAAACTTCAGTAAGGAAGGAAAAGCTGTTTCTGTCCATTCTGATCAGTCCAGTAATGCCTTTGTTGGATGAAAATCTATGAGCCCTGCCCCTTCCTCTGTGAACCATTATACAAACAGATTGTGATTTTGGTGGCCTTCCTTAGCATTCCAAATAGAAAAGCAGAACTGAAAAAGCAGTTCATCATTATACTGTTACATGGCAGATTAGATTCACAGAGCAAGGGGCACTGCCATCGTCTGCCCAGCACGGACTTCCAAGACCACTGGGCAGATAGAAATGTTTGCAGCTTGTTGGCACATAACAGAGAGCAGGGGTTTCCTTTTATTAGAGAAAAATGGTTAGCAGCCTGGGCAATGTTGATCATGAGATGACAGGCTTGCCACTGAATACCGCAAGGTATGCATGTCTCTTCTATTGCCAACAGAGAATGCTTGGGAGCAATCCACAGACTCTCCAAGAGAGGCATTCAGTAGAATGTCTGACCTTTTATAGGATTAGATCATTAGAGAACTTATTGGCTGAGCCTGCCCAGAAATGCATTTCCTTAACTCTATATTAGTATTTTCATTCTTGCTGAGAATAATTATAAGCAGCAGTTAAATAAGGAATACTTTCCCTACTTTACATGTCATATTTCTTTTATAAACAATGTGATAAATTATTTTTAGAGTTTACTAACCAGAGGTCATTTATTTCCTTTATAGCACGCTTTTTCCCTCTTTTTAAAGATAAGGATACTATGTAACCTGTGAATCATCCCTTTTTTGTCTGGTGACCAGAAATTGAAAGTTAAATTTAACAGGAGTATATTAACAAGTGTCATTGAGACTTATTTTCTAATCACTCTACATATTTGACTTTCCTCTTTTGTATCTATGTCATTATTTAGAAGCAACTTCAGTCTTCTAACAGAAGGTAGAACACAGATTATGAGCACTTTAGTCCAAAGAGGCAGTAATGGAAAAAGTAATAGTTACACTTGTGATGTATTTCATACCAGTATTGTTGGTCGTCTATATACCCAAGTACTGTATCGAGGCCCCATTCTCTTCTCCGTCACTTCCTCTACCAGTGCGATCCCGTGATGTGGGGTATGACTGACCTGTGAAGTTCAGAAATCTGTGACGTGATTGAGTGGTTATGTTCAGAAATACTGTTTAGCCAGTCTTCCACGGGGTGTAATATAACACTGACAAACAGGACAAGTGTCATAGAGGGGAAGACTTATTATATGGCAAAAGGGCAATAATGCCTCACGTCACCATGATGGGAAGAACCGCAATCCAACCTGGAGAACGCCGCCTGCATCTAGTACACAGGTGAGAGAAGGGAATTGCTCCACCACAAAGACTCAAAAGCTGTTTCAAAGATTAACCACCTCAAAGGCTACTTCTTCCTGTGAATATCGCAACCTAGACCATTCATGTGGGACCGGGGTGCTTGGCACCTAGTGAATGGTGGTGGTAGGATCCCCTATTCTCATTGCCAAGATACAGAAATGCAGAGTGAGGGTATCCAGACAAGGAGCACTTCAATATAATTATGATTCATTGCATTTCATGTCATACAGGACCACCTTGCGAAGCTTAGCAGGTGTGTTGTCTTTCAGACTGTCCCATTCCGGGATGGCATTTGACGCCAGCATGCTAATACAGTTGGTACAGTGCTTTCCAGTTTCTGGTCTCATGTCCTCACATCTAGGTACTAGGTTTTGCATAGCCATATGCCTCTGGAGAGGCTATATTTAGCTATGATTGCATTGTTCTTTGACCATGCTAATATTGAACTATTCATTAGATTAAAAACTGTAGAATGGTCGAGGCTTTCATGGGAAAATAAGCTGGTTTGTATTTCATTAATGATTTAACAACTTAAAAAGCTTCATAACCTAGGAGAGAAGTTTTTTCTATTAAAATATGGTTATTTTGTAAGATTCCAGGTAAGACATTCTAGTCTGTTTTTTATTTAAATAGGCTACTGAAATAAATTCTCCTATTTCAATAATGAACAAGTTTATTACCTGAAAGAAAATGTAATTGTTTCAAAAAACATTTTGTGCCATGAGAGCTAAATATGTCTCATTTTGCATGCTTGTTTTGTTATTGTATTATGTTATTCTCATAAAGGAAAGTTATTAAAATAAATAGTGTACCAGGAAAGCATACCTGTAAATAATACTGACTTACTGGAAAATTATATTAAAAATGGATACAAAGAAGAGGGCTTGGACAAATACATTAAAAAAAACGCTGACTTATAAACAGACATCACTATTTCCCTGCTCTTGGTAGTTTATTTGACTTCCCTTATTTGTGAAATAAATATATTTCATATTAGCATATGAGACATCTTAAATTTCTGAACTTTTTAAAATGAAATTTATTGCCATTTCAGGGTTTCTACAACAGAAGAGTTTTTTTGGAAGAATGCCATTGGCCCAGTGAGATGGGAGAAATGCTCTGTATAATTTGAAAACACATTCTTTAGGTGACTTAAAAGGCTAAGGAGGCCATTTTAAAATTAATATCATTCTCTTGGGAGGAACCGTCACATCCAAAGACACTGAAATTATCTCTAATAGGTTCTGTAAAAAATTTATTACATTTTGACTCATAAAAACTCTTGCACATTGGGTTGAATTTCTATTTGTATTTGTCTTTGTTAACCAGTTTTATTTACATTAGGAGAGGTTTTCTGTTTTATCTTCATTGTGGTCCTTGAGAGTGAAATTACCTGTTTGTACACTCTCTCTGCAAAGTTGTATATCCCTTGCATAAAACTGTTGGTGATTTGCATTTATATTCATGGAATTCTGCCTGAGCCTCTCAGTGGCTCTGGCTGGGGAGTTTTGAGTCTGAGGTTGTAACAGAATATTTTGAAGTACTTAGCATGAATGCTCATTTTTTTTTTCCCAGTGTTCGCATGTTGCATTGACCTCTACAGGTCTGTGTAAACTGTACAGTGTTTGAAGTCTTCGTTTCATCTCTTAAAATGCCTAACACAGTGTTGGGTCAAGTGGCAGAAACGGAAGTTGACTTGACATGTGGATTTCTAAGTACGATGGGGTTCATCGGTGTTGTGGGATTTGATGCTGGGGAGGATGAATTCTTAGGGGCATCTAGGTTCTTGATCGGCTGGATTGAAGTACTAGAAAGGACCACTGAAATGGTGCCAGGTGGGATGGGATCAGGGTCTGATCTATGGGTAATAGTCTGCATAGAATCTGAGCAGCTGGAAAAGGTGCATTTGTGCGTAGTGTGGTGATCCCTGCATTCTCTTTCTGTTCCTGTTGAGGTTTTCTACCTATTTCCCCTGTTAAGCAAATGATGAAATCGATTTCAGTAACTAAAACCCATTGTCCTAATTATTTAAATATACATCTTAGTTAGTTCTAGTTCTTCCTTCATTTTCTCCTACCTGAATTGGTGTGGTTCTAAATATATTTATTCCCCCAACTATTTTTTTCTTTACTTCTTTTACCTATTCTTTTGTTCTGCTGCTTCCTGCTCTTGTCCTCTCTCTTTCCTTTTGTTTTCTTTGATGCTTTCTTATGTCTTTGGTATTCATGTGTGTGTGGCATTAGTGTCACTGAATCTAACACCAAAATTTGTTTAAGATGGCAAACTTAATGGCATGTATATTTTACCAGACTACAAAAGATGTATTACTGATGCAACATTAAAAATGTCTTTTAAATCAGTAGCTCCCAGTATAGCATATAAGTCTCTTGAAGGTAAAAGCACAGAAGAGCACAGTCCTGGGGCAGTGTGATGGCTAACCTCACTTGTCTCCACTCAGCAAGTCCGTAGCCGAGCTACCAATCCCTAATGCTTAAGCAGGCTGGCGAAGTTTCTCTCCAGCCTCAGATAGCCTTCACCTACATTGAAACTAATATTTGTATTAGTTTTTACTCTCTTTGTACAATAAGAGCCTTATTGGCTCTTTTGGAAACATTTTTGCCTGGCAATATTTGTTTTACTGGAGTTTTTTTTTGTTTTTTTTTTGACATAGTGTATACCCGTGAAACTATAACCACAATTAAAGTAATGAAAAGACCCATTTCCCCAAATGCTGCCAAGAACCATTGTGTAATCCCTCCCTCATGTACTTTCCTATCCCACCCACAAACTGCTTTCTGTCACTATGTATTAGTTTGAATGTTCTAGATTTTTATATAAATGAAGCATTCAGCCTGTACTCTTGTATCTGGCTTCTTTCACTCAACATAAATATTTTGAGATGAATTGATGTTGAGGTCTGTATAAATAGTTCATTTCTATTTATTACCGAATAGTATTCCTTATATGGATATACGACGATTTGTTTATTCACCTATTGGTGGACATCTGAGCTGTTTGCAATTTTTGACTTACAAATAAAGCTTCTGTGAATATTCACCTATAAATCTTTTCATGAGCATATATTTTTATTTCTCTTGGGTAAGTAAGAGTGAAATGGCTGGATCATTTAAGTATATATTTAAACTAACAAACTGTTAGAATCAGAAACGATTTTATGATTTTACATCCCTGCCAGTATTGTTTTAGGGTTCCAGTGGTTCTCTTGCCTCACCAACATTTAATATGGTTAGGTTTTTTAATTTTTAGCCATTTTAATAGGTGTAAATTATAATTTATATTTATTTTATAATTAAAGATGTTGAGCATCTTTTTGTGTGCTTATTTGGTGTTCATATATCTTCTTTGGTGAAAATGAGTCTGTCCAAAACTTTGCGGATTTATTTCATCAGTTGATTGTTTTTGGATTGACTGGACTTTGATGGTTCTTTATATATTCTGAGTACAAATCTGCATCATATATGATTTGATAAAAATTTCTTCAGTCGGTGGCTTGTGTTTTTATTCTTTTAAGAATATAGGAAAAGTAGAAGTTTTGAATTTCATGAAGTTCAATTTATCAATTTTTTCTTCTGTGATCGCACCTTTGGTGTAATAGCTAAGAAATCTTTATCCATTCCAGGTAGTGAAGGTATCCGGCTGTGTTTTCTTCTGGAAGTTTTATAGTTTTAGGTTTTACAGTCAGGTCTGGGATGCATACATGCGCAGGTTTATTTCAGGACTTACTCATTATAGTTATATAAATTTTTTTCTATTGAATTTTTTTATATATATTGTCTTGTCGTTTGCGAATAAAGAATTTTATTTCTTCCTTTCCACTCTTGAATTACTTTTATTTCTTTTGCTTGTCTTATTTGATTGGCTTGAACTTCTAGTACAATGTTGAATAGAAGTTGTTGGTATCCTTGTCTTACTTCTAATCTTAGGGAGAAAGCATTCAATCTTTCACCTTTAAGTAAAATATCAGCTGTAGGCTTTTTCATAGATGCTCCTGTCTGGTTAATTTTCTTCTATTTCTAGTTTATAGAGAAGTGGTTTTGTTTAGTTTAGTTTTATTTTTATGACCAGGAATGGGTGTTAGATATGTCAGATTCCTACTTAAGAAGGTCATATGGTTTTATTTTGTTAGCATGGTAAAGTGATTAATTTTCAAATGTTAAACCATCCTTGAATACAAGTGGAATTGTAATAAGCTCCACTTGGTCATGCTGTATTTTCCTTTTGTATTTCATTGAATTCAAATTATTAAGATTTTGCCCAGAATTTTTGCATCTATTTCCATAGTTTTCTTTTCCTGTAATATCTGTGTTTGGTTGTCAAGGTAACATGGTCCTCATTTACAGAAATGTGAAATACCCTCTCCTTTTAATGTCTTGGATAAGTTGATGTAGAGTTAATATTACTTGTTCCTTAATTGTTTGGGCCTAGAGTTTTCTTTGTAGGAATATTTTAAAATAAAAATTCAATTTCTTTAATAGATATGGATTATTGAGGTTATTTCTTTGTGAGTGATCTTTGGTAGTTTGTGTCTTTTAAGACATTTTTGTACTTTGTTTAAGTTGTTGAATTTATTGGCATTTTTCCATAATATTCCCTCACTATCCTTGTATTATCTGTTGACTTTGTCATGGTAATACTTCTGTCATTCCTGTTATTGGTAGTTTTTGTCTTAATTTGTCTTTTTTATTCATGATCCATTTGCTTAGAAATTTTTATTCTATTTAAATATATGAGAGAACCAACATTTGGTGTAATTGATTATCTGTATTTTTATCTGCTTTCTAGTTAATTGATTTTCGCTCTGACCTTTATTCTATTTTGTTGCTTAGTTTGCAATTAATTTTATCTTTCCTTCTTTTCTAATATGTGCATTTGTTTAGTGCTCTTAATTTCCACTAATTACTGCTTTAACAGCCTCCTACAAATTTTGATATGCTTTGTTTTAATTTTTACTTAATTCAAGGTACTGATTTCCTTTTTGTTTTCTTCTTTGACTCTGCCTTATTTAGAACTGTGTTTATTTTCCAACTATTTGTAAATTTTCTGGTCATCTTCGTTACTGGTTTCTGATTCAATTCCATTCTGGTCAGAGAACATATTTTGTATGACTTGAATGTTTGCAATTTGAGACTTGTTTTAGGACCAAGAATGTGATCTCTCTTAATAAATGTATTAGGCGTACTTGAAGATAATGTTTTGCTGTTGTTGGATAAATTGTTCTATAGATATCCGTTAGAATAAGTTGTTCGATAGTGTTTTTCTTTAAATGGATGATGGTTTCTTTGATGATTTTATATTCATTATATAAAATATTGACAAAATGATCCTGAAATCGGACTCTATTTGTGGATATGCCTATTTCTCTTGGTATTTATTGGCTTTTGCTTCATTATTTGTGGAGATCTCTTGTTCGGTGGGTGAATGTTTAGGGTCTTATGTCTATTTGATGATTTGACCCCTTTATCATTATGAAATAATCTTTTATCCTGGGTAATATTCTTTGCTCTGAAACCTACTTTATCTGACTTAATGTAGCCACTCTGGCTATCTTTTGATTAATGTTGGCTGGTAATTTTTTTTTTCTCTTTTTACTTTTAAACCATCCACATATTTCTGTTTGATGGGAATTTCATGTAGGCAGCATGTACATGGGTCTTAACTTTTTAAATCTAATTTAACAATATCTGCCTTTTAGCTAAGGTATTTAGACTATTTGCATTTAATGTGATTATTGATCTGGTTGGATTTAAATGTATCATCTTCTTTTTTGGCTTCCATTTTCCTATTTTGCTTCTTTCATTTGGATTAATTGAGCAATTTTATGATTCCATTTTACCTACTATGTTGGTTCATTAGCTATAACTCTTATTTTAGAGGTGGCTTTAAGATGTATATTATCTTCCTTTTAACTTACCAGCGTTTACCTTTAACTGATACTATACCACTTCAGAGTTGTGGCATGCCTGGTAACTAAAAACAATTTTTATTGGAGAGTAATTGATATATAATATTCTATTAGTTTCAGGTGTGAGACATAGAGATTTGCTCTTTTATATACCTTATGAATTGGTCACCACAATTAGTCTAATTACTGTCTGTTTCCTGATAATTTTAATTGAATTACAGATACTGTTTTACCTTACTGAATGCAGGATATTATTTTTACTACTATACATATATGTTTTTTGAAGTATAGTAACACACAATGTCACATTAGTTTCAGGCATATAGCATAGCAATTGGACAACTGTCTAGGCTCTGGACTGCTCCCCACAGGGGTTGCTACTATCTATCACCATGCGCTATTACAGCAACATCGGTTATATTTTCTATGTCGTACCTTTCATCGCCATGACTCCTCTACCTACTTTTGATCATTGTTCTGGCACCCAGTGAAATTTCCTGAAAATTTCTTTTGAGTCTCAGTATTAATTTGTTAGGTGGGACCAGAGTGGTGCTCAGTGTAGGATGAGCTGTTCCCCAATCCTGGGCCATGGGCCTCCTGTGTACTCTGCCCCATTCTCTGTATGTCTTGACATGGTTCAGTCCACCTGCTCGGCAGAAGCACCATGTTTGGCCTTGTGTGTGGGCTGGCACTGTTATTTCCAGTCCTTTCAGGTCCTTTCCTAATAGGTATGTGCTGATCAATACTCAACTGAGTATTTGAGCATCCCTTCCGTGGGTCACTGGAGTTACTGCTTTGGTCAGCTCTCTCCTCTTTCCTATGCACGCTGCCTGCCTAGGCCAGCACAGACTCTAAGCTCTGTCTCCTGAACAGGAAGTCTGCCGGGTTTCCACTGGATGCAGGGCCCTGATCTATAGCCCGGAAGCTCTATCAGGGCAGCGAGCCAAAGCAGTGGTGGGGTTCACCATGTTTGTTTCTTGTGTCTGGAGTAGCCCTCCTTATCTGATCAGTATCCCGAAAACTGTTGTTTTGTATGTTTTGTCTGTTTGTTTTGTGCAAGTCAAATAAATATCTAGGCCCTGTTACTTAATCTTGACTGGAGTGAAAATACTTGGAGTATTTTATGAAAGGGTAGAATCGGTTTATAAAGATGTACTCCAAAACTCTCTCTTTTAATCGATCAGTGCAGATATATACTAGTGGCATAAGTTGCCTGCTGCTAGGAATAACGTCACCCAACACAAATGCATCTACTTTAACATTCACAAACCTCTTGGGTAGATTGCGGGAGGGTTTTTTTTTTTTTTTTGGCAAATGCTTTCAAAGTATAGTAGTGAAAGTAAAAGAGTAGTTTTTTGCCTCATTGAGAGAGTATGGAGTAAAAAAAAAAAAAAATGGATTTATAGCCTAACTTTCACTTAAGAAATACATGACCTTAGGAGTATTATGTATTTCTTACCTTCTAATCATCCATTCTCTCAGGAATAAGTGGCAATGTTGGTTTAATCAGCTTATGAGTACAAATGAACGTAGATATCAATTATTCATGCTGATTTTTCATTTTGAAGGTATAAGATGTTTGGTACTGCACACTGTTTCTTTTTAAAATACAATTCAAAAAAAATAAATAAAAGGAAAAAAATAAATTCATAAACTCAAAAAAAATACAATTCATAGGAACTTTGAGCTTTTTAGATATCTAGAATACAATAAAGTGTTGTTTTTATATTGATCTGAATGTCCTAGTAGAGTTTCAGTGATTCCTGTGGGATGATCATGCAGTAATTACAATTTTAAGTAGCTCATATGTCTCAAAATGTTATCATTGCATATATTAATGCTATCTAAATGCAGTTGTAAAAAGAAATATGAGGAAAATTATTAAATAATTATCAGAATGAAGTTGAGTTAATAGGTGTGACATCCAATTATAACTTGCCCCAAGAGAAATATTGAGTGAAGGTTGAAAATTTCAGCCTCAGCTAAGACCCCAACTCATGCTAACTTAGAGTAGGTAGGATTCATAATTTCAAAGGAAACCTTTGTTAACATCTATTGTTATTAATGCTTTGCTGTAATTTAGAACCTATGTATTATATATGTGGATTTAACTATCAAATGGAAGATTGCTCTTATTTAAAAATTTTGCTATTTTCATGTGAGAATATGCTGACATGCATTTTAGGACTTGTTAAATAAGGTGGAGAGAGAGGTTATGGACAAGCAAGTGGGAAGGCTAGAATGACCCATGTGGTAAGAGATTAGAGTTGGGGACATAGTATGAACTCATGTTTAGCTAAATATAGATGGAGATCTGTGCATACACATGAACATATATGTATATATACACACACACACACACATACATATGTATATATATAGACACGTATATATAAATATTTATATATGTCTATATTACTAGTGTGCACACACATATATTTCCTTGGTCTGGAAGCTGAGAGTGACTAGAAATAATAACATCCCAATAGCAACACCCTAGATGCATGTCAACCAAATCTTGGTTTCTAATACCATATTCAAGTAAAAGAAAACAGGTTGTTAGAGAAATGACTGATTCTGAGTCTGGAACTGGGATTATATAAGACGAGGCTGGAGAATCTTGTTGTGCCAGAAAGAAAGGGTTTTGTTTATTTGTTTGTTTTGTTTTTTTTAATGCTCCAAAAATCCCACAATGATAAGAGTATGTCAAATGGACATGGGGTCAAATGAAAGACTTCCAGTGGCCAAAGCTGGAATAATTTGAGCAACAGAATAAAAATATACTTTGGGAATAGAACCCATAGTAAAATATATATATCCGTGAGTCTATATATATAAATGCATTAGTGAATAAATAAATGGGGAGAAGTACAATCTCCTATGCAGAAGAATTCCAAATAACTTATGTAGACACTCTGCCCTCAAGGAGGTGAAGCCGTGGTCCTCACTCCTTAAGTGTGAGTTATACATAGTGGCTTCCTTCTAAAGAGTACAGTATAGAAAGGGGGGAAAAAAGAGTAATTTATCGTAGAGAAATTTGACAAAACACTGCTTCAGCTGGTTGCTCAAGATTAACTTAACAGTGATTAAGTCATGTTAGTACATACCCCTGATATGATGTGATGAGAATAGCACTTGACTCTGGTTTTCTTTCCATAAACCCAGTCTAGTCATAAGCGATACTTCAGATGAATTCAGAATAAGGGGCGTGCTGTAAAATGCCTGACCAGCACTCCTCAGAGCTGTCAAGATGATCAAAAACAAGGAATGTCTGAGAAACTAACGGCCAAGAGGAGCCTAGGGAAACATGAAAATTGAATGTAATCCTGGATGGGATCCTAGAACAGAAGTAGGACATTCGGTAAAAACTAAGGAAATAAGAATAAAATGTAGACGTCAGTTAATAATATGTCAGTATTGGTTCATTACTTGTGACCAACGTACCGTACTCACGCAAGATGTTAATAATGGGAAACTGGGTGTAGGATATAATGGGAACTCTCTGTTCTGTCTTCACGTTGTTTTTATAAATCCGAATATAGTCTAAGATTTGTAAGCATTTAAAAACATTTAGCTTATTTCTAGCTTCATTTTAGCAGTTATGAGTTTATGGTGAAATGAAATAGAAGTAGTATACAAATGGGATTTAAAGTTCAAATCAAAAATTACATTAATTACATTACATTAATTACATTAATAATTAATTAATTAATTAATAATCAATTACATTAATTACATTAATTTCAATGCATTTTGATATCTATCTGTTTAATAAACCTCCTTCTCAAATTGTTGCACAACTTGTTCCCGGTTATTTTGGGTTGAGAGTATAAAACCTTTCTATAAAGAAAGGTTTTATACTCTTTCTACCCACCTTTCTTTATTGATGGCACTGAGTAAATACTGAGGGAGAAGAAATGAGGAAAACAGATTCATTTTATTAAAAGTTGTCTCATGCTGTGTAACGTGGAACATATTTCTGTGATTAACTCCTTTGACTGAGATCAAAATATTTAAGCACTTGAGTTGCCTTTTAGAGAATCACTATGCTATAATAGAGCTTACATTGGAAATGTTCATTGCAAATACCAACACCATTTTTAGGAGAAAAGTATTACTTAGCTGTATATCGATAAACTCTTCCCTTGAGCTTTATCCACTCTCTTTCGTCACTGCTTTTGGAAACTCACCTCCGTCTGAAGGAATGGGGGTTGTCAACTTTTAAAGTCTCAGGTGCGTTTCAGGATTTTTCTCTCATCCCACAGCCAGATTTTCCTGTGGTTTTCTCGTTACTTCTCTTGTGGTGCAGCAGAACGCTATGTCCTCTGCAGACTTGTCGTAGGACATTTCAGTGTCTTGTGCTCTCATTTTAAGAGCATTAAAATATGACTGATTAGCAGCATAAAGACTTCTGGAGTCTGTGAAGAGAAGGAACAAAGAAAGGAGATATGTATTATGCTGTCATGTTTAGGAATTATTGTGGAATATCGCTATTTTATTAAAAAATGTCTGAGGCTCATTTATATATAACACGTGTCATGGTAGATACAGAGATAAGAGGTAATGATTCTGCTTTCATGGGCCTGAAAGTCTAGTAGCTACATACATAAATATAATTAAAATAAGATTTTTAAAAAAGGTACCAAGCCAGGAGATACTGCTTATTTAGATGCATGAGGATGCTCATTGAGAAGTTGTATTCTTCCTATTGTCACTGGTAACTTCTTTATTCATGTCAGAAAAAGATAAAATGCAAGACTACAATGGGTGTAGCAAGAATTAACAAGGAGAATTAATGAAAATGAAAAAGAGGCAGAAAGAAGTTAGGAATGGGGCTGCCGTGATGTAAACATGTCTACAAAATCTGAGTTCCACACGAAAACACCGTGAGCCAAAGCGTACAATGTCAGAAAATCACCGTTGGTGAAATGTCTTTCCTTTTTTCTTCTAGAGCCATTCTCCACTCTTTCCCACTTTGCTGTTTGTACGGGGAGGACAGCCTAGCCAGGTCCCTTGTCATCCAGCTTCCACTTGCAGTTGGCCAATGGAGAGCCCCAGAAAAAGATGGGAGACAGGATGAGAGGGAAGTGAGGCTGTTTTACTCCTCTTACTCCCTTCTGCAGGGGCTCCCTCCTGCAGGGGCTCCCTCAGGCTGGCCGTGTCCCTCTACCAACGATCACACTCACAGTAAGGTTGCTCTTTCCTCATCTCTCCCCTTCGTATTTCTGGGGACCCTTTCTTCCTGCTTCTTCAGACTTAGCTGTGACTAGCCCTAGAGAACCTGCTCATTTTGGGGTTCCCTTATATCTGCCTACATCTTTGCACATAGCCCTTATATTCAACTTTTCTTGAATTGTTCTTATTTGAGTGCATCGTAGGCTTCCTGACTGGCATGTTAGAAAAAAATCAGAGCTACAAGAACCTAATCATCATTGAATCTTCTTCCTCCTTTATTTTACAAATGGCAGTAGAGGGATGTCTGGGTGGCTCAGTTGTTTAAGTGGCTGCCTTCAGCTCAGGTCATGATCCCAGGGTCCTGGGATCGAGTCCCACATCGGGCTCCTTGCCTGCTTCTTCCTCTGCCTCTGCCTGCCTCTCTGCCTACTTGTGATATCTCTCTCACTCTCTCTCTGACAAATAAATAAATAAAATCTTTAAAACAAACAAACAAACAAACAAAAAAACAAATGGCAGTAGAAAGGAGCCAGCAAGAGATCAAATTTTCCTCAGTGTCTAAGTTAATGGTAATGCCTGGTCTCAAATCTAGACATGCCAATTCCTACTATTCCTAGTTCTCATTTCCCACTTCTTTGGAAATTATGTAAGTATATTTCTTTTCTAGTTTCCAAATTCAAGGCTTTTGAAGCTGAAGCAATGAACTTTTCAGCATTTAGCTTTTGAACATGTGGACATAAACAAAGGTCCCTGAATGAGAACAAATAGGGTGTTTTGTAGGGAGTCAACTACATGACTTTTGTTTGGTAGAGACACCAAGGCAGGCAGGGAAGTTAGGAAAGCTTTATAGTGGAAAAAGTTTTATATATGTTCTGATCAAAAGTTGTTGGTGTGGTGAAGCTGGAGGCAGGCTAAGTAGAAGTGAATCTAATTAAAAAAAAAAGTGAATCTAATTTGATTGGTTTGGAAGCCTATTTGACATTCTCTGGTTGTTTTTAAGTTGAAAGCAAGGGCAAAAAAACAAAAAAAAAAGAAAAAAGAAAAATAGGAAATCTGGTAGTCCAAGTCCTGATTGCCCTGGGGTGAGTGCTGTGGAGTTGGTGGGTCAGAGTTACGTTGTCGTATATGATTCAGCCATTATCTGCTAGTGTTGTCAGTCTCTGAGGCATGGAAGCAATTGATTTGCTTCATAACTTTCATAGTCATCATCTGAAGGAACTTAGGTCACTGAGCAGCAGATTAGCTGTAGATTGTTCTAGGGGCAGTTCAGCAAGTCTCGGAAGAGAAAGTGATCCTCTGGAGTTACAGATGGTAGAGGACAGAGGCAAATTTGACCTGTCTTGGAGCAGTTCTGTAGACGGTCTACTAGACTGGGGCAAATAGGTCCTGTGCCTGTGGTGTTTGGTGTCATACATATTTATGCCTTGGGGTGGAGTTTTGGCACAGCTGACTTTTTGCATAGGAGCTTTGTCAATCATTACTGTGACTTGGTCACATCTTTGCCAGCTCTTTTGTGGTGTGGATGTCAGCAAAATTTCTTGTAAGAGACAAACAGAGAAATCTTTATTCTTATCTGAGAGTCTGGAGTTGGGGAGTGGCAACCACGTTTGAGTCAAGCTTCTGGTGTTGACAAATTTCTAAATTCTGTATTCCCATATAGTTTTTGATGACAGTTATCCACTGAAGCTTTTATGAACTTCACTCTTACATTTGAAAAAGGCCTACCTGCATCTCCGTCTCATCCAGATGAAGGTAGGGGAATGTGACTATCAGGATTGTGGTACTCGGTTGGTGGCTGCCATTCTCATGGGTTCTTGACTCTGCTCTACACAGTTTTCCAGTTGTTTCTGTTGTCAAATCACTTCCTTTTTTCAAAACATCTTGTGTCCCTTAGCATGAGGTTGTCTGCACAGTCCAGCTGTAGGGTTAATTTCTTTCTTAGATTGCTCCCATAGCACTGAGGTCCCCAAAGTGACTCCACTTTCAATCTTGTTGTTGTTGTTGTTGGGCTATTTTAAAGAAATTCTAGCCATCGAGGTCAGATGAGAAATTTAATTTGGGGAGAAGGATAGGAGAGGAGTCTCTGAAATATAATTTGACTATGTTTGAAATGTAATCAGACGATAGCCTTGAAGGATAATATATAGGTTGAGAGCAAAAGGATCTGTCCCTTTATCTCTCCTGACACCTATTAGGTCTTCTGGCCAAGATTGCCGGGCATGCCTTTGTAGCTAGTGTTACCTGGTCTTGCAGTGGAGCAGAGGTATTGGTCTTCTTTGGGACTTAATACTTCAGGTGAACTTAGTATATGTCCAACTACATCAGCTTTTCTCTCACAGTTGGCAGAGACAGAGATTCTAAGTGGTCAGGTTGGAGTAAGCTGGGTGTTAATCCCCTTCCATTCAATGAACGAATTCTGACATTGGCCTGTGAGTTCCTAAGGGCAAAAATTGAGTCTTAACTTTACATAACTAGAAGCTATCTTAGTAATTTCCTTATAGAATATATTCATATGTTTATTAGAAAGAATTAACTATTATGACTATGGTATTTCAAAAACCGTTAAAATATTGGTAGTATTTTCTTTACCTTGGAAATAGATTTTTCTTTATTCTTCAACCATTGGCACATTTAATATGTGAGAAAATAGGTCTTTGTATAAAAATAAAGATTTTTAAATATTGTCTTTGTTTCCTTGAAAGTTCTATTTCCTTACCTTTTGGTTGTTGTCCTATAATGTGAGGCTCTTGAGCTTCCTACTGATCTTACTGGAAATTAAACACACACACACCCAAAATACAAAATGAAACAAAAACAAAAAAAACTCATTATTATGTAAAATTTGTATTAAGCAATAATCCGTATTCATAGTTGTTGAAATATTGTATATTGCATTAATGTTAGTAATCCAGCATTGGCAATATCATGCCTTACTTACAGGTTTTGCAAACCAGTACAGTGGTAGAAATGGATGAAATTACAATACACAGGGAGCTTTCCATAATGGAGAAAAAAAGCTGGTGCCAGAGGTGATGATCTATTCGTGTATTTCATGGGAATATTAATTGGTTTCTTTTAAAACTTTGGTAAAACTGGCAGTGATAGTTATAGAAGTGGGAAGATAGTTCATGCCTAGTTAAAGATATCTGGCCTTCTCTTTTGTTAAAGAATGACTTCAAAGCTGAAATTTGCATTATGAACATTAATGTGATAATTTTAAAAGTACCCATTAGTCTGACATTTTTAGGATAACAAAACTAAATTCTAGTGAAGTTGAGACATATGGAAGAACAGTGGTAGATATTAAGCAAAAAATAATCTGATCACAATAAAAATATGCTTTTGCTTGAAAATCTGTCAAAAGGAATTCCAAGTATTTCAAAAAGTGCATGTTAAATGTGCTTTACTACAGTTTTGAAATAGATTAAAATTATATGCAAATTAATGCAAATCATGCGGCTTGAAGATTAAATTTTTAAGTGCTATCTTTATTCCCTGGAGTAAGTGGCTGTTAAAGAATGGATATATAAATATCTGACTGACTGGCTGACTGGTGGCTGAATGAATGAATGAAGGATTGAATTTTTTTTCACTTCAAAAGCTGTTACATTTTCTCCTCTGCCAGTGGGCCATTTTTTGATCATACTCAAAATATGGTCTAGGATGTGGGTGGTTGCAACTCCAATCTTACTTAGCCGAATCAATCCAGTTCAACCCTTTGAAGACCTTTTGCCTGTAATGATGCTGGTCCAGTGCAGAATTCTTAGGCTGTAGTGTATCTGAACCCCAGAGGGAGGAGGCCATTTTCTCAAAACCCATTCATTCAGTATATATCTATTGTGCACCTGCCAGAAGCCAGGCACCATTTTAGATGCATCACCATTGATCTCTCAATAGCAGCTGTTACTGTTTGTCTGTTTGTGCCACTTATTCTTTCTGGAAATTTCCTCTTCCCTTGGATTCTGCCATATAGATAGATAGATAGATAGATAGACAGATAGATAGATAGAATTTTTTTTTTTTTTTTTTGCTTTTCTTCCACTTCTGTGAAATTTGCTTCCTTTTCAATCTCCTTTTCTGACTTTGCCTTGGGAGTTCCTTGAGGCTCAGCTTTTGCCCTGTGTTCCCTCTTTGCCCTGGTGATTCTCAACTTTGGCTACTATCACAAGCTCTAGGTGAGGCCCCAAGCATGGACACATTTTAAAAGCTTCGTAAGTGATTCTTATGCACGGCTAGAGTTGAGAGCTGTTTTTTATACTGTAATCCAGGGAATTGTTTGTGTCTCAAAACTTCACTTTTGTCTGTCCTGGTTAGTGTCATACCAGTATCTCCTTTTGGTAAGTGCCTATTCTGTGCCCCTGGCTAACCAAGAAGATATTTTCTTAGGAAATATCATTTATCTGCTTTATCTCAAAAGTACCTTTACCTTCTGATTTCTTTTTATTTATTAATTCTGATCTAGAAGTGGACCTTCCTTCCTCCTTATATTCAATATCGTTAACACCCTCTGATCAAATTCACCTTGATGAGGCTAGTATCAGTTACTCATTTGCTCTAAATGCTCTTGGCTCTCTGCTGCCTGCAGGGTCAAATTAAAAATCCTTACACAGAATATAAAGTTTTGGAAATCCAGACCGACAGGTTAACTTCCTCAGAGAACATCTGTTTCAGTCTTTTGTTGGAGGACCTGTGCATTCCCACCTTCTGCACAAAGCCTTCCCTGACTTCTCCAAGCTATGACTACTTTTCCTTCCCAAGACTTACTGATAGTGTAATGCACTAAATCATGTAACTTTTTTGTTGAAGTTTGGCTATCACCTAGAAGACAAAATCCTGATGGATCTTGTGTTGAAATATAACCATAAGTACGTACTTCTACTCTTCCTTTTGTTTACCATAGATATTTTTAAGTGAATCCGGAAAGTGATTAAGGGATGGGTTATATGTTATAATAGCAATATAAGGAATGTTGAAAACAGAAAAAAGCCTATTCTAAAACATTTTCTACAAGTTCATTGTCAGTCAGCATTTACTGGATGGCTCTTGTGTGCCAGAAACTTACTTATTTCCATTATCTTATTTCATCCTTAGGTAAAATAGTTTTCTCTCAGTTTTAAGATGAGAAGACTTAGCCCCAGCACCATTAATCAGCTTTCTTCATATTACAGGCATGACCCGGGTTCCAGGTTAGGTCTTAAGAGTTCAAATCTAGTGCTTTATGTTTCTAACCTAGTTAGTGTGTGTCAGAGGATCACACCTTTTTATTTCATTAGCATCTTCCTTTCCCCAAACCCTGTAGATATGACAGGTCATCACCGAGGCATTAGTAAGTAAATGAAATATGAGAAGGATTATAAGATAAGCTAGATTTTCCAGATCTCCCTCCAAAATTATTTCAGATTCAGTCTAAAGTAGAAGGCCTACCAGGGGCAGAGCAGCAGCTTTCAATGCTGGGTTGTTCTAGTCATTTAAATAATGCCTTGTTTATAGGACCAATGCTAAAAATGTTCTAAAGTCATGTAGCGCATGAATTTTCTAAGGAACTGTTTTAATAAACTAGGGTTTGAACCCTTCTGTTGTTAGTTGAAGATTCAGGCTAATGAATATTTCAAGACCACATAGACCAAGTTTATTTCCTTCTAAAGGAGGGAGCAGGTTCCTCACCACCTCGCTTTTAAATGGAAAATGAGGCCAGTGTTCCCACACTGGCTGTTGTCTAGCTAAGAATGACTTCTTGTCCAATCAGCCTGGCAAAAGAGACCATGGATGCCTTCGATCTTCTGTAGCTAAAAAAAAGGGAAGAGAGCACTTATGTGGGACAACTGCTCTTCCATTAGGTCTCTGTTATACTCCTAATCTGGATTTGGTGAGCAAATGGAGGTTAGAATAAAGAATCATAGCTATGTTTGCTGGAATATACCTGTTATATTTTAGAAAACAAAACTTTTATTACCTAAATAATTGAGTAAACGGAATGTGCATACTTAACATTTGTATTATTAACTACAGAAATAATAGACTTTAGCCATCAAGGTTACCAAATGCTGTTGCTGAAACTCTCCTTCATTTCCCAAATTTAGCCCAGTAGCTTTGTTTTCTTAGATGCCATGTAATTTAAAAATTTTACTTGAACTTTGCTATGAATAGAAACATTAGGAGTAGGAAGCTGCACTTCAAAGGGAAATGTAATTTTACTCTTCCAGCTACGTTGCTGAGATCAAAAGCATTTGAGAAGTGACCTGGGTGGCCATTACAAGTAATTGGAAAAGATGTACAATTTCTTATTACTGCATCTAAAAATGAGGACAACATTCTTTAAATATCACATTTATATAAAAACCTGCACAAACTCCATCCGCATGTCTTAATTAGACGCTACAATAGACATTTCATTGTTTTTATAACCGTGTTCAGAAATAAAACTTTTATTTAACCATCACTTAGCAGAAATATTAAAATCCAGCCTAGAATAGAGAAAAAGCAGAAAATGGTGATGTGTCAAAGATACAGTAAGAGTTTGATTACAATTAGAGGGAAACAATTTTTTTCCACTTTCAAACTAAGTCTACTGTATTCACTTGGCTTATTATTGTACCTATCTGGCAGCTAAAGGATGGATTGCCTTTCAGACAAAAGACTTTTCATTTAGTAGCTCATTTTGTAGTTCCTACTTTGCACTAATGGAAACTTCCTACTTCAGAGGAAACTCTTCCAGTCAACAAGCATATATAGATTTCATGAAAAACATGTTCAGAAAAAAAAAATTTCTACCATATAAATAAGTTGTATTGAGTAGGATTTACCACACTGATTCTATGGACTCCTGAGTATAGGTAGATATTAAGTTGGAGGTGCACAAGTGGAGTGTCCCATTATCATTTCAAGGACCTTAAAATGAGTAATTATATTCTGGACTGTCTAGATGATTTTTGAAAGTTGTACTTTCATAAGATTTTAGTGTTCATGCTTGCTTTTTTTCCCCCTTTTAATTTAAATTCAATTACCCAACATATAATACATCATTAGTTTCAGATGTAGAGTTCGGTAATTCATCAGTTGTGTATAACACCCAGTGCTCATTACATCACATGCCCTCTTTAATGCCCATCACCCAATTACCCCACCCCTCTCCCACCTCCCCTCCAGCAACCCTCAGTTTGTTTCCTGTAGTTAAGAGTCTCTCATGGAAAAAAAAAAAAAGAGTCTCTCATGGTTTGTCTTCTCTGATGACTTCCCGTTCACTTTTCCCTCCCTTCTCCTGTGATCCTCTACGCTATTTCTTATATTCCACATGTGAGTGAAACCATAGGTGACTGATTTTCCTGTATGGACAAGAGTTAAACAGTCATTCACATTTAGAAAAGTGAGGGATTCCTAAGTCCTCTCATGGCATCCCTCTTGTCATGATGTGCTGTATTCATATTGAAACCCCATAGGAGGGGAGAATGGATAGGGCAGCTCTAAGAGCACAGCTGGAGCAAAAGCAGAGGGGCACAGCGTTTCACACCACACTTGGGAACAGCTGTGTAGGGGCAGATGCAGCAGAGATAGGAGGAGACAGGTGGGAGGCGTCTACAAGAGTGAGAGGGTCCCAGGTTGTGAAGCCTGCACGGGGCTTGAGTATTGAAGAACCACTCAAGGTCTCAGACGGGACTACAACACAGGCCTGGTTAGACTCTAGAAACATTTTCGAATGTGCATTTCCTTTCCAATGATATCTCCAATTGATACTTATTAGGTTTTTTTAAAGCAAAGTATGCTGGGCATTATTAAGAAAAAAATGGAACATGAACACCTAGCCTGTGTCATTAAAGAACTAATATGCTTTGAAACCAATGAGCTGTACAGATATAAGTTAGCATTATTACTGTAGTGAAAGAGAAAGTATTGTTCTAAGCAGGCAATTAAATGTACAGAAGATTTATAGCGTCGAAAATATCCTCAAACTCTAGCTTGTTACCTAACAGTGCTTTCATTTATCGTGAAAAATGGTGAATGCAAATCATGTGCCCTATTATGGTCTGATCACCAGCAATTTGATCATTGTACAAATGGACGCCATGTTATAGATAAATCCTGAAGAGCCCCAGTATTCAGCATTAAAAGCACTTGATATTTGCTGACATCTTTGAATGTTATATCTTGGTTAAATTTTAGATCACCCTCCTGTTTTCTCTCAAAGTCGGGGGAAAGGACAAGAGACTTTGATGAGTAGCCCCATCTTATGTGGCGGCTTCAACAGCACAACTAGAGCTCTGAGTAAAGGTTCTGCTCTGTAGGCCTGTTTTGGTACTAGGTTAATTTAATCAGAGATACGTTAGATCATGTCCTCTTTGGGCTTAACTACTTTCTGTGTCTTCTATTTACTTGGAATAAAATCCAGTCTTTAACATGTCCTGGCCCCATCTATTTCTCCAAATTCCTGTCTAACATTCTTCCCCCGCTCCAGTTATGGAGGCCACCTTTAGCTTCCTCCTTCCCCCGCTCCAGTTATGGAGGCCACCTTTAGCTTCCTCCAGCCCAACAAACTCCCACATCAGGAATGTTCCACCTACTTCAACCCAATGTCCACTCTTCACCTTGTGATGACGGCCCTTTGGCTTACATATGAAGTATTATCTCCCCAGGAAAGGCCTTCTGCCTTCCTTGATCTTTCAAACTAAATCAAGTCTCTCTCTACTCAATTTTTTCCTTCACGGCGGCTCCTGCTGTTTATGTATGTATTTGTGAGTATTTGCTTTACCTGTTTCCTCAACTAGTCTGTTGTCTTCATGAGCAAATAAATCAATTTTTGTGCTGTATACCCAGTGCCCAGCACAGAATAGAGGCTCAGTAAATAACTTTTATTGGTACTTGGACAGAGAGAAGGGGTTAGTATGAGTAAGATTTAAATAATTGAAAATAGAAATAATTATTCAACTTTAAATAATCAAATGCATGTCTGATGAGACAGGTTAGAACCCTGTAAAGGAGCTACATTTTGATGGTACTGAACAAATTGTCTGTCTGTCTGTCTATCTATCTATCTATCTATCTATCTATCTATCTATCTATCTATCTTTATATCTATCTATCTTTATTTATTTGAGGGGGAAGGGGTAGGGAAAGATTAGAGGGAGAGGGAGAGAGAGAATCTTAAGCAGGCCCCATGCCCAGCACAGAGTCTGATGCAGGGCTCAGATCTCACAACCCTGAGATCATGACCTGTGCTAAAATCAAGAGTCAGATGCTTAACTGACTGAGCCACCCAGGTGCCCCTGGACAAATATCTTTAAAGTTAATATTACATATTTCTGGCTATTATTAAAGCATAAGCAGAAATATAAAGAAATCTTTTTAAAAATTTCAAGTATTATATATTTTCATTAATTATCCTCATTAAAAGATCAAACAGCATATTAAGAATACATTTCCACAACGGAGAGGTCTGTTGACAATTAATATACTGGAGCTGGGAAAAGGAAAAAAAAAAAAAGAAGACATAAAGTTTAAAAGGCAAGAAGAGAGGCAATTTTTTCTATCCCTATCCTCCCAGAGATCAGCAGCAGAGTGTTTATTAAAGCAAAAGTGATCAAATCACTTTTACTGTGTCAGCGTGGGCTGAAAAAGACACCTGCATTTCATGAATTGATGAGTAATTGTTTTTAGGCCTGATTCTGAGTACGGTGTTGATTGCAGTAGTGTGATGTGGTTGAAAAAAGCCCTGGGTTTAGAGCTAGAACACCTGGATTTAAGTCCTGGTGTCACCACTTACCTTATACATTAGACCTGGAACAAGTCACTTAACCTCACCAAGGGTGATTTCATTTATGAAATGGTACCCTGCAGGATCCTTGCATGTATCAAATAAGATAATTATAGAAAAGCTCTTGGAGAACTGCATGCAACACTAAAATGTGAAGTTTGGATTTAGGTATAGATTTGTCTCTAAATAGTGCACTTGGTGCCAATTGTGGAGCTACGCCCTGTCCCCCTCTGAACTTCAGTTACCCTTGGTAGATGATATGCATACCAGGAAATGCCTTTTCATGCAGAACATGGCCTAATGCAGGTGTGAAATAGCATATTTTTGCCCTTCCCTTTTGTCCTTCTTCCCCTTCCCCACATTTGTGTTAAGAAAGTGATACGATGTTGGGAAAAGAGATTTATTGATGTAAGGAACAAATAAATTCAATTTTGGAATAAAATGCTCCATTTACCCTTTCACTAATTAAAATAATCTTTTAATAATTATAAAACATCTGAGAATGAGGTAAGGTAAACATAGGTATTTCCTAATGTGTCCTGAAATTAGCTTTTAACATGAATGAAGCTGTTTCATTTATGATTTTTTTATAATTTTCTTCCATTGAGCAATCAAAGGGTTCGTGTGGGATAGTTAAATATATAGGTACTATTACATTTATCAAGGGAGATATAGTATTAAAGTATTATGTTATTGTATTATTACGTATGTAGTATTATGTTTAGAGCAGATTATTCTGCATCTGAGAAATTAGAGTTCTGTATTTCTGAAATGATGAATCAAGTGAATGAGGAATATTAAATATGTAGATCATATTCTGCACATATTTTAAGAGTCATATATAAGATCAAATGATGATCATATGCATTTCTAAAATACCCTTAAGTTATACCAGAGAGCAAAAATATAACGTGTGTGTGTGTAATATGTAAGTGTATAGATCTGAGTGTGTGTGTGTGTGTGTGTGTGAAGAAAATGCAATGCTAACACTTTTTTTTTCTTTCTGGAAGATGTGACTATGGATATTTTTTCTGTTTTTTAAGAGATTTTCTACAATGATTGCATGCTTCAGTGATCACAAAAAATGTTGTAAAAGTGAATTTTAAATGCTATGTAAGACTTAAAGAGGGAATTTTCCCTTTAAGATTAGTGGCCTTTATAGCAACAGCATCCCTTCCCTGCTTTTAAATCACATTTTTGGTATCCCATTAGATGTTTCACCCTCCATAGCATGAGGTGTTTAATTACCATCTGGTGGTGTATGATTGGACCTCTTGAGGTGGCATACTTTCATATGAATTCTTAGGATGTAACCTACATCCTCATAATAACAATGAAGTTATCCGGTATACTTGTACAATCAGTAAGACTATATAAGACTCTAAGCTTTTCCTTTTATATGTTTGTGAGATAGTAAGTATATAGTTCAGTGTGTACTTTATAAAATACCCCTGCTTTTTAAAATCTAGAAATGTGTTAGAGGTTAGTACAGTTACCTTAACATCTTTTAATCACTAAATTTGGTTTTATGGATTTAAAGTATCTAAGCATTTTTAATGTTTAGATTTTCTTCTGATAAAAAAAAAATGAAAACAAAGAAGTGTGGTCTTTCCAAAAGGGAATTTAACCTGAACATATAGCATTCAGCTTTGTAAGTTGATGAATTTGGTTCTTAATAAGTTTAAGAGGCCCCTGCTGGCTCCCCTTCAGTGACAAGCTCACTGCTCTGTAGAAAAGACCATCCCCTCATTGGTCTGCTCTTCTCATTTAGCAATTTTCACCTGATCTCTGCTTCCCTTTAATTTTTTTTTCTCTCTGGAATACTAATGAATGATAATACTTTTTTATGAGCTAACCCATCACATATTGGAAGAGCACTATTTGTCTTATCTAACTTTTTTTTCTAAGGCTTACTCCCAACACGCCACTTCCAACTTGGTTCATTCAGTCAAAGTGTCTTGAGCATGGTGTTCTAGGCACTGGGGCTACCAACATGACAAAGATAGCATCATCCAGGAGCTCCCAGTGTAATAATGGGAGAGACAGATACAGACTCAGGTAAATCAAAAGAGAGTAAGTGCTATTGTCGAGCGAGTGACAAAGGGCTATGAAAACAATAAGATCCTAAGAACTAACTGTTAAGCACAAAGAAGCTTTTCGTAGAGGATCATATTTGAATTAGATTTTGAGTCAAATAGGAATTTGTACCCAAAGAAGCAGAGGGAAGGTCATGCCGTGCAGAGACAATATTTTATAAAATAAAAATTTCGAATGTCTTTTCTTGTCAGCTCTGTGCTTTGAAGAGTAATGCTTCCCTCCGACTACCATGGAACCCAGAGAGAGCTTTCATTTTCTGTTTAGTTAATGTAAATTCTGTAAATGCAGTAACATTGAAAACATTATTTTTCATGTTCACACAAAAGTATTTGTTGCTAGAAATGTATAGTATTACAATATTATTAAAGGAGTTGTTTGTCATAACTTCTTAAGTCCAGCCCTGTTTGAGCTACTACACTTGGGTGAACTCAGCGCTTTTGGGTATTATAATAATTGTGACTAGTTCTATTTATGTCAGTGTTGTTTTACAGAGCACCAAGTGTGTGCTCTGAGAGCAGCATAACTTTCCATGGCCAAGGTCAACTGTGATACAAGGCACTTAATATGTTATTGTGTCAATTATACTTTTTCTATGATAGTAGATATTTTTTTTTTGAAAAGTAAAGGTATTTTCTCTTTTTTTTTTAAATTGTATTCATTTATTTGAGTTGAGAGAGTGAGAAAGAGGATGAGTAGGGGGAGGGGCAGAGAGGGAGAAGCAGACTCCCCACTCAACAGGGAGCCCGATGCAGGACACCATCCCAAGGACCCCAGGATCATGACCTGAGCCCAAGGCAGATGCTTAACAGACTGAGCCACCCAGGCGCTCCAAAAAAATAAAATTATTTTCTTATTTCTAGTAAGGTAATTTCAGGAAAACTTGTAGGTAATAGATGTGTAAGTAAAGTCAAACTTGTCGTTGATTCTCATGTTTTACATTTTCCTTTTAGACATGTTTTATTGTAAGCCTATTCACAGCTTTTTGGTGACCTCCTGCATGTACTCCTGCTTTAATCTGATATGTATGTGCCATCCGAATCCTTAATCCTCTTTGTATTCTTTTAGAAGGAATGGTACAATTTAATCTTTCTCTTCCCATCACCTGAGCAATTCCCTGTATATTTCATTCTATCCATTTCTCTTGGGTCTTCTTATTTGTTTCTTTTTTGTTTTGTTTTGTTTTTGTGTGACAATTTGGCATTCTTACAAGGAAAAAGGGAGGAAAATAAACTTAGTATAATCAATAGGAAGGATGATTATCATAAGAACTGGCAACCAAATTCTTCATAAAGGGATTTGGAGTAGAAGTTGAAAACTTGAATAAAAATCTCTCATTGTCTGTAATGCTGGGTTTCTGGTGATTTTAACGTGTGAAGAGAAATGTCTCATTGAACAGTAAATATTTTAGTGCCACTTCCAAATTATATTAATGTATTTTTCTTAAAAGAGACCTTTCCGTGAGGTCTCTCTAATTGTAGTTGTTTTCCTCTTTACTCCAAACACACAGTCAACGAGTAAAAGGAAAAGAGATGTACTTCTTTTCCTTCATACAGTTATGCAATTAGTACAATTTAATATTACTAACATAATTGAAGTAGCAGCTTATAGGAAGTTACTCAATAGTAGTACTTCAAATCACATAGAAAAATGTAGTTGAATAAAAATGTAAGGTCCACAAATTAAAGGGTCAAGACTCTTAAAGATGTAGAAGCATTTCCAAATTTAAGTTGTCTGTGATAGCTCTGGAGAAATAATTTATGACCTTCACAATTCGATAGGACTTTTTCCTAATGAAATTCTACCCTAAAGCCATTTATCTTAATATAATATATAGAAAATTGGAAGTGTATTCACATCTAACTTTCCCTCTTTTCCTACAGAATTAACACTTAATGGCACATTTCCCGTGATTGCCATTGGTACGTTCTTCTTTATCATACCAATACAATTGAATCCCCTTCATAAGACTTTTTAGAAGTTTTAGAAGAAGCGCAGAAATTTTTTTTTGTTTAATGTTTTTAAGCAGAAGAGTATTTTTAGTGTTTCCACCTTGATAATGCTTTTGATCATAGCTTTCCTCGGGTGAAAGTTAACATGCATAATGAATGAATGTCTAAATGTTCTAAGGCTCAACCAGTGGCAAAATTGATCTTGAAGGTGGTGTAATTTCACTAGAGATGAATGAATCAATTGGATCAGACAGTGGGGGGAAGTCCATTAGTGTTCTGTGCATCAGACCTTTTTTTAAAATTTAAGATTTATTTCTTCATATCTATACCATGTATGATGGCCAAAATGAGTACTTCACATAAAAAATTTCAAAAGTATGCTTTTTCACCATCTGTTTAATTTTTCTCAAATGGAGTCTACAAAAAGATGGAGGTTAACAATTCATATGCTTTTGTGAAACATACTGTTTCCTGAATGACCACAAAAACTTAATTGTATACGATTTACTAAACATGAAGTCGTAAAACTTATTTTATAAAAACTCTGAAAGTCTTGTTTTGTCAGTGTTATGCTCTGAAGAACAATGCTTCCTACACCTGGAGATAGCTTTAATTTTTTTAGTTAATGTAAAGCCTAGAAATGCAAAAATATTGAAAATATTTCTTCATGTTCACACATGAAAAATTATTTATTGCTGTGAACTTCTAAATATATTGTCTACTAAAAGTTGCCAGGCTCTATCTTAAAATTGCTAGTATGTCCGGAGTAACTAAACCACTTAGTCCTGATTGCTCAGGTTGAGTTTGAGCTAGCTCTAGTATGAGCAACCCAAAGTCATGACTTTGTTGCCTCTCCCAAATTACCCATTTTAATGAGTGTATTAAAATTGGGTAAAGAAGGGATGCCTGGGTGGCCTAGTCAGTTAAAGTGTCTGCCTTCAGCTCAGGTCATGATCCTGGAGTCCTGGGATCGAGTCCTGCATCAGGCTCCTTGCTCAGCTGGGAGCCTGCTTCTCTCTCTGCCCACCGCTCCCCCTGCTTGTGCACTCACGCACATGCGCTCTCTCTCTGGCAAACAAATAACATTAAAAAAAAACTTTAAAAAATAAAATAAATTGAGTAAAGAAAAATAGCTGATTTTTTCCTTTTTTTTTTTTTTTTTTGCTGTAATACTTAAAAAAAGAACAGCTTTTAATCCTAGAGCAGAAATAACTTGTGTGATATTGAATACCATCAGGAAACATAAATGCAGATTTTGTAAGGAAAACAGGTAGATCTGTCCCATCTAGCCATAATGGTAACCATAAGAACTTAATCTTATAGAATTCTTTACAAACGGTGGATGTTTTGGATTTCTGAGTCCATCATATTTTGCCCCTGATCAGGACGTTAATGAGGACAGCACAGAGGAGCTGCCTTGCAGCTCTATTTACTTTAAGTTCCAGTTTTCCACTTGTTATTTTTTGTTTCTGCCTGTAGAGCTCCTTCCACCTTATGTGATAGGATGAATCTAGTGGGGGGTGGGGGGATGTTATTAATGCTCGAATGCTCCCGAACAGCGGAATGGAGAATTACAGTCCCAAGAGTATCTTTGACGAGGGAGCCCAATAGAAGGTGCCCTCCCGCACTGAGAGCACAGGTGCTAACGCAAAATTACTGGATATTAAAAAACCTAGAGTGTGCAGGTGGGAGCAAAGCACAAAAACTCCAGCCATTCTAACAACCTCCCGACTTTTCTTTCTTATTTTCCTTATTTGTAAAGTTGAAAAATGCCACTGTTGTGTCTTGGTGAGCTACAGATTCAACAAGTAGCATTCCAGAATGATGTTTTATTAGTGTCGGCGTCTGCTCAACTAATATCACGACTTGAATATGTTGCTGTAAATGATTTTGTTTTTGCAGATGCAAATCTTCAAAAATAATACAGATTTTTAAACAGTAACTGGAATACTGGCTTTGTTTTGTTTTATGATGAGGGCAGATTTCCTGTGGTTTATTTTTCTCTATTTCAAGTGGAAACAATGTTATCTCTCCCTCTTCTATGGGGAATATAGTGGCTTCCTCTGTTACACTTGTTAAGACATTTGTGCTCTTTAAATAGGCTATTGTATGAAATACAAATTGTCAACACCAAATCACCATAATAATTGGCTAAATTTTTGCAAAAGTGAGCTTTTTGGTTAATACAACTTATGAAATTAAATTGAAAATTATGAGAATTCTTCACCTGGTAGGAAGTGAGAAAATATGTGAACTACAATAGCAAATTGAATTTAGGTGAGTTTGAATGAGTAACACAATTCAGGTTGGTAATATTCCTGAAGGTTCCGCTGCCTCATAGAAAACTGAATATCTGAATGATTCCTAGCCAGACTAAAAATTATTTGAAAAATTTCAAATGTTTCCTCTTAGTTAATTTAGGTTTCTTATCTCAGGATCTATCTTATAGCAAGCTAATGAGTTTGTGTGTATTTGTGTATGTGTGTGTATGTGTGTGTGTGTACTTAATAGTAGTTATTTTTCAAAGCAGTAGTCTTCCAAGACCTTCTCTAATCTCTCCAGCATCTAAAAAGGGGTGATGTAAAACTCCAAGGAGGCTACTAAATATTCCATATGTTGACACAGCATGGGTGTTTGGGTGGGAGAGGGAGGGAGCCAAATGCTTAGACAGAATTTATTTAGATTTATTTATATACTGCAGAATTAAGGTGGTCTTGGATCCATTCATTTCCTTTAAAGGATAATGTTTTTCAAATGAAGAGGATTAAGAGCCTTAAGAAAAAAAAAGTGATCTATGAAGAACATCTGGTATAAATGAGAGAGATCAGTGTCAGAAAAAAATAAAATGTGTTCTTAAAGAATGGAGGCAGGAGAATCTAATAAACTTTTTTTAAATGTGCCCGAAAAATTAGAGGGGGTTTCCCATTTAAATTTATCTTTAAAAATAAAAAAAAACTCCCTATCTAGAATGGGAGAATGGTTTTTGTTATAGCTGGTTAGGATTTCTGAGCAATGTGCTGGAAAAAATGATGGTGAAACTATATATATATATATATATATATATATATATATATATATATATATATTTACTTTAAAACATCTTAAATCTTGGTGTAAACCTGACTTGTGATGAAGAAAATTGCTCCATATGGCAGGCGTGCACTATATGCTGCTTTCCTGATTTCTCCAGAGCTGATTCATTGACAACTGCCACCTTCACTCCTTGGAATTGTTGAATTCCTTGAAAGGAAGCTGAGTCATTAGGAAATGTTGTTCTAGAATAAGGGAAAGCAGGTCATTTTGCTACACTTGGCAACATTTTCATCAGTGTCAGAGCCTTATGGCAGTGACTATCAAACTAAAATATGTATCAGAATCCCCCAGAGCCTGACTTACTAACACAGGTTTTTGGGCTCCCCCTGTGGTTTCTGGTTCAATGGTTTGGAACTAGGGCCTGAAAATCTGCATTTCTAAGTTTCCAGGTTATGCTGATGCAGCTAGTCTTGGATCCACACTTGGAGAATTGCTGCACTAGTAGAAATTTGAAGAAAAAAAAAGAGGCAAGCCTTGGCTTAAAGTTTGGCAGTTGGCTTCCCAGTCGGATGAATGAGGGAACTACCATTTTATTAATAACTAGATACTGAGCTAGGTCTTGACATGCGGTCTTCCAGCTGACCTTTGTGAGTTGTGTTGTGTTACAAAATAAGCTGTACAGAATTTCTTTCCTAAATTAATTTGCCCAAAGTTTAAAGCCAGGGAAACAATTGAACGTGGGTGTCAGCCTTTGCTTGGCCCTGAAGCCTCACCTCTTTGCATCAAAACATATTTTTATACTTCTTCCTGAAGTGTTTATTTCCTTTTCTTTTTTTGTGCACATATGTTATTCAGAAGCTCTAAAGGTGGCTTGTATTTTTTTTTAAAGGTTTTGTTTATTTATTTGTTTATTTGAGAGAGAAAGAGAGCAGGAGAGCACAATCGGGGTGTGGGGGGAATGGGAGAAGGGACAGGGAGAGGGACAGGCAGACTCAGCACTGAGCGGGGAGCCCAACCTGGGGCTCCATCCCTGGACCCTGAGATCATGACCTGAGCCAGAGTCAGACACTTAACCCGCTGAGCCACACAGGTGCCTGGGTTCCTTTTATTTTTGTAGCATTGATTCCTAAATGCTATTCTGACCTGATAGACCCCACTGACGGGCAACGCTACTTTTATTTAATAGCAATTTTGTGTATGAGTAATGGTATGGTACAAATATGATGAAGGAACTTAAACGCTCGTCACATGGCTTTAGCAAATTAGTGGAGAGAATATGGAAATTACTTTTTAATAAGAAACTACTAGTTGGCCATGAACTATGCTAGGAACAGTACAGACATGATTTCACCTAATCTCAAGTGAGCCTGTCCCAAAGAAAATTGTTTACCTTTGGGATGTGTGCACTCATCGTGCTTGTTTTATCTAAACTGATATCAGGGAAATATGTAATACTTCTGTACAAAAGTCACTTAACTGTTTTCAAGTTACTCATCTATCTCAGGAAATAATTTTCATACCACCACAAGTAAGTAAGTCACAGGTAGGAAAAAAACAACATGGGATTTTTTTTTTTAAGTCTTTTTTTTTTTTTAACATATAATGTATTATTTGTTTCAGGGATACAGGTCTGTGATTTATCAGTCTTACACAATTCACAGCGCTCACCATAGCACATACCCTCCCCAATGTCCGTCACCCAGCCACCCCATCCCTCCCACCCCCCTCCATTCCAGCAACCCTCAGTTTGTTTCCTGAGATTAAGAGTCTCTTATGGTTTGTCTCCCTCTCTGGTTTTGTCTGGCTTCATTTCCTCTCTT
>CM052883.1:145748621-145802745 GCA_028534135.1 Potos flavus
TATTTTAAAATGCTCAATTTTTAAATTTAATATTATTAATCTTAAAATAATTATATGAAATTCAGCTTTATAAAACATGAAAAATGTTTCATTGAGATGTCATTTTAGTCATGTGTATTATTAAATATTCTAAATTCAAGTAAAAATTTGGCAATAACTTGTGAGCATCTTGATGGCAGGGGCTGGGTGTTGGTATGTTCTTTACATGATGCACAGAGCCCTGCATAGTGCCATGTGTATGGTAGGAGTCAGTTAAGTATTAAATGGTAAAACATTATTTCTGCTGAATTACAAACTTCTTAGCTCAAATAAACCTGTTAATATTTTTTGTAAGATAATATTTTTACAAGATACCAGTTTCAAATAAGAATTTGAATATGTTATAAATTCCATTTTATTTTAAATATTAATAACCTCCTTTTATGATTTACCTTTCTAGGTATATTTTTAAGGTTATTATATTTTTAAATGTGATTTTAGTACCATTTAACCTTTGCCCATCTCCTCTAACTCCGTCTTCTCCCCACTGGGCCCCATTCTTAGGTCAAATTACTGAGGGGGAGAGACGAAAGATTTTGGAGATGCAAACTCTCACAGAGTACACATCTTAAAATAGGAAAATGCATGCATGCTAAGGATTACCTAGAGCTAAATGAGAGTTGAAAATAGAAGCATGTGTTGAGTTGAAAGTCAATTTGGGAGGATGTAATAGAGTATAATCTGACAGGTGTTAATGTTACCCTCAAAGAGAATAAACTGGAAGCCATAAAAAGTATACATAGCCACCACTCATTATGTTCTGCCGTGTTCCTGCTGACTTAAAAAGAAGTATGAAGATTAAAATAACTAGTTTGTGTAAAGCTGTATATTTTGATAATTCAAGATTTAACTTTCTGTCTCAACTTTTTCATGTGGAAATTCTTAACTTTAAATGGGTATAATTTATTTTGCACAATGCTTACAACATTTTTTTTATTGTAAGCTTTATTATAGAAAGCATAAAATACTGACTGGCAATATATATTCACATTGTTCATATTTTGCTCATAGACTAAAAATTACATTGTTAGGTATGTAAGGGATAGTGAAAAAATATATTTTTATAGTCTTGATGGTATTCATTTGTTCTTTACAATATATGAAAAATGGGTTCTAAAGATTGTACACATGCATCAAATCTGATTTAATCTTTTGTGGAATATAAGTGCATGGCTGATTTCTCTGAATTCTGAGAACCTTGCATAGACACCCTTGCCTTTATATAGGCCAGGGGTGAATAGCTTTGATTTTGGCTGACTTTAATATAAAATTGTAACCTTCACAAGTACATATCAATCTCAAAGTCATTAGGGAGGTTTGTTTAAAATTTTTCTTACTCTAATTACTTACATGGATAATAATTGAGAACTATTTTTGGAAGTTTAGCATCACTCTCACCTGTAGGTAGGAAGGTTTGACACATAAGCCTATGTAAAACACCATACACAAAGGATAGGAGACAGTTTGGTAAAGAATATATGTAACACTTTTAGGGGCGCCTAGGTGGCTCAGTGGGTTAAAGCTTCTGCCTTCAGCTCAGGTTATGATCTCAGGGTCCTGGGATCGAGCCCTGCATCAGGCTCTCTGCTCAGCAGGCAGCCTGCTTCCCCCTCTCTGCCTGCCTCTCTGCCTACTTGTGATCTCTCTCTCTGTCAAATAAATAAATAAAATCTTTAAAAAATATAAATTTTAAAAAAGAATATATGTAACACTTTGAAACAATCAAAAGATAAATATCTATAATGTGAAAGAAGTTCCTATAGATCAAAATGGAAAAGACTGAAAAAAAATAGAAAAAACATGAAGGTTTTGAACAGTAAATTTATAGAAGAATGACAAACATAAAAAAAATGCTCATTTTCATTGCTTATCTAGGAATTGGATATTAAAACAGTGTTTCTGGAGACCGGCAAAATTGATAAGGATTGATAGTAGCCAGTGTTGGCTTTTTCACACTGATGTGGGAAAGCAGTTGCTCTCCTCTACAGGTGGTAGAAGTAAAAAATGACAAAGTATTTTTGGCAGGGCTGTTAGGGACTGGCTTTCAAAACTAAAAATAGGCATAACTTCTGATCCAGCATTCAAATGCTAGGCATTATCCTAGAGAAATACACAAGCATGTACACTGCAGAATTGTAATAGCTAAAAAAAATTGCTAATGGTCATCAATGAGAAATCTTTAAAATATATTATCATATCATAGAATATTACATGGTAGTTAAAAGTGGTATTCAGGCTTTATATGGCAGAGACTATTTCTTATCCTATTGTCTTCAATTTTTCTCTGGGCGAATGTATTACCTCCTTGTTGATAGGAGATAATTCTTGTTCTGGGGATTCTGACTGCCTGAAATGTGTTCAGCTTCCTGAACCACAGAAGACATGTCCAGTGTCCCTCTTTCCTCTTCCATCTCATCTTGTCTGATTGGAGATGAAAGGAGGAATATATAGAGTCATGCGCAGTGGAATTGTTCCCTGGTTGTAAACCGTATTGCATATTTTTAAATATTCGTATTTTAAGCTTGTTAATGTTATTGTAGACACATATACCAAAGACTATATGTGAACATATATGGACTGTTTCAGTAGTAAAATAGTCCTATGTAGTCACTACACAGATGAAAGGATAGACAATCACCACATATTTTTATAACACTAAACAATATATAGCTTATATAGATGTTTGTTTCTTAATGGAAATTTGTAATACCAATATTTCTGTAACTTTGATTCTGCATATTATGTTTTTAATTCATTCATGTTGACAAGAATATCTGCTGGTCATCTGTTGTCAGTATATAAAGCAGTGATTTTCTATTAGTTTTGACTGGCCGCCACCACAGGAAAGAGGTTTTCATTGCAAATGAGTACACACAGAGAATTGAAACCAAAATTTCACAAAACAGTGCTTATATTTACTATGAATCAAGTGCTCTCGTTATTTTTTAGTCGATCCTGCTTTATCTAAAAAAAGATTGTAATGCAATAAATTGATTTCATGTGAGCTGCTATAGAATACTTAATTATAGGAATTCATCTATTTTATTGCTTATGGATGTTTTGGTTGTTTTCTACTGTCATTCTCAAGAATGGTGCTATCATGAAGATTGTCGGACATACCTCCACATCTTCATTTGCTAGATGCTTTCTAGAAATGGAATGGGATGATATTTGGGTGTGTGCTTAAGTTTCACTGATATCCTCAAGCTATTCCCTGAAGTGTGGTTGCAATATCCACTCCCACAAACTGGATAAAACAGTTCCCCTTGCACCGTTCCTTTGTAATAACATTGGTCCAACTTTGTAATTGCTGTCAGTCAAGTGGGTATAAAATTCTGTCTCACAGGGATGCCTGGCTGGCTCAGCTAGTAGAGCATGTGACTCTTGATCTCAGGGTCATGAGTTTGAGCCCCATGTTGGGCGTACAGCTTCCTTAAGAATACAAAAAGTAAAATGAAATCATATCGTGTAGTAATTTCATTTATTATTCATTAGTAATATTATATAATAATATTAATATTCATTAATAAAATATTAACAATAATATTCAATAATTTCATTCATATATTCTTCTACTTGTCAGTGAAGTTATATATTTCCATGTGTTCATGAGTCATTCATTTCTTCTATGAGATGCATTTATGACTTTTGCTCATTTTTCCTTTGCACCAAAGGATTTTAGTTTGTAAACTTTGTTTTTCTTATGTCCTGGATACTGATACCTTGTCAGTGTTAGAAATGTTATCTTTCTATTTCGGATGTTTTTTTCAGTCTTTTCTTTTGATAAAGAAAATTTCTTAGTATAGTTGAATTTATCATTCTTCATGAATTTTTCTTTAAAATTTTGTTTAAGAAATCCTTTCTTATCTCAATGTCTTAAAGATATTAAATAAAATATTTAATCCACCTGTAATTTGTTGCATATTATGTGAGGTGGAGGTCTAAGTTCATTTTTTAAATTGGATAAGTAGCTCACCTGGAGTCATTTAATGAAAACCCACCCTTTCTTCAGTGAAGAAATATGTCATCAACTGCATGAATCTGTTCCTGAGCTCTCAGTTTGCTTCATTAGCCAATTTGCCTATAGCTTTAAAATTCTTGTTTTACCCATTCATTTAAAACATATTTTTTGAGTGCTCATTACATGACATGTTCTTTTCTAGATGTTTGAGGTAGCACTAAACAAAAGAGATTCTTGCCTGTGGACCATACATTGTATGTATCCACTATGATACATAGTTGTATTATAGGGAGACAGATGCATAAACAATAAATATTAGTTTGTTAAAATGTGAGTTTTATTTTCCCGTACCATACATTGTATGTATCCACTATGATACATAGTTGTATTATAGGGAGACAGATGCATAAACAATAAATATTAGTTTGTTAAAATGTTTTATTTTCCCGTCTCAGAATAAAAATTAAAGCAAAGGATTGAAATGGACAAAGTTGCAGGAATGGTTGCAATATTTAATAGAATAGGCTCGGAGGTAGGGCAGGTCTCCTCATCTTGATATTTTTCTTTAGGGCTGTGTTATTTATTATGTGGTATAGCATATCATTTTTTGATTTCACCATAAAAATTTCAGAGTTAGCTTATCCAGTTTCATGGAAAAACTAGAAATTTTACATGCATAATTAATAAAGCCTTAAATAGTGAATATTCTTTTTTAAAAGTCTCTTTCATTTCTGCTATTAGAAATGAACTTTAGCAGGTATAGGATTGTAAATTGACAATGGCTTTCAGCACATCGAAAAAAATCATTCCACTGTTTTTTGGTTTCTGTGGTTGTTGGCAAGATATCTGTTCTTAGTGTACTCACAATTTCTTTGGGGCTCATCTATTTTCTTCTTGCTGTTTTTAAATTCTTCCTTTTTTGTTTTTCTTAAGTTTCATTGTGATATGCATAGATGTGGGCTTTTGCCTTTTACATTTGTCATGTTTGAGATTTGTTGGATATGAAGTTTGTGAGCATTGGGTAATTCTGGAAAACTTAGATCAGTTATCCTTTAAATATTTTATCTTGACTCTTAACTGTCTGAAACTTGGTCTAGATACTGGTAGACTGTCTACCTGCCTCCCATGACTCTTAAATCATGTATTTTTATATTTTGCACCTCTTTATTTCTATAGGCTCATCCTGGATTATTTCTTCAAATCTTATTTTCATTTTATAATTTTTTTTCCTTCAGCAATATCCATTACATATTAATCCCATTTTTAATTTCAACGATTTTTTCCCTTTGTTCTATAAAAGACCAGCTCTATCATTTATGGTTAATTATTCTTTTATTTTCAAGTTTTCTTTTTATTTCATTAACACATGAAACACCGTTATTTTACATTCTCAGTTTTAACAGTCTGATATGTGATCTCTCTTAAGATTTGATTCTGTTGTTTCTGCAGGCTCAGTTTCATTCATAGTGCCTTATGAGTTATTCTTTCTTTCCTTTTTCTTATTTAAAACTATATTCTTTAGAATTCCGTGGGCATTTTCGAAAATATTTTCCTGCCAGCCATTTGGGCGCCCTACTATTCAGACTCACTTTTAAATTCTCATGTTCTGGTTTTTGTAATTTAAGAAGGTTGCATGTAATTAGATGTGATTTCTCCCCCTACCCCCGTTTCACCTACTGCCGGTGTAAAGATAGCCATGTTTACTTGCTCATCTCTTTCATGTGGAGCATTTCTCAACACTATTGAAATGATATAATTTTTTCTTAAGTCCTAGCTTTTTATAAGTATCTGCTGGGAATGCCTACTATAAACTCTTTATCTTCAACATTCCCTAAGGGTTATTTCCTTTCTCTACCCCATGCAAATGAATTATGTCAGCCTTAGTAAGTTTCGTCATATACGCTCAAAATAAAATCAGACCGTAGTGCTTACTAATTTCCTGGGTCCCTCTTTCATTTGATTTTAGCCCGTATGGATTCCCTATTGCTTTTGATTTGTAATTTTTATTTTTTAATTGAAAAATGTTATCTGGCTTTGTTATGTTTCTCATTTAGAGTTTCATTCCTCTTACTAGAAGTTGAAGTTTCAAGTTATTCATTAACAATTTAAAAAATCCATCTTTACGCCTCTTTTTAAAGCACTTGTTAAAGATTCTTTAACGTTGGTTTCTAAATTTCTTATTTATCTGATGATTGTATCACTCTAGTTCTTTGATTTAGAGGTTGCTTGGGTATATAAATTGACTTTATGAAAATCCTTGCAGCACATAATTTTAGGGAGGAAAAATGTCACAAATGAGAATTAGTGGCTATTGGAAAAAAGACATCCACTGAGATTTAAGAGTCAAATTTGGGGTCTATTAATCTTGACAGAATAATTAGAAAGCTGTCATTTTTCAAGTAGATAGAAAAATGAATACTCTGTAGGACATATAGGACACTCAGGATCTCCTGAGGATTAGGATTATTTCTAAATTCATAAATTACTGTATGTATATTCTTTAAAAATAGAAACTCTTTTGGTAAATATGTTTATAATTGCGACTTCTAAACTCAGCCACCCTGCTTTGCTGTCTCAACGTATGACAATGCTGTGTACTGACCTTCATGCAACCTTTAAATGCGTGCAGTTTGAGGTGCTGAATTCTAACCAATATGAGAAGCATGCTGGCATTTAGGGAATAGCAAAGTGCTGACATCTTTCTAATCTACTTTCTAAACCTTCCATGAAATTTAAATGTTAGTACAGTGTTATCATCCCCAAACAGTAATTTAAAGAATTTTTAAAAGACTGTATTTCTACATAGTAGGGCCTCGTGAGCATTGGGTTAATGACACCTTACTTGGAATTTATAAGAATGGGACAACCTCAAAAGAAAAAAAGTTCTTCAAAACACTATTTTTCTTATTCCTGATTGTATATACTTACTTATGGATGCGATCTATATTTAAATCAGCATTCAATATAATATATTCAATACGATATATTAAATTACCATTGGATTTTTTTTCTGGCTGGCCTAAGTAGTCTTCAAGGGCCAGAGTTAAATGAGTATGTTATTTTATAGAAAGATAAGTAAATCATCATTTAGCGTTTCTGAAAGTAGTTATGGTTTCTGCTAATGGAGAGGCTGAAAACGAGTGCATAAGGAATGACCTGTTATTTACCTGTCTAGTACTGAATGGTTAACATATAGTGTTCTATATGCACACATAACTGTGCACGCGTCCCCGTGTATACACACACAACCCTTTCTGAGCTGGCGCGTGTGAGTCCAGGTCTCAGATGGTAGTCAGTCATGTTAAACAACTTGAACGGTTTGCTTTGGCAAAACTCCAGTGTTTGGCGCTGCTAGATTTGCTAGTTGAAGCTTAGTTGACATTTTATCTCTGTATTGTGTTTCTCTGAAAACAATATTTGATGTGAAATTCGGTGATAGATTATTCCTGCTTTGTTACTTTTTCTCTCCTGATTTTCCCACTGAATAAGTACAAATGGGAAAGGACCCTGTCATTGCTGAGTTCATTCGTCTAGTAGAAAAGAAGTAATTGAAGCCAATGTGTCCCCTTGATATTTTGCAGAAAGTAAACCTTTCCATGCTTTCCGGCACAGCAGAGATTTTCTTTTTATTGTAACTGAGACTCATAAGCTTTTGAGAGGTGAACCTGGGTGAACAGCCTTAATCAGTCAAAGTATGTAGGTACATATACAATGAATGGGATTAATACAATGGAAACGTGTAGAAGGCTGAGGAAGTTGCTGCATTTGGTGATCCTGATTCAACAGGAGGTTGTTGGCATAAGTATGTGTCATGAGCTCATTGTATTCACTTAATTCCAGTTGGCCATGCTGGGAGGTTTTCCCAGCATCCCTGGCTCCTATCTTTTGATGTATTTACTCATTATCTTCATCAGCTAAACCACCATTGACCGAATGCTGATGTGCAAGACTCCACCTACGAGTTTGCATCCTTTGTGAACTAAGGCAAGGACTGTGCTTGATGTATCTTGTACGGCTTTGTAGAAATTCTCACAGTGTCTTCACATTTGGTATATGCTGTCTTTGAATTGGTAGCTTGATCATTATGACTGTCTGGCAAATTGCACTGAGTGCAGTTCAAGAAATCATCTTGTTACCATCTGGTGAAGTAAGAGAAGCAAATGCGAAAGTCCTGTTGGTCTTCTCCTTTCTACACTAAGGAGTTTAATTAGGCTTGCATTTGGTTACTAGAATGTGCTTCTTTTTCTCGTAGGAGTTTTCCTTAGGACAGGGAAGGTGCTCCTAAAGGTCAGAAAAACTTGAGAAATGCAGAGTTCTCAAATGGAATGTCAGTGATCTAGGCCATTAAAAGATGAAGCATAGTGACTTACTCTAGTCCATACCTGTGGCTCCATTATTTCCCATTTATTCATCTTGGTGAGACACATACTTCTCTTTTTTGCTTTTCTTTCTCAGTTATCAATAATGATTAGTGAACAAGGACAGGAAATATATAAAATCTGCTTATATGATACTGCTATTTGTAAGCTGTGGAAGAGTGTGGCAAGAAGTAGTTATCTTTCCCCATCCCCTCACAAGTCAAGTGGCTTTCTCCAAAGCTTTAGAAATAATAGATTTTCAGGAGAATAATAGAATATTAGAAGGATAAAGAGAATTTAACCTCTTGTCAGCATGAGTGGTAGGTAAACATTACACCAAGCTAGAAATTTAAAAACTGTTATTCAAATTTTTATTCTAGCATGAACTTTAAAACAAGATTCCTTGATAGTTACCAATTTCTCTATCAAACTGTATTTGAAATTGCACCTAAGTATTTTACACAGGTTATATACATTAGAAAGCTTAGTTCTGTCATTATTAATAAATGGGCACTTTGCATTTAAAAGCTCTTTATCAACTGGCCAGCATAATGATCTTAACAGAAACACATGGACCAAGCATTTGAACTATCTTTTTTCTAGATGCTTTTGATAGGGAAAACAGTGTGAGTATGAAATCATTTCAACTCCCACAGTGTGATATAAGGAGAGGTTTTAGAAAGTAAAATGACAATAGTGTTTTGTAAATGGCTGCCCTTTCACACATTCAGGAGAGGTTTTATTTATTTATTTACTTTTAGGTTCTTGTAACAAGTTTGTGTGGCAGAAGCTGCCATTTTGGGGAGTTGTTTTCTTCATTCGTGTTTTAGGTTATTGCTCTTTTAAATTCTTGGAGTGCCGTGCTCTTTAATTTTCATAATTGCAATTATGCAAAATATTATATACATAAGTACATAAGTGTAATAAGCTAGTTAAGGCTTGTAACTTCCTATGATAATACATAAAGGTAATTTTATAATAAAGTACATAATGATTGTGTATTGCCTTTTGTTCAATATTTTATATGCCCATATCGAAAAAGAGAACAGTCCTACGTTTTCTAGATACAAATTGGAATATTGTGATAAACATGAAGCAAAATTTTACCAGAGTTGATATTTAAAGAATGGAAAAAAATCCATATACACAACAAGTGCTTTAAGCAGTGGATTTCTGAGGATTAGTGTATTTCCCAAGAGACTAAAGCAGTCTGCCTTTGGTTGTGGTCTTAATGGGCTTGAGACATGCAATAATTCTACAGAAATGCAATGCTCCAGAGTGTCTTGTTTCTTAATTGTAAAAGCTATTCTAATTATTCCATTTTAACTGCTAACTTATTTAAGTTTTAAAGCCTCAATAACTCAGCTAAAATTTCTTTAACTGAGATGGAATGAATAGGGACTATTGAATATTGTTGTCACTAATAAAATATATAATAAAGAGGAACTCACCACAATCTGATTTGATGTCTTAATAATAAAAATTAACATGTTGAAGTTCTTTCAGGTCCTAAGTCATTATATGCTATTTTTCACTTACTCGTCTTAATTCTGACCAAATACTATTATCTTGGAGTTCGTTGGATTATTTGATTATCAAAATATGCAAGAGTTTGATAGAAAGCGTTACCTACTTTCTGCCCTTTGGTATTATTTTTGGTATTCCATTTTCTTTGTAACACCTACCTTCCTTCCTTCCTTCTTTCCTTCCTTCCTTCCTTCCTTCCTTCCTTCCTTCCTTCCTTTCACTGTTATCATCATGGGCATCCAGTCATTTATCAAATTTAAATATTACTATGTGCTAGGTGCAATTTGAACAAAATACGTTTCCTAATTTGAAGAGTCTATGAGAGGACAGTTGGATAAGTTCTTGACTGTAGGACTATGTGAACAACCCTCCTAATAGCGAAATAGAGAGGGGATTTGAGAATCATGAAAAGGGCATCTCAATCAGCTTGGGGAGTCGGGGAAGTTGTCTTGGTAGATGTCACATTTGGGTTGAGCTGGGAATGACAGTTTAGTGTTGGCTGTATGAAGCCCAGATGTGTGAAAGAGCTGGGACAGAATGCTAGGCAGGGTTGGGGTGCGTGGGGCCAATGGTTCAGCAAACTGCAGTCTTCATTCGGTCTTCGTTCAGTGCCTTGCTCTTGTTAATCAGATTCAGGGAGGCTGGGAATGAGAATCAGTATCGCACAAGCTCAGCAAACTAAAGAACAAGCTAACAACCATAACAAATAATCGAACGATGAACAAACGTTGGAGAGAAACAAATAAAAACAGCTTGAAAAGATTTTGTTCCACAAATGTGAACAGAGCACTCTTCACACACTAAGCGTGATACCAATAGCTGAGGAGGCAATACTGAACGCAACAAATATGATCTTCACCTACACAGGCCTCAGTCTAGTGGGAGAAGCACATTTTCATTATTGTACAAATGTGGAATTACAAGTTGTATTAAATGCTAATTAGAAAAAGTAAAGGATTTGAGAGACTAAGGATAGAGAAGATTTACTTAAATGTTGGTATTGGTCAAACAAGCATTTTAGAGGAAGGAGTGATGTGATGAGACTTTGAGGAAGAGAAAGAAGTAGCAATGGGAAAGCAAGGGGTAGGACATTCTAGGTTGAGTGAGGGGGGAGCATATGCTGTGTTCTGAGGTAGAACAGAGATTGGAAGGAACTTAAAGAACCCGACCGTGCAGTTAAGCAGACAAGGGAAACAGTGACGTTAAATGAGGCTGGGGCAGGGAGAGAGGCAGACAAGAACTAAGGAGTCCAGAAGCTGAAGAGGGAGGAAATTCGAACAAAGAAGTGAGAAGCCAATTCTCTCCTGGTCTCTATGAAAGTGGTGTCGTTCAGTCAGCCCTCAGGGGGATTTTTCTTAATACTTTTTTATGGAGAAGTTTCTTTAATATAGTAAGGAAAACGAACAGGTGAAGGAGAAGTGATGAGAATAATCTAAACCAACAGTGCACACTTGAAGAAGAACCTGTCAAGGATTTTCTTGACAAAATGGAAGGAATCTAGTTAGAAAGGAGGAGGAGGTTAGGTAAGCAAGACAGTCTAGACCATCTGCTGAGTGACAGTGAAGCAGAAAATATAGATTAGCAATAGAAGATTCAGGAGAGGGGCGCCTGGGTGGCTCAGTCGGTTGGGCGTCTGCCTTCGGCTTAGGTCATGATCCCAGGGTCCTGGGATCGAGCCCCACATTGGGCTCCCTGCTCGTCTGGAAGCCTGCTTCTCCCTGTCCCACTCCCCCTGCTTGTGTTCCCCTCTCGCTCTCTCTCTCTGTGTCAAATAAAAAAAAAAAAAAAAAAAAAAAAAGATTCAGGAAAACACTAATGGTTCCATTGTTTTCTACCCAGAATATGTAGAAAAAGCCCTTGGGTGAACATTGCACAGTGAAAGCATAATGCTATTAGACACATAGCAAACATTCAGTAGCTCTCAGAATGGTCGATATCTTTGGGATATAGGGCTAAATGTTTCCTAAACAAAGGATATTCTTTCATTTTATTCAAAAGAATGACTTTTAGGGGAAAAAAAAGGAATATTAGTCTCTTTATCATAAAGATACATACTTGTAAGATTTCAGGTCAAATATCTATACATATGTATACGTAATAACATCACCATATGATGTCTATGGTATTATGATTAGGTGACTTTGAATGATTTTCTTCTTTTTGCCCCCTCTTTGAGTTAAAAAAAAATCCACCAGTCATTGGTTATTGCTAAACTGTCAGCAAAACTCAAAATATTATTTATTTTTCTATCACTTTTCCAGTGCTGCATTTCAATTCCAGTATCTTTTTTTTTCAACTTTCTTTTGCTAATGTCATGGACAAGCTTCACGAAGGTGAACAGCTTTCTGCATCAGTTCATGACTTCGCACCATGCGTTTTAGGGGAGAGTCTCCACATCAGAAAAGAACTCTTCTTCCTGAGAATGAAGACTATCGGTTTCTCACACTCTTGGTACCCTTATGAGTTGTCCTGTTTGAAAGAGAGTTTACCAAGAGAGAAGGAATCAGGCAAATGTACTCCGCAAAGATCCTTAATCATTTGAGGAGACGAGGGTAGGCTTGGGACACTTGCTGTCTTGGATTTGTGTTTCAACCTAACCCCCACAGAATTCATCTGTGTTCATAGCTGCTAACTTTATATTAATTTGTAAGTGGATTTACTAGTGTATGAATATTTTTAAACTTAGGGAAGCTATTTAATCAATTATTTTATCAAATAATTTACCATCATGTTAACCTCCTAATTTTCATTGTGTACAATCTTTTTCAAGTATCAGAATCACTGTAATTTAAAATACATTTATTTTTATCACAATTAGAATTTTTAAAAACAATCTTATATTTTAGGATATTTATGACTTTCAACCCTTACAAAATCATGTATCATTCCCATGTTTCTGATGTTCTACATAGTTTTAGTATTTGAAGAAAACCGAAAGTCTTGAGGAAATTTTTTCATTCCCAAATTTTAGTGAAATGGGAGAATAAAATCCTAAATGTGAAGTGAATACCATTTCTGTAGAAATTTTGTTAAAAATAATATACTTCAGGGAAAAAAGTGTGAAATGTAAGAGCAAAATTTAAGAGCTATTTCTTCTTTTCTTGAAGTGAGCAGAATATGAAAAATGATAGCTATTGTGAAATTTTACTTAGTGATCTAAGTATTCAACTATAGAAATATATACTGTTTCATTGTGATTAGAAATTTTGGAAATCAAAACCAGAAAATTTTATTACATACATTTTAGGGGTAGAAAACATGTATTTTTAGAAATTGATGAGAATAGACATATGCCTCAACATCAAGGTCTGTGGTCTACAAAGCTAAAAGATTTGAAAGAAATGTGAAGGTTAATACAATTAAGACTGTCCTCCACCATTTATAAAGATCATACATGCCTAGAGAGAATATTACCATCTCTAAAAATGGAAAAACTTCAGATGTCCTGGCTTAAAATATGTATATTTTTCGACATTTGGGTAGAATGATATAATTTCTTATGAGTGAACTTGATTCCTGACATTCACTTAAATGCTAATTTAATTTTGGTTCTGAGATAACAAACCTTCTGAATTTCATGCTTGTTGAGTTATCCTGGGATTCCGAGGAGCAATTGGGAATGAAAAAGGGCCTCCCGCTGAAGCCTGAGCAGTGATGGAGACATTAGATAAATTCCCAGTAGTTACAAATCTAGAAAGAAAACCTCTTCAGCATAATCCATAGCAAAGCCTGAAACCCTCCTGCCTAAAGGAATTTCCTGGTGGCCTTAGGGAAAATATTAATGGAAACTCTTTAGGCTTAACCTCCTTAAGAGAGTGTTATGCAGCCCTTGTTGTTTCTGCTTTAAAGTCAGGAATTTTAAGTAGATTAGAATGAAGAACAGTGCAGTGCGGCTTAAAGTTAACATTATACTGTTAATAACATTCAACTGAATTATTAATTTCCACCAAAAGTTTTTAAAATAATCAGGATTAACGGTAGGAATAAGGATTGTTTTCCCCTCTTTGCTTCTTTATCTGAAGAGTAATTCATTATAATTGAGAATTCCTTACAAAAACAAAAAGGGAACGTAGCCATAAAAACTTGTTATATTAATGACTGATTGGGTTAATGTACCATCACTGTCTAATTCTGTATCCCAACAGGGAAGAAGAAGAAGAAAAAAAAAAAAAATCAAAGTCAATTGTTCCCCTTCAAATTGTTGAGTTTTGGGACCTCTCGAGAACCAATGGGTTAAACAACAGTGTTTGGGATGATGACTGAGAGTTGGTGAAATCAAAAGGTGCTGGTTTGCTCCTTCTCTCCTTCTTTCCTGGTGAAAGAGCCATTTGCAATAGCACATAGGCAACATGGCCCTGGGCGTGGAAGGGGGGGGTGGTGGGACTGGCAGATGGTCCCGCAGGACCAGAAACTGCTGGCAGATGGCAGGGACTATTTGAGCAACAAAGACACTTTTGGCTACCAGTGCAAAGAGTTGGAAAGAAAGAACAAGGCAACTTCTCCACGTTGCCAGCTTGTATACGGAAAAGGTGCTGGCAGAATGGAGACTGAAAAAAGATAGTCGATAGGTAGCCGTAAGAAAAGTGCAGAGATATTCCAAAGTTTTGTAAATGTGCTCCCTCAGGGGGATGACCTGAACCTAGTTTCATACGGAAGAGCCCTTTAGAGATCTTTGAAACCAACTCTGCCCGCTGAACATCTGGACACACTCATTCTGTTTTTATTACTGAAAAGATACGTCTTTAAAACTTTATTTATAAAAAAGTATAATTTATTCAAAACTTTATTTATAGGAAGTATAATCCACTTTTCCTTTTTATAAGCTTTTAAAAAATCTTTATGGATGCCTCTGTTTCCCTGGCTTTGTAGTATGTGGTAAAACTGTAGGTTTACATTGTAGAGATTAGGAGTGGTTTTTGACTGTCAATTTAAAGAGCCCTTTGGCCATGTTTGGAACGCTGAAATAATGCAAGGTGAAGTCAGGATTGGGTCACATGACGTATGGATTTAGAGCTTTATCAGCAAGAGGTGTACATAAGTGTGTCACTGAATTACTTTGGGGGTTATAGTCATTACCACGTGTATCACATTTGTTTTCTGGTGCCTCAGAAGCCACCTGTAACAAATAGGCATTTAGTTCCTAATGGTTTCATTGGGGCTGCTACAACTTTTCACTTGTAGCTTTTTCATTTCTCGCCACCTCCTGTCTTCCTCGCATACCTGTTAGGTGTTGTGTTTCCAGAATTAATTAATTTAGATAACTTTTACTTAATAACTTCAATCCATAGGAAGCTCTTAAAATTGAACTCAGTTACGCTAAAATGATTATTTACATATATCAGGAACAGTATTAAAAATATTTAGGAGGGTTTAAAATCAAACTCAAAATTGAAACACATTACGAGAAATAGAAAAACCAATTCCATATACATTCCTCATAATTATTTCTCCCTAGCTCACTGAAGTTTAAACTCTTAGTATCTCAATTATTCAGAAAACTGCCGAGATTCTGGATGTAATTGGAAGTGCTACTGAATTGAGATCGAAAGAGATAAGTAAGATATATTTAAAATGATGTCACTGCGGATGCCTGTGAGTCACCAAAATTACCATCATAATGATTATTTAACTTTTGAGAATCTTTCTTTTAGAGCTTTTGGACTCAGCTTCCACAGTATTCCATCAGTCTTTGTGATCTGATTTCTGTCTCTGGAATGTTAGAAGCATCTGACTGGAATTAGAGGGCCACATGAGGAAGCATGAGGGGATGAAGGCACAAGAGAGAGCTTAAGGGAGAACCCGTAAGAGCTACTCAGTAAGTAAAGAGTGAAATGGTGGCTTTAAGAATCCAAGGAGGGAAATGTATTTCCATGGACTGTAATTAAGACATTTTAAATAACTTTTTCCAAACTGTGGTCTTTTTTTTCTTTTTGGTACTCATGGGGCAAACACATTTTCTGGAAAATTTGCAGATTTATAAATGTTGATTCCATATTTATCTTAGAGTTAAAATTAGGATTTTTAACCTATAGTTTTCATAAGTTATAAACTAAAATCCTTGTTTAGAGGAATATGCCTTTATAGGCTATTATAATATTTACTCCGAGAGGTATTGTTTCTTCCTCTTTGTCCATTTTGGTAATGACAGTGGCAGTGGTGGTAGGATAATGGAAACTGCTGGGTCCCACAAGCCAGGCAGCCCTCATGCCCCCTTAGTCTGGGGCAAGCCACATTATCTCCCTAGATCTCTGTTTTCTCACCTATAAAAGAGTTGGCTTTTGGGGCGCCTGGGTGGCTCAGTGGGTTAAAGCTTCTGCCTTTAGCTCAGGTCATGATCTCAGGGTCCTGGGATAGAGCCCCGCATCGGGCTCTCTGCTCAGCGGGGAGCCTGCTTCCCCCTCTCTCTGCCTGCCTCTCTGCCTACTTGTGATCTCTCTCTCTGTCAAATAAATAAATAAAATCTTTAAAAAAATTATACAGAAGAGTTGGTTTTTAATGTCCTCTTACGTTATTAATCACTCACGTTCTCCCTGCCACTCCAGAGTATAAACTTATAAAAAAGAAGAATTGATATTGATTATTTCAAAGCCATGATAAAGGAAAGTAAGATCCAGAAAGCATACACTAATAGATGTTTGATTATCAAGCATTTTGGGTCTTATTCCAAATTTACAACTAGACTATTTTGCATTTCAGTGCTGGTTCTCTTTTCTGTGAAGTGAGAGGGTTTATTCAGCCAGATGAAATCTGTAAGGTTTTTACTGTATCAAAGACTGATTTTTAGTTAAATTCATGATTCTTATCGTTGTTGTCCTTCAAGAAGAGGCTCTCATTAGGATAGTCTCATCTGTTCTTATACCAGAGCCCGACATTCTCATCTTCCCTTTTGCCCATCTGTCACTCCCTTCCCCTACCACTGTGATTCATTTTAAGGCTTTGCATTCTGGGATGCGAGACATGGAGCCTGCCTTATTCATCACTGCATCGCCACCTTCTACCCAAATACTTCTTGACTGAATTAAATATAACATTTCTAACCATACCCTGACTCCCTGGGCTTCATTTTTAACTTGAGTCCCCATCCTTTCATCACTTCCTGACACTGGTGAAGATTCCTACCTCTCCTCTGTCCACCATGGCTTCAGACCACTACACACCCTGCTTTTACAGTAGGGCAGACTTCGGGGGGGTGGGAGAGCCCCTCACTCCCCTCATTCTCATGGTTAATCCTTAGGCATTAGGAATTAGAATTTCAGTCCATTGTCTCATAAAAGGAAAGTTTAAAATTGCTATTAGCTTTGGTATTTTAATATAGATACAGCGTGAATTGGACAGATTTTTTTTCCTGTCTAAGGAATCTGACTACTATTTACAACAAAATATTGTTTCTCTGGGAATATATATTCTGAGTTCCAAGTAACTAACTGGCAAATGAACTCCTGTAAGGCAACCCAGTTGTAAGTTGAAGATGGCCTTTTGGCAGTAGGTATAGAGAGGTACACCGGGATAAATACGATGTTGACATACGTGAAATTTGTAGTGCTTCAAAGAGAACTTTTCAGCTTGTGACAGAAGAGAGCATACCCAAATCAGTCACTGGCTTTTCCCACCTATATAGATTGTCACATTAAGCAAAACTTTTCCAGAACATATCTACTAGGGGAACAAAGTAAAGCTAAATTTTGTAAAAATTGAATTTGAATAAGGGCTTCATTATTACAAACTTTGCCAATCCTTACTGTTTACAGTTCAAAAGAAATTTAAGTGGGTTATTTTCATTTAAGCTGTCATCTGTGATTTGATTTTCCACGGGGTGCTTTTTTCATTTTGATAGTGCTTCACAGGGGAAATCTTTTGATAGCAAATAGACTGTTTCCTATTCTATTTTTATACCTCCGCTTTTCTGTATCTAGAAGTCACGATCATCTTTTCCCTGGATTACTATAGTGTATTCCAAAGTCACCCCTGCATGTCCATCCTTAAGGTCTAGCCCCATTTTAATTTTTTAAAATTAAAAAAAAAATGTTTTTTAAGATTTATTTATTTAAGAGAACACCCAGGGAAGGGACAGAGGGAAAGAGAGAGAATCTCATGCAGACTCCTCGCTGAGCATGGAGCCCAGACAACGCTCTATTGCAGGATGCTGAGATCATGACCTGAGCCAAAACCAAGAGTCAGAGGCTCAACTGACTAAGCCGCCCAGGCGTCCCTATCCCCATTTTTAAATGTAAACTTCCAGACAGGGGACATTGTCTGATTTGCTTACCACCATATCCCTGATGCTTAGAGCTGCATATGGCACATAGTAGACACCCAACTATATAAGCAAGTGAATTAAGTGAGTGCTTTGTATATTAATTATATAGTTCAAGGTTTCTCAGTCTTGACACTGTGGATGGGTCAGATAATTCTTCATTGTGGGGGACGTGGCCTGTGTATTATATGATGTTTGGCAGATTCCTGGCCTCTACCCACTTAGATGCCACTACCACTCTCTCAGTATGATAATAAAAAAAGTGGCAGCAGACATTGCCACTGATTGAGAAATGCTAAAATTGGCGGAAGAAGAGTAAGTCCTACTATCAGTACGTTAGTGTAGTGAGAGTCAAAAAGATACAGGGAATCCAGTTCCACCATTGTAAGCTATATGGGCCCACGCTCTTGTAGCTAATCTTTGAACCTTGGTTATAGTAAGAATTAAAGGTCTCTAGACATCTTGACCAGCAAGAAGCCCTCACTTTCTAGACAGATCTTGCCTTGGCCAGCGATCACCTTTTCTACCTACCAGGTCTCCCACTCATCCTCATGCACCTTGAATGAATGCTCGTACCAGTTCATTCATTATGTCCTGTGTGGCACAAAGCTTCTTCCAGATGCCTGATCTTTCTAGGATTTTGCCACATTATTTTATTTTGCTCTGAATTGATCGGTCATTGCTTATAGCGTTGGGAGGAAGAGCGAATCCCAACATGTGGCATGGTGGAGTGCTAATAGACAGACCAGGGGATCACACCAGTTTATTGCCACCATTTTTTTTTAGCTGTAGGACTCTGACTACTGCACGTTCTAATTGCTTTTTCTCTGAGAGCTTTGGTTAGAGTCATTTTGAGGAGTAAGTGAAACTGTGTAAGTGAAACACTAAGAGCTGGGAACATAGCTGGTGCTTAAAACATTTGAGCTCTTTTCTGTCCCTTTATTAAATTTCTGAAACCATTTGTGTTTGTGTATCCACATTTATATAAATCATCCATCCATAAATAATATATGGATAATCCTGTAATAATTAATACATACATTCTAAAATACATTTATTGATCACCTATTTAATGGGTGCTGGCACCGTTCTAGATGCTGGAAATGGAGCAATGAAAAAAGTAGTATCATCAACTGCAATCGTTAATAGTAATGAAGAATTTAGATTATGTACTCTCCTGAGTTGCATATAGGGTAAAAACAAAATTGAAAATTACTTTATGAAATCAATTCAAGAGTGGTCACTTGAACTGTTGTTTCCTTAAAAAAGTTTGTCCTTCTCAAAACAATGTTGCCCCACTATGTGGTGAAGCACGTGTGTATTTTTTGGAAACAACAAATGCAACATATTGAAAGTCTTAACCTTTGACCTAACTGATTACGAATTTTTAACCCTGAGAAATCAGAGTAATTTAAGCATTTAAAAAACAACTTTTCAGTTTGATCCTCTTTTCTAGTTTATTGTACTGCTGCGCATCCTGAACACCCAAATTAGTGTTTGAGGTCTGCCTTGGTGATGAAGTACATTTCTGTATTACCTGGAAATATTTGTGTATCTTCCTAAGAATATCTGGATTGCATTGAATTTCCTCTCAGGGAGATGGGTGAAAATAACTTTTTGCAAAACATGACTGCATCATCCCTCAGCACCTTTACAACATGCTTAATGGGCTGTAATAGTATTTTTATTATCTTATAACTTTGGCTCCCTTAACATGTTTGAAGATCTTTAAAATGCACCTTTGAGCATTGTTCCATGCGTTTTGTGTCCCCTGAATAAATATTATACCCCTATTGACTTTTTAATTTTGAAATTTGATAACAGTAATGAAAGAGAATTCCCTGACCATTTTATACGTTTGCCACTTCATTTCACATAGCTTCTTTCAGTTTCCAGGGATGTATTTAGCAGACATTTATCTGTTTTGAGTGAGTGTTATTTGGTTGTTAGGGGGGAAAAAATATCCCACCACTGCTCTACTGATCTTGATGGCTCATGAGGCAATTTAGAAGTGTTTGAGATGTTGCACCTGACCAATCTAGACACTCCATCAAACACATATGAGAGAAGGGGCATCTTGGACAAGGTGTGCATGGGGAATGCATCCTATAGAGATGGAATTGAGCCAGAAGGAATGAGCACTCTTGGACAGAAGCATTCAAAGTGCCATCTTGGTTAAAGCATGAGCATTATGGAGAACATCTCCACACGTTGCTCCCATCTGGGGTGGTGATAGGCTTACATGAATGACTTCACGTGAGTCCCCAGGTGAGTTTCTTGGCCCAACTGGGCTCTATGAATGTAGATGGACTATGCTTAATTGTTATTCAATCTGGCATACTTGTTGGGAAAAGTTTAAATCAGACTATATAAAAATAATATGATTTATTGAGCATTTACAGTGAGCCAGAATAGTGCTCAATACTTTAAGAGCTTTATTTTGTTTAACCTTCACAATAATTTCATTAGGTAAATATTAGTGTCATTATTATCTTCATTTTATAAATGGTGGGGTTGAGAATGACAGGGATTAAGTAATTTATACACAGTCTCTATGTCAAGTCTATATGTGTATAGGGATTAAATAATTTACACACAGCCTGGCACTGTGGCAGAATGATGCAGGATAATAATATATATGGTTTAAAAATTATGTACTGTCATGTTTTAGTCATAAATTTCTAAATCTAGAAAGCCTCACCCAATCTCCAACCCCCCAGCCTATATTTCGGATGGGGAGGACCCTGAAACCCTGAGAATTTCTGAGTTTTCCTTCAAAATTCCCTGATCAAGTTCTGTTACTTTAACAACTTCTTGGGAGGACTTTTGCTTTTATTGAATTTTATTTAATATCACTTTATTATAAATACTTTGGATTTAGACAGGTTGTGAACGAAGCATACTAATTTGGTAATTTAGAGCTGCTGCTTGTGTTGAATTGGGATGAGTGGCTTGGCACAGGTATTGAGTTGGGGCCATCTGTTCAGACCCTGCGTTTATGGTGGAGATACCATGCCATTGATGATTAAATGGAAAGAAGATGTGACTGTTGGTTGCCAGTTAGTGCCAAAAGCCAACAACCACCACAACAAAATAAAATAAAAACCAGTAACAGAGAATCAGACTACATATCTATTGATCTGCCAATCTACAAAATCTGAAAATCACCACTAGAAAGGCAAAATGAAAAAAAAAAAAAAAAGAAAGAAAGGCAAAATGAGATATTGTCTGTATCCAGCCACTGTGATACATAATTTTTAGGCTGCTGATGTTGATGTATTTTTTTTTCCTATTTGAAGACTTTTGTTGCTAGCAATTACCTGCTTTTTACACTGATGAAATGTGATTTGTGAAAGAAAGGAACATTATATGATATGATTTGTGTGTACTCTATACCACAGTTAGAGAAAAGTCTTTTTGATCTCTGGTTAATTTTAATGTTTTTAAAACTTGTGGATGGAAACCACTCGGGGAAAATGCTAAAAGATTCTCATTTTAAAATTCTAGGGTAGAGTCCAGAAGCATTCATTTGCTCCCCCACCCCATCCCAGGATATTTTGATATAAGTGGTTCATAACCAAACTTTGACAAATGCTGAATTATAGGTAAGATTATGCTTCTGATCTTCCCAACATAAAGATTCTCCTAAACATCCTTCATGTAGAAAAGAAATATTTAGCTTATTAGGCCCTAGGTAATCTGTCTTTTTTGCCAAATAAAAAAATTGGAGCCATACAACTGAATTTATTTGTCTTTAGAGACTAGCCTATATTTAGGAATCCCTAGAAACTTAAGAGAACAAAATATTCTGATGACTTCTTTGAAATAGTATGAGATTTTCTTTTTAATGTAGACAGTTTTTGTTGGCTGTGATTCTTTTTATCCAGTCTTGTAACATTGGACTGAGACATGGAGGTGACTAACATTTTTATTTTCCACGATCAAAGAATACTGGCAATGGTTAGGGAAAACTATCTGGGTTTCCAGTCTCCTACCTTTACCTTCTTTGTGCTTCCTTCCCTTGACTCTCAAGTGTTTTGGACTTATATTTTAAAGACGGAGGTGTGGTGTTTTTAATGTTTAGTTTATACTTAAATTCAAAATGCTTCTTTCTGCATAATGGCTGGAGAGGGATCCTAGCCAGTCAATTCCCTATTGGCTGTTGTTTTAGGCATTGCTTAGCCTGGTGTTTTCTGTGAGGGCTACAGGTAACATGGTGGTGCCTCTAGTTCCCACACCTACCGGGGCACACTGGTAAAACAAGGCTTTTGTTTTCCACGGATAGCCCCGTTCTCTGGCTCTTTTCCAAGGCCCTCAAAATGAGTACTTTCACCAGGACAGCAGAGAAAGTCCCCTTAGATTGAGAAGCAGGCAAGTAAACTTAAGTATGCTGTCAGGCTCCAAGCCAAATAAAGTGCTAAGCATGATGATTAATTGGATAACTACCAAAATACCTCTTACTGTAACGGTAACTCAGAATATCCCTGGCTGAAGTTAAAAAAAAGGTATTAATTAATTTGAATGTTACGGGGGTACTCACTAAATATCTGCACTGTTTGCTAGATTTTGGCATTGCAGGCAAGAGGGGCTGATAATACAGTGAAAACTCTAGGTGGCACTGGGGATTTAACCCTCACAACCAGCAAGGAGTTAGGTAGCCATGTCACCTCATAGATGAGAAAAGTGAGAGTCACACACCCAGTCTGTTTATATCCCAAACCTATGGATTTCTCATTACTTAAACCACGTCTGAGTGAGTCAGGGTGATGATATCACTTGTGGAGCTATGATTTCTATCCTGAAGCATTTATATTCCAGCAAAGAGAGAGAAGCCAGGCACACAAATCATGGAATTTATACATTTTTATTAAATGGCAAGGGAGCAATGTAGATAAATGCTGTGGGGATTTTGAGGAATGAGACAATATGCTGGGCTGGAACCATCATGCAAAATGTCACTGTGGAAGTAAGAATTTAAATGAGTTTGAAGGACAGGGAGGCTCTTGACTGGTCCTGAGAAATGAAGAGGTCATTCCGGGTGTGGAATATACTTCAGCCAGGCGGAGACAGGATCAAGGCTGCAGAACAGGGCCTGGGATTGGGAGATCATAAGGGACTCTGGGAGAACTTTGAAGGCCAGGCTTACAAGTTGGAGCATAACCCGGTTGCAGTGAGGGGCATCTTTACGTTGTTGATCGAGTGTCAATGATGAGAAATATCAGCAGTAACCACAAGGATGTGTGTGGTGGCTGGAACTGGGCGTGAGGTTAGTGGAGGTCTGCGGAGGCTGATTGGGAAACTATTGCAGTAATCCAGTCTTCAGGTGAGAAAAGCATGACCCTACTCTAGCATAGAAAATAAACAAAAAGAGATAGATTTGCAAGGTGAATAACAGAATTCTGTGGCCAAGTAGAACCAGAAAGACGGGTCAAGTACAGCAGAGGCGCTATGACACAGAGTGATATTAGAGACACACATACATGCACGTACGCAGAAGCTTATCGAAATCCTGATTGTGCTTATCTCCCAAATTTAAGAAGCTTGTCAATGGAATTAAAGCTTAGCAAAGAGCGAAAAAGCTTTGGCTGGGGGGGCGCCTGGGTGGCTGGATGAGTTAAAGCCTCTGCCTTCAGCTCAGGTCATGATCTCAGGGTCCTGGGATTGAGCCCCGCATTGGGCTCTCTGCTCAGCGGGGAGCCTGCTTCCCCCTCTCTCTGCCTGCCTCTCTGCCTACTTGTGATCTCTCTCTCTGTCAAATAAATAAAATCTTTAAAAAAAAAGAAAAAGAAAAAGAAAAAGCTTTGTCTGGAAATCGTAATTATACCCATCTTACTGTATTCATGGATGTTTGTGTGATCTTGTGAGTAGTAGGCATTTACCTAGAAGCACAGGCCCTTTTGGTAGGAGTCCTTCGAGGCCATCACTCTCTGAGCTGATTAGGGTCATCTGGTCATTGTGCTCAATAAAACTGGAAGATGTGCTCTCATGTCAAGGAGTTTGCAAGCATAACAAATAATTAAATATGCTTTTATGGAATGTCATATAAAAGGAACTTGGGAATTCTACTGCACTTCAATGAATATAAATATAATACACCCAAAATTATTTTTTTAAAGTGAAGAAGGAAGTATACAGAATGTTTCCTATGTGCCTTTTGGAGATCTTATTTGGAATCTAACTAATCACATTGGGTTAAATAACAATTTGTTCTAGTTTCAGGGATTTTATTGTTTGTCTTGTGCTTCTCGGGAATAAATGATATTTAGAGAAATGCGAAGTTGCCTGTCCATTATTAAAACATAAAAATGTTTGGAATCATTTCTAAAGAACATAATTAAGGGATTGTGCTGCTGTTTAATTTTGTAATATCAAATACAGACTCTAATTCCATATGTTTTGATATAGCACGATTTGATTTTAATTTCTGTGCTAAATTTTGTTTCAAGTGCATGTTCTTCCTGGGATTTCTTTAAACTTAAGCCCAAAGTTATTTTCCTAGCTGAATTTTCATTAATTGTTTCATATTTTACTGCTTATTTTTATGTTTTCATATTAAAGAGATATTTGTAGATTGCTCATGAGTTGTAATTATGTTTTTACATAAACCCTTTTTAGAGGCTTTGTGTAAATTTCCTTTTGATTTATTGTAGACTATAAACAACTCAAAACAGATTCTATTGTTTGGTTAAAAAAACCCACTAATCATGTCATATTTCTGCATCATATCCTGATTTATCCTTCGATTTTAACTTTAGAAGTGGCTTCCTCTCTGTTTTCCTGATCTCAGGGCAGAATTCAGAACACAATGCATGAGAGAGGAGACCATGTTCAGTGGGGGGAACAAAGTTCAGTTTTAATCATTTCTCACATCTGTCCTACTTTTAAAAAATGAAGTGCTAAAAAAGTAAGTAATAATGATATGAATGATTTCTTTATTTAGAAAATCAACTGTCAATTAACTAATGAACATTCTTTTTAATCAATGTTAATTGAAGAGATTTCCTGTACTTGTAAACTCTGCTTTCATAACGTGTTCATTTTGACTGTTCTTGATTTTGCTTTTATGTTTTGGTAGTCCTGTTGGGTGTAATTCTGTATTATTCCCTGAATTCCCTAGTCTGGAGCTAGATGGAGCTATGAGATCTTCTGTAAATGTACAGCAGGCTGGTGGCTCTTCTTCAAGTCTACTCGCGACAGTCAGTGCCTAATGCCCACTTTTAAAGCCTTCTTGTCCCTTTACTCTTCAAGAGAGCCTGGAAGAGAAAATCTGGCCGTTGAAAACACCATCATTAAAATGGGCAGATAATCCCACAGTTCTCTAATTCCCTTTTATTACCAAGCAACCAAACACAGAAAAACTCCCAAGGCCAAATCTAAAAGAAAAACATACATACGAGCTATAGGTATACCTACCTTCAACAATCAAAACCAGATTAAATGTTTGCCATTAAAAATATACTGGCTTGTTTTCAGAGTACAGTTCTCTGAGAAATTCAGAAAATACAGAAAACAGTGGAAGAAGGAACATACAGCAATTGTTTCAGGACTCATCTGCCAAATTTTATACATACACCTGTGTAGCCAGACCAAATTATATATGTAATACGTTCTATATATGTGTGTATAATTATGGAAGAATGCAGAATATATTTCACCAAGAGGGATTACAAGTTTTGCTTAAAAGGTTTTGATTAGAATTTAGAGTTACGTTCCTTTGGAATTTTTCTGTGCATTGGGTGGTTTGAAAGTCTCATCAGTGAACCTTGTCCATGCCTACGGAACACTTTGGAGAAAAAAAAAAAATCGCCACTTTTTGTCGTGGTGGTATTGTTTTTCAGCTCTCTATTGGGCCAGCTGTCCAGTTGTCTGAACTCGTTATGCACTGTGTTTAAATACTGAGAAATTGCCCAGGCTGCTGTCTTGCTGCTTACTCTCTGTACGGGCAGAAGTTGTAAAAGGTCATCTGCTTACTTGGAGAAACTAATTGTAATAAATTCTTTTGTGTGATTCTCTAATTAGATTAGCTTTAGCTCTATGTTACTCAGATTTTGGGATAATTGTGTGGATGTTCTCATTTACTTAATTTGGCAAATACTACTGGAATCAAATACTTGTTTGAACTCTACACTTTGCCTTATTTTGTAAGTCACTTTGTAGACTTTTACCTCGGTCTCTTATTGGGGACTGTATCTCCTTGAACTTCATTCTCCCTGTATCTTCTGTCCTTACTTGCTTTTCAAATCTAGAGGAGTAAACGGTATGTCAAACAGTTTCTAAGGGCTGAAGAAAGTAGAGAGGTGGTTCTTGGTTCAGCCTTCATCAGCACTTCACTCGAAGAGTATTTTATCTAGCTAATTAGATGAAGAACAAAAGAATATTTTAACAATGATAATTATAAAATAATAATACAGATTAATTTGTAGATCATCTTACATCTGAAAGACCTGAGCAGCTAAAATAAACATAGGAAGGCTTACATAAAGCTTATATATATCCTTTTCAAGTAGAATCTTATTCAAGACATACTTGTTTGTTCTTTTCACACCGTTTGTCTGAGCTTAAAGAACATTCAGTCCTCACAGCAGTGATATATGGTGCATATGGCGTAGTCCCATTTTAACACATGAGGAGACCGTAGCTCGGGGGGAGCTGAACTCTTGCTCTGAGATCATTCCGCTTAGTAAAGTGGGAGAACTCTACTCAGTTGTCTGATTCCAGCATCGGTGCTTTCCCCAGCCATCCATTACGAATTTGTCTACCAGACACCCCCCGCCCATCCTTTCTCAAGTACCTGTTTTGGGCCAGATGCTCCTTAAGTTGCTGAGTAATTGACGGCAAATAATACCAACAAAGTCTCCTTGTAAAAGGAGACCGTAAGAAAGTTAGAAAAACAAAACAAACACAAAGCAGAATAAAATTGTAAGAAACGATGAAGACAGGGTGATGTGAGAGAGTGGTGGGAAACGTCGGCGAGGTTGATCACCGACAGTCTCTGTGCAGAAGTCATCCCTGAGTCCACAGTATGGCTTCAGAAGCACAGAAGAGAAAGAAAAGGTAATAGGCAGCCGGCAGTAAGGGAAGAGACCTGCTAACTACAAACCAGTAGACAGGAAGAAAACAGAATAAAGCTCAGAGGGTGGGAGCTCTGGTTATGGAGACAATAAATAGCCCCTTCTACCACGAATACATCTCCAGATAGCCTCCCTGTATTACAGGCTAATTGATGCTCATGGCGACAAAAATGAGTTGTACAGAAAAAGATGAAATATGTACATTGTGTTTCAGGAAGGGAACACTTGTGAAGAATTTTAAAAAAAGAATCATAAACTTAGAATAAATAAGTTGGTGCTTAAAAAGAATAAAGAACTCTTACTGAAAAGTTCCCTTCAAGAGAACTGACAATACTGACAAAGGCAGAGATGGGGGACCTAGTTGTAACATTTGTATTTCCCAGTTTTCGAGGGGTATCCAGGATATATGGGTGTGTGGAGTGGGATCGGATTTGTTGTTGTAATTAAATTGGAGTTGTAATAAAAGACACATTTTATTTTTTTAAGGATTTTATTTATTTGAGAAAGTGAGTGAGAGTGAGCACAAGCAGGGGGAAGGGCAGAAGGAGAGGGAGAAGTGGGGAGCCGGACGGGGGCTCCATCCCAGGGCCCCGAGATCATGACCTGAGCCAAAGTCAGATGCTCACCTGACTGAGCCACACAGGTGCCCCAAGACACATTTTAAGTAAACAGTCCAATGAGTTTTAGCAAATGTAATAACGTGTATAACTGCCATTCAGATAAAGCATGTGGAACTTTTCTGTCACTCCAGTAAGTGGCCCTGTGCCTCTTTCCAGTCAATTCTCCTCACTCCCAGAGGCAACCCCTGCTCTGATTGCTACCAGCCTCACTTAGTTCTAGAAGGTCCTATCAATGAGATCATAGTTTGTATTCATTGGAGTGTGGCTTCTACTCTTCCACTCAATGTTTGTGAAACTCATCCATATAGTTGTACGCATCAGTGGTTTGTCCCTTTCTATCGCAGAATCATCCATTGTATGAGCATACTACCACTTATGCAGTTTCCTCCTTAGCTATTCTGGTTGTCATGAAGTAATGTCTTGTGTTTTTAATTTACATCTCCCTCATAGTTAATGATACTTGATCTTTTTTATGATTTTAAGTTTAATTAATCTAAATGTTTTTAACATTTTTACTGAGATAAAACTTACATCCCATAAAGTTCACCCATCTAAAGTGTGTAATTCAGGGGCGCCTGGGGGGCTCAGTTAGTTTAGCAACCTACTCTTCATCTCAGCTTAGGTCATGCTCTCACAGTCACGGGATTGAGTCCCTGTTGGGCTCCATGCTCAGTGTGGAGTCTGATTCAGATTTTTTTCTCCCTCCCCCTCTGCCCCTCCCTGCTCACACTATCTGTCTTTCTCAAATAAAATAAAGTGTGTAATTCAGTGGTTTTCAGTATATGTACAGAGTTGTGCAACATCACGAAAATCTAATTTTAGACCATTTTCATCACTTCAAAAGAATCCTTGTGCCTATAAGAAGTGACTCCCTATTCCCAGACTATATATTTTAAAATGTATTTCATAATTTTATATATTCTTCTTCAAAGTCCTAATAATTAGCTCATTTGGCTTTATGTCTGTCTACATTAAGTATGAAGGGGCACATTTCCTCCTACTTTCATCTTTTCAAATTCCTTTGCAGAGCATCCTGTGAAAATCTTCAGGTGGAGTACTCTCAAACTTAAACGTACATTCAGATCACCTAAAGATCTTTTAAGAATACAGATTCTTATTAGGTAGGTCTGCAGTAGGACTGAGCGTCTGCATTTCAAACACATTCTCACAGAGGTCCATGATGTAGACTCGTGGGGCCACTTTGAGCTACATGGTAAGAGATTTTGGTTGGCAGGTCTTGAAAGAAGAATAGTTGTGAGAGAGACTATTTGTGTTGTAACATTTTTATCTGGTGATTTACATGCAGATGAAATTTTTATTCTCAGGGAGATTCTACCTATTTTCAGTTTTTAAACAGTTTACCATATCTTTTTGTATGTAAAAAGGGAGTGGACTTTAAGAATTTTAATGGTGAGGGGCGCCTGGGTGGCTCAGTCCTTAAGTGTCTGCCTTCGGCTCAGGTCATGATCCCGGGGTCCTGGGATCCAGCCCTGCATCGCATTGGGCTCCCTGCTCAGTGGGGAGCCTGCTTCTCCCTCTCCCACTCCCCATGCTTGTGTTCCCTCTCTCGCTGTCTCTTTCTGTCAAATAAATAAATAAAATCTTAAAAAAAAAAAAAAAAAGAATTTTAAAGGTAGGATTAAGAAGAAGGCCCTAAAAATCCTACAGCATGTCATTAGTTAGTTGCTAGGCCACAGAGGATCCTGCTGAAGAATGGATGAGAAACAACTATGTGGAGACAATCCTTTAGGGTGCCCATGGGGACTGGTTGACCAAGAGAAGGATTTCTTCAAAGGCCTTTCAGGGCCTTTCCTCAATTTCTGGAACCACTCTTCCACTCCTTCCCAGAGCTTTTTGAGGACATGTGTTAAATAGGAAATCATACTCAGGTGTGGAGCCAGTTGACATTGAGAGATGTTGGCCTGGACCTCTGAAACAGCCATATCTATTTTGCCTCAATTGATCAGTGGATTATTAGTCGAATGGTGAACAAAAGGACAGTACTACCATCATGATTGCATTGGAAGTACCAAATTTGGCTATTTTGTCTCACAAAGTAATAATCCAGAGGTTGATTACAGAGCCCTCTCTGCAAATATGATAGCTTCAACTGAATCAGTGCTTGGTCATAGTTATGTATTGGTACTTATAGTTTAAATACAAATATCTCTTAAAGTTGGCTATAAGGCAAATGTTATAGAGCAAATCAGATTTTTCTAGTGATAGTCATCATATATTGGAGGTATGTTTGTATAGACAAAACACTTGTTCGATTGGGTTGAAGGATATTGGTTTTCTACCAAAAAATATGGAAATGGCAGATAGCTCATACTACTCTTGGTCTTGACAGCCATGTATACCTAACATAAAATGCAAGAGAGTGTGCAGCTTATTTTTTTGTTCCGAGTTCTTTCAACCAGCTGCAGCTTTGCCTCTGTTCTGGGGATTGTTCCAGCACATTCCATGGATCCCTGGTTCCAGGCCTGGTGATGTTCAGACACTCAGAATCTTGCTTCCTGGAATGGTTTTCTACCATGTCCAATTCTTATTAGATTTTTAAATCGTATTAAGGTATTAAATTTTACCAGTAGGGGCCACTGCCTTACATTGTCTGAAGTCTTGACTGAAAAGCCCTTCATTTGAAGTTAGAGCTTATGTAAATGAAAGTCCTCCACTATAGAAATTTGTATAACAGATTTATTTAAAGGGCAGTTTAGAATTCTGTCAGTCTACCAAGGAATATCACCAAAGATGCTACCATTTTATGAGGGCTCAATACACCACGACTTTCTGAAAAACACCAGTAATTTTTTCCAGTAGTGGTGGGCAGCAGATTACGACATATTTAGTAATGATAATAGTTGCAGTCAATTTGCAGACACAAAAACTCTGTGTTTCTACTCAAGTCTAGTCAACTACCGTATGGCAGCTTGGAAACCTCACTTAGGTGCCCTACATTGTTGTTTTGTTCGTTTCAGAGAGTATAATTCTGGCTACAGCAATTTAACTATGACTCTGTGTTCTCAGAACTGAGTAACTTCCTCAGACCGAACATATTAAATTAGTTTCAATTTCCTGCCAAAATTTATAGACAGGTTGTAAATGAAAAAGCTGCCTCTGCTCTTCATTATCACTATGTATTATAGTTTTTTAAATAAAAATGTTATTTACTTCCACCTACTGTCAGCTATTAAACTACAGAGGTATCCATCAACAGTTCTGTTGGCACTGTAAAGAAAAAAGTCATGTAACAGCACACCTGGCTTTAGTGTTCTAGCACAGAGTTAGTGTTGCAAGGTGACTTTGATATGTCAGAAAAGCTAATTATGTCCCATCAAAGGACTGAAGAAATTGCCTTTTTTAATGAAAAGTATTTTATAGGAGGTGACAGTGATCTTAGGCAAAGCAGTAAAACTAGGTGTATAATTATATAAATTCTTTAAATTCTTATTAGACTTAGCTAATTGACATGTTACTGTCCAATAATGTAGAAAAAAATGGTTAAACATAAAAAACAGAACAGTGGTTTTGGACTGTACCTCTACAATAATTTAAAATTGAGTCTCTCTCCATTTTTTCTAAATATAGTTTTCTGTCTTTCCTGACACTTATTTATAGTTATGCATGTTTTTACTTGAAATAAGAGTATAGCAGGTTTTTATAAGAATAAACTATTAGGCAACAAAATAGCAAGGCAACCTATGGGATGGGAGAAAATATTTGCAAACCATCTGTCTCATGAGGGCTTGATATCCAAAATATATAAGGGACAACTCAATAGCAGAAAAAAAAAACCGTTAAAAATTGTCGGGGCGCCTGGGTGGCTCTGTGGTTTAAAGCCTCTGCCTTCGGCTCAGGTCATGATCTCAGGGTCCTGGGATCGAGCCCCGCATTGGACTCTCTGCTCGGCGGGGAGCCTGCTTCTCCCTCTCTCTCTCTGCCTGCCTCTCTGCCTGCTTGTGATCTCTCTCTCTCTGTCAAATAAATAAATAAAATCTTTAAATAAAAAAAAAATTGTCAAAGAACCTGAATAGATGTTTTTCCAAGGAATATATACTTATGCCCAACAGGATATGAAAAGATGCTCAGGGTGCCTGGCTGGCTCAATCAGTAGAGCATGAGACTCTTGATCTTGTGGTTGTGGGTTTGAGCCCCATGTTGGGGTAGAGCTTACTTAAAAAAAATAAAATCTTTAAAAAAAAATCACTAATCAGGGAAATGCAAATTAAAAGTACAATGAGATATCACCTCACATCCGTTAGAATGGATATCTATCATCAAAAAGATAAGAGACGGTAAGTGCTGGCAAAGATGTGGAGAAAAGAGAACCCTTGTACATGGATGGTGAGAATGTAAATTGATCCAGCCACTTTGGAAAACAGTGTAGAGGTTCCTCAAAGAATTAGAAATAGAACTATCATACAATCCAGTGATCCTACTTCTGGGTAAATAGCCACAGGAAATGAAATCGGTATCTCGAAGAGATATCTGTACTCCCATGTTCTTTGCTGCATTAATCACAGTAGACAAGATAGGGCACCAACTTAAGTGTCCATTGATAGATGAATGGGTAAAGAAAACGTGTGTATGCGTGTATATGTGTGTCTATATATATATATGTATTGATAAATGTATAGATATGTTTGTATGTGATATACACAATGGAATATTGTTCATCCATTAAAAAAGATGGAAATCCTGCCATTAACAACAACATGTATGAACCTGGAGAATATTATGGTAAATAGGCCAGATACAGAAATACTGCATGACCTCATATATAGAATCTAAAGGAGCTGAACTCATAGAAACAAGGAGTAGAATGGCAGTTGCTAAGGGCTAAAGGGTGAGAGAAATGGGGAGATGTTGGTAAACTATACAAAGTTTCAGTTATAAGATGAATAAGTTTTGGGGATCTAATGTATGTAATGGTGATTATGGTAATTAATACTATATGGTATACTGAAAATTTGCTGAGAGTAGAACTTATATATTCTTACTTCCGCTACCCCCAAAAAGATAACTGTGTGGTGAGATTATGGATGTGCTAAGTAGCTTGGGTGTATAGATATATCAAATCATCACATTGTACACCTTAAGCATATATAATTTTTGTCAATTATATATGAATAATGCTAGAATAAAAAGAATATACTATTAGTAACATATATATGCTCCTTAAAATAAAAATAATTTTCCTGGTGCCTGGGTGACTCAATCAGTTAAGTGTCTGCCTTCAGCCTGGGTCATGATCTCGGTGTCCTGGGATTGAGTCCCGCATGGGGCTCTCTGCTCAGTGGAGAGCCTGCTTCTCCCTCTCCCTCTGCCTGCCACTCCCCTTGCTTGTGCCCTCTCTCTCTCTTTCGTCAATTAAACAAGTAAAATCTTTAAAAAAAACCCAACAATTTTCTAGCTAGTATCTTTTCACTAGATACTTTTCCCAAGTATCTTTTCACCTTTGATACATATATGACATATGTATGTGTGTTTCTTATATATACACACATATGAATTTAATTTTTATTTCCTTAGAGCCATATCAGGGGTGAATGTGAAGTGAGTCTTGCTGTTTTGTATATAAGGATTAAGAGCAGAACTTTTTATTGTTAGCTTTGACAGAATGTATGTGATTATTAGTGATGTCTTTTTTTAGAAAATTGTAAATTATAGGAATGCTGCGCAGGAGGGAAGAAATGAAGCATACAGTAGTTATTTAGGTTTACAAGATTGACAATGGTTTTTTTTTTCTTTACAGAAGGTTCAGTACTTAAAGCAGAAAGCTGTAATTGTTGGTTGCTTTAGATGCCCTTAGCTATTTCGGATGTGGAAAGATGTGTGCTATAAATGTTTTACTCCTGTAATTGTCATGACTTCAGAATGGTTCAATTATAGCTGTTTTGAAGGAAAGGTGCATGAAGAAATGATTTCTAGTGGCATTCTATAATGATGACCATTCAGTTTTTAAAAACTGTAAATGTGAAGGAAATGAACCCCCTTTTGTTACTGGACCCTGGCTTGATTCCTGAAACTCCCCGTTTCCGCATCTGAGACAGAAGTCCAAGCGACCAGGCAGCCAACAAAGAGTAGTTTGTTTCAGTGCTTGGGTTGGGAAAATTTTTTGAGGAATGCTTACGCTATTTGGATTTCTGATTCTGAAATCATAAAATGAGACTTGAAGGTATTGACTAAGCCAGGTCTTGGAGCTCCTGTGCGTGCGCACAGGGAATCAGGGGATGGTGTTTGCTCATCCCGACTCATGTTTTGTGACAGAGACCATATCACCAGTCTCTCTATCTTATAATGCCAGGGTCAGCTCAAAGGACGCTCAGATTCTGTGACAGTGGGACACTCGTGGAGGAAACCAATGTAAAAATGGATAATTGATAGGAATCTAGGTCAGAGCATCTTGAGAATCCAGTGTCTTAAGAGGTTGTGAAGATAGTGCAACATTCTAAAATAACTCTTGATGGCTCCCATTGCATGTCCTTTGTAAAGCTGTTAGAGATGATCTCTTATCAGCATTAGAAGACTGGGGAATTGAGTATTTGGTCGGAGGTGATTTGGCTTGTATACTTGTGCTTGATCAATTTTTGTGCTTAAAGTTCATAGCTTGATTTTGAAATTAGGTTTGCAGATCCTGGGTATCCCTGGGCTTACTGGTTTTGCCAGTGCTGGATTGACTGTCCAACAAAAGCCAGGTGCCAGATGCCACTCAGATTTAAGTGGCGATCTGATAGATCAGATTTAAGTAATCTAACTGATGATTGGAATTTCAGTGGGAAAGAAAGGCAAGATTCTTTCCACTTTGTTTTATTAAGTGTGAAATAGCTAAGCATCCTTTCATATTGATCAGACATAATGGGATTGTTCTGAAGAATTTATTTCTTTGATGTACCTGGATTGTGCTTCTCAAAAGGAATAGATGAGATCCATGATTTTCTTTTCTAGACTGCCAACTTCTGATATGTATGTAGATGGCTCTCTGTAATGACCACCCCCTTCTGTGAAGGATTCTTCTCACTCTTTTCAAAAGGGGTCCTCAAAGCCCAAGAAGAGAAAAGGTTTGCTGTTGATGCTCTTTGAGAAAGCTTAGAAGAATTGCTTGTTCCTTAACATCCTTTAGCACGTTGGAGTCAGCTGTTCTCCATCTCTGTCTTTGGCGGGTTGTCTGCAAGTTCCATGTACATGGCCGTGTGGAATACAGCAGAGTGTATAACCCTCGTGATCTCCCAGAAAGGGATAGCTGATGTGGGGCTGCAACAAATGACTTTCCCATGGACAGGATATCTGGTCTAACTACTTAAAAAAATTGCATAATCCTATAGGGAGCCCTCGCTAACTAATGCAATAATTATTTAGGAGTAGAGCCAACATCCTGCAATTATATTAGAACAAACGTGCTGCAGTGTTTCTGTTTATGTATGTCCCTTGGCATCTTGAATTAATATTTTATCATATTTCATTAAGAAAAAAAAAAAGGCTAGAGAAGCCTTGGAAGCAAGATCATTGGAATTACCTGTTGTGTAAGGTTAGGAAATTTCTATGAAACTTCCTCCATCCTGACAAAATAATTTCACAATAGTGAAAACAATTCATGTTTACCTTATTGTTAAGTGGAGGCAAGCATTTTCTTGAGGTCTGTGTTTTAGGAAAGCATGACTTTATTAGATGTGATCTTTAGTTACTTAATTTTTTCTTTTCCTAAGATGTAAAAAGCCATTTTTGAAAGTACAGTTAAATAATAATAACAAAAATAATTTTATTATTAATAATTATATTAGTATTAATGATTATATTAATATCATTTTGTCTAGATACGGAGTGGATTAACAAAACTCAGTATCTATAAGTGGGTAAACCTTAATTGGTGGCTACTTCTTCAGTAGGATGCTGGTCCTTTTCTTTTTTTATGTATAACTTTATACAATGACAATACATTAACCTAATATTTGAAATCTTAAAAATTTGAAAACAACTAGGAAGTTTTAAGTTTTTTCCTTGCGTTTAAGTCGTGAATGACTCAACATTGTCATTTTTGGTGGCTGGGGAGATTAGTTGTGTTAAGTTATATATCTCAGTCTGAAAAGAACTCTGGGGCTCCAATGGTGACATGCTGATGTTAATTGTGAATGGGCTTCTTTCAAAGGCAAATTTCTGGTGGATTCCAGGCTAGCTAAAGAAAGAAGATCTGAGTCTCTATACATATTTTTATACAGGAGCCTTGTCTTGGATGGTGGTAAAGGAGGGAGCAGATCTTTCAGACAAAGAGTTTGCAATTGGGAGTCAGAAGTCCTGTAAATTGAGTGAGCAGTCATCAGTTATTGTCTAGGCATCTGTCTTCCTGAGTGATGAAGGGGAGCTTTTGCACTGGCTGCAAATTTTGGGTATTCTGGGAGAGGCAAAGTTAGACCCAGGTACAATTAATTGGTGTTATGCTGTGGTCATCATTCTTGAGAGGGTCTGGTAGACAGCCTTGACCAAAGCGTCTCTGAGACACATTCTGGGGGCTAGCAGCAAAAACACCTTCTTAGATGTACTTAGGTATACATGCAAGCTTCCTTTTTCAGTTGAGCAAGGAATAGAGCAAAGTTGAAGCTTCACTAAAGCCTGAAGCTGCAAACTAACATACACTGCCTTTGGAATGCAATCTGTGGTTGATTTTAATTTCAAAACTTTGCATATTCAGGAAAAGCAATTTTGTAAAGTCTCCATCTTTAAAAATCTGTATCATCCTCTGTAACCTAGAAGTAGGGATCCAGTGGGAAAAAATCTGTTACCCACCAATATTTTAGTCCCATTGTACACACAGTTATTATCGTTAAATTTAGTGCTAAATTGCCCTAAATATTTTTTCTAAATTGCATCTTCCATGAGGACAAGAATTAGATCCTTTTATAATCCTTCTAAAATTTAGCCTAATATTAGGTAATCTAGAAATGTCAATGGACCACTTTACCACTGGGTTGATTTCTTTTCTGGCAAGTGCCTGGTTATAGAGGCTTTATCTGTTGATTATCTCTTTTAGTAACCTCTCTTCCTTCATTCCTCACAAAGGATTGCTTAATATATTGGTAGTTAGACAACTTGACAAGACATCAGCACTGAAAGCTACACATTGATTCTTTGGGCTCCTAACTAGGAGTCCTACTCCAGGACCTTTTCTGTGTTTTGATCTTGGCTTAGAACATTGCTACTAAAAATGTGGTTTGTGGACAGCATGACATCACCTATTAGCTTATTAGAAATGCAAAATTGTGACCTTCTACCCAGTCACTGGCTTAGAAGACTTTTGAGGGAAGTCAGGTGATTGTGAATCTCTGAAGATTCAAAATTGCGACAACAGAACCTCAGTGAGTGAAACTTTAGTATTCTAAAATACCATTCAGTAAGAGTTTGGGAGTCCTGGTGGAGTTTTGGGCATTATGCCAACCCCATTCTTTGTATGCCTGTACCAGGAACAGCAGACTAGACTTTTCTATGAACAGAAACAGCTTCCACTGCTCTTGTAAAGTCACCTAGTAGTCCACATCCAGGTCTTCCTTAATGTTTTCCAGTCTGTTTGGGATACCACATAAATAAGAATTTATATGTCTTCTCAGTATCTCCGGAAACGAGAGTCAAAATAAGTGTCCAAATGGTTGTTGAATCACCTTTGTTGTCATCATTAACTATTTGTTATGTCGGCATTGTGAAGTAGTGGGGAGTCTGTGCTTTGGCACCAATTGGAAACTGGGTTTAAATCCTGGATTCACCACTTATTAGAACTATGTAGCCTCAAACTAGTTGCTTAGTGTCTTTGAACCTCTTTATCCCCAACTGTAAAATAATACTGAAAGACCAAGTGTTTATAATCATTTCACCTTCACTAAAGTTAAAGACTTTTACCAAGGAAGGACTTGGGAAATCCATACATCTCACGTACACCATAGATTCAAGAAATGGTAGAAATGGTCACCATCATCACCATCTCCTTCTCCAGTGGAAACTATGTTGATGTTTAATTTTCCAAAATACTGTTGAGACCTAAGTTGTTGTTCATTGTTTCATTTTTGATTAGGGATGTGTTTTCTCTACTCAAATGCATGAACCACACTTGTTGGAATAAATGCAAGGTAATAAAGTCTTCCATCTTTTCTAGGGCTAAAAGTGAGGTTGTGCAATCTTTGGTAGTAGCAGAGAGAAGGTATCCAAGAGTCCATTAAACCCTAGAGGACCACTGCAAGTGAGATCATTGCTAATAAACAAGAGCAGATGAGGTGAAAAATATGATTTTTCATATTTCCATGATTATATAGATTATGTCTGTAAATCTGAAATGCAACTGTTGAAATAAGCGAAACAGGCCTATCTTACTAAGGATAAATGAAGGGAACGTTCTATAATTTGAATATTTTATAAATAGAATTGTGGTTTTATAATCAACACATTGTTTTTGTAGGTTTTTTTTTTTTTTTTACATCTTCTTTGTTGCTTTCCCCCCAAAGAAATAATGAAACTGTAAATAGAATGGAAAATTTCCTTCTGGTAATACCAAAATATTATCAGCATAAAACAATTGCGTTGTTAAGTGTGTATGTAAATTTTTCTTCAGAGAGAGCTGATATTTATTGAACACCGTTTATTCTAGCCATGGTACACGTTTTGTTTCATCTTTATGAAAATCCTGTGAGATAAACTGTGTTAGTCATATTTTAGAGATACGCAGATAGTCTCTGCGTTTAGTAAACTGGGGCTTCGTTCAAGGTCTGTGCTTGTGGGGCACCGGGTTAGCTCAGTGGGTTAAGCATCTGCCTTCAGCTCAGGTCATGATCTCAGGGCCTTAGTGGTGCTCTGATGCTCCCTGCTCAGTGGGGAGTCTGCCTTTCCCTCTCCCTCTGCCCCTCCCTCTATCCCTTCCCTCCCTCCTTGTGCTTTCTCTTTCTTTCTCTCAAATAAATAAATAAAATCTAAAAAAAAAAAGGAAAGAAAAGATCTGTGCTTGTTTCACTTAGAGATTGACTATTAAGGGGTACCTGGGTGGCACAGTCAGTTAGGCATCTGAATTTTGGTTTTGGCTTAGGTCATGATCTCAGCGTGTTGGGCTCGAGCCCTGCTTGGGACTCCCTGCTCAGCTCAGTGCAGAGTCTACTTACGATTTTCTCTCCCTCTTTCTCAGCCCCTCCCCTGGCTCACTTTCTCTCTCTCTCATAAACAAAAATAAATCTTAAAAAAAAACTGTGGAGATATTGGGGACAGCTTATTGAACCTGATTATTAATTGTGGAGAACATAGTATAATGTGTTTCAGGTGTATGGTTGATTGCATATGTGTGTGATTTTCCAAAGTTAAATTGTGAAAACCTTGAAGGATCAGGGACTCTAGTTTTATATCCAGAATAGAACCTGGCATGCTGTGTAGTTTCTCAAGAAATGTTTCTGGACTGACTGCTGAGGGCGGGAGACACTGCTCCTTTGGACTGACTGCTACCTATAGAAATAGCTTCTCAGCACGACGGTCAGCAGCAGAATGGTTTGTCTTCTCACATGTTTCATTTTCTACGTGATGTTAATGTGCACTTAGACATCTGCAAAGAAGAGTTGAATTTGCAAAATCAGTTGCCTATAGTTTCCTTCTGTCCACAATGTTAAGGCTTAATAAACTCATCACATTATTTGAAAGCCTTCGGTTTTGTTTACAAAACCTTACAAAGCATTTGCTAACCTGAACCAACTATCAAAGTTAAGGCTCAGTCATCTCATGGGCCCTTCCTGGGTGCCCTGGTAACATCTTCACACAGGAATATGGGAAGATGAGTCTTCCCATATGCTTTTCTCTAAACCAAAGTCAAAAATTAGCTTATGTATTCTCAGCCTGTTTTTCTGAGCTCCCATCATAAATCATGCTACTAACCTAAACATTTGACCCTCATTATGAGACATCAAGAGCGCTGTCACCATTGCTCTAGTACCAGTATCTCCAGTAAAAATGGGGAGAGCTCTAAGATCTCACTTGGTGGATTCCTGGGTGTTGCATGACAGTGCTTTGGGTCTTAGTGTTTTATGAATTTTTCTTCAGCCCGTGTATTTCTATCACACTTGACAGTTCTGAGTAATGGTCCTCAGGCTGAATACTAGTTTTTAACAAAGGAAAATACTTGATATTATTAAGGAGGGCCTGCTTGGATTTGCTTTGGGGATGCAGGACACAGAAATAAAAAATGTTTGAGATGGGTGTCTGGGCAACGTGTGAAGTCATACAAACAAATATAATCAATAATACCTCGTCAGTGCCAGGCAAGCCCCGTGAAAACTAGTGGGTTCATTTGGGCCTGGGTGGAACTGCTGAAGAATAAAAATGCTTTCTGTGGACCAAGAGTGATGTAGAGATGAGGATGCTTGGAAATTCTGGTCCTTGGACGGATTGTCAGACAGTTGGTCTGTTTTACATCAGGGTGTCATACAAAGGCTTTTTATTTTTTTGGTTTAGATGAGGCTCTAGCCTAATGACTATGACTGCCTAACAGTCACTACTCATGCCTGGCAGGCAGTTGAAGCATTTTCAAAGGCCTACAGGGTATGTAACATCACACAGAGCATTTTATGTAGCAAGCCTGTTGAGGCATTTTGGCATTATTCGTAAAAAAATCAGTTTTCATTTCCATCCATTCAAAAATAGGTAAACTGGATCTCCTTTGGTTCCTTTGTTTTTGGTTTAGGGAAAGTTATCTGTTCAATTGAGATGAATAGTAATTGGATTATATTACTGTAATTCATTTATTAACCAAGCATTAGAATCCACAGTAGTGTGTTTCCATCTTAGAACCCACAAATTACCAATTAAACACAACCTTCTGTTCTAAAACAATGTGATTATTTTTATTTAAGCCTATTTTAGAAGCTGAGTCACTCTCCGCCCGCATATATCTTTGTTTAAAAAGCATTAGTGGAATATTACTGAAGCTGAAGCCATTATTTCTTTCTTTGTGATGTACTGGGGTAAATGCTAATAGCTTTTCATGCAAACAAAGCCTGACCACGTTTGGGGTGTCCCTTCTGCATGTTGGCTAGTTACAGCAAGTTCTAAAAGCAAAACAGTCAAGAAATGATACTGCTTTAAAAATAAAACGAATTTATTTGAAAATGTTGATAAACTCTTTAAATGAAAAGAAGGCAAAACTATGGATGAGAACGCTGGTTTGTTTGATTTCACAACATTGATTGAACACTGTTTTTTACTTGGCTCCATTTCATTCCCTTTGGGAGATTTCAGCAAATTTAAAATCACATCCCTGCCTTCAAGCAGAAGACAGCGTAACTGCAGACATAACAAGAACACACATGTAAAGCTGATTAGCAATTTAGGGCAACTGTGGAAGAGTCACAAAACAAGATAGTCTAGGTTTCATTCCCAAAAGCTGGCACAGGATCTGGATGTCCTGAGTCGATGACAAAGACCTCACTGTGGATTTGAATATCCAGACAATTTCAGAGAGATGATGAAATCTGAGCTGCTCTCAAGGAATAAGTGGGAGCAGATGGCCCCAACATTCCAGCTGGGAGGGACGGTATGAGAAGGGGCTGGAAGGTACGTGGTGCGGTCACTAGAGAGAGTCGAGAAGCAGGAGAATACTGAGGAGGCAGGATTCAAAATGAGCAATGATTTTGCAGGGAGGAGAGATGATTGGAAGGGTTGAAAAATCCATGCTTTTCTGGACATCTCTCTGGAAGTAGCCTCTGAACACTGGTGGATGTGTAGTGAGAGATGGGAGATGGGATTGAGTGGCCATGCCTAGTTTGAAACACAGTGGACCAAGGGGTCTTTAGGAAGAGAGGACAGTCAGGGAGCAGACAGTGCACTGAGAATATTGTGTCTCCCAGCCACGGGAAAAGATAAGGCTTTGAAGTTGGTACCAAGGGGACATGAATGTGTTTGAAGGTACGGAGGAGCCAAGGTGATGAGGGCTGAGCAAAGTCCTTTGTTCACGACAGCAGAAACCTTTTGAGAATGCACTGAAAGTAAGAAGCAAATAATTTAGTTGGCATAGGAAAGAATAGCTAGATATTTTGTGAAATGTTATGGCTGGTAGTATCTCTAAGCTCAGGAATTAGAGATGATGCTCTTACTAATAGCCCATTCTCTCCCAGATAACCGAAAGCAGAAGAGGACTGTAGGTGCGGATGGAAGGGCGAGAGAAGTAAAGGTGTTATCACCGGACTCTGCCCGCGGTCACCGTTTCATGAATGAGACGATGTTCCAGAATGTTAGGGTTAGCCTGGGCTTACCCTGCTTCACTTCATTTCGCCTCCCAGCCACTCAGGATTTGTGTTCCAGACCCTTCAGTTCTTCAGGACCATTCTAGGCCGGAGCTGAACACACCAAATCAGTTGTTTCACATCCTTTACACCCATAAATGCTTGATGCCTTCTAAAGATCTTCTCTCTTCCTTCTTTATAATTTCGATTCTTCTTACATTATTTTTTTGAAGATTTTATTTATTTGTCGAAGGGAGAGAGAGAGAGTGTACAAGCAGGGGGAGTGGTAAGCAGAGGGAGAAATAGGCTCCCCACCGAGCAAGGAGCCCAATGCGGGACTTGATCCCAGGACCCTGGGATCATGACCTGAGCCAAAGCAGATGCTTAACCCACTGAGCCACCCAGGCGCCCCTCTTCTTACATAATTAAGAATCAAAGACACAGAGGGGCTTATAGTGAATGCAGGGTAACAGATCAGGCAGTTCTCAGTCTTTCTATCATAAATGAAAGGGATGCTGATGCCTGCCAACTTCCTTAACGGGCAGTACCAACTACATGATTTGCAGGGCTTAGTGCAAAATGAAAATGCCAGCCCATTGTTCAAAACCTATTAAGAAGATGAGAGACTCAAGATGACGGCCACAGAGCATTAAACCAAGTGAAGCATGTGGCTCTCTGACCAGGTAGGTCACACGCCCGTGAAGCTGGCTTGGTCTAGGGGTCTGTTCAAGGCCAGCAAGGGGGTGGTAACTGTCCTGTCATTTTAAGAAAAGACATGATGCAAAATAGGATTAAGAACATTTGAACAAGAAAGTGGCTCCTGTGGTCTGAAGTTCATCTGCGTTGTCAGTTTCCAGCAGCCAGCAGATTTGACGGGGCCCACCTGGGTTAGCCATTCACAGCATCCAAGTGGTTCCTCCTTTTTGCCATCCCGTCTGCCACCGAGCCCATAAAACAGGCAGGGAAGGTGAAGAGAACATTGAGGATGTTAGGGCTCTTTCAGGGTCATACTGAACGGCTCTCTCTCCACTCCTCTGTTTTTCTAATAGGCATGCTCCTAAATGGCGAAATTCGAATCCGTTACCCAGAACTGCTGACTCTAAAACCATCAGAATTACGTGATGTCTTGTTTTTCTTCCTACAGAAAAAGGCATGCAGTGTTTTTGTTTTTCTTTTCAGAAGTTTGATTTTCCTTTTGGAATGTATTCTCTGGGGCTGTCTTGTTGTGGCCAAATACAGGATGTACTGTTGCTTTTGCCTTTCCCCCGGACTGGTGGGTAGCACTCTCCACACTTTTGATCCACGTGCCTCCCAGCCAGCAGTCCCACTCAGTGGCCTGAGCGCATGTGGGAAGGGATGCTTTGGTTCAGCGTTACGTGTGAAGCAGGCATTTCATCAATATTTATTGAATAAATAATAAAGCTTTATTTTCTTTGATTTTTTTCATTTACATCTTTTCAGCAGAAAAGAACGGAGCACAGAACTGCATGGTGGTATTGGGAACTCTGCTGCTTTGCTAATAGTAGGAGAATTTAATTCTCAGTTATCAGTCAAGTTTCATTTGCCCCCACATCCAGCGGTAGGGATGTCTCAGTTGATGAACTACAAGCTTGGCCAAAATGTGTGTCCATTAGACATATATTCCATTCATTGGATAATTATTTAGAGAAACACATGTTAATGAGTTTTCCACGTTCAAGGTACTATCACTGATTTCCCCCCATTGTTATTGTATTCGACCATTTTTTTTTTTTTTTAATAAATGAAATTAGCTGAAGAGAAGCCAGACAACATTCTCCATCAGTCGCATCAGAAAGTAACAACCAAGATAGATCCACACATGGCGGAAGAAGGCCTGCAAGCTACAGTGAGATAGGGATGTCCCTGCTCGTCCCGCTTCCCCTCCCTTCCTCCCGCGTCCCTTCATTTTTACTGAGTGATAACATGCTCATTCCACTGCGGCGACCACAACATCTGGGCTGTCTGGAGGATTAGAATGTTGGATGCGGAGGTTGTTTTGGCTCTAAAACAACTGTGACATTGATCCCTTTCAGCGGGCACGAGATATTATCTCTTGCCATCCTCCACTGCCTCCACTCGGATAGGCTGGGATCCTGTATCTAATTACCTGTGCAGCTAATTACCTCTGCCATGTTAAGCAGGGGCGGTAATCTCATTTCTCTTTCAAGTCCATTTTATGACATCAAACCGTATTATATTCCTCTTTTAGTGGCTGCTGACAAAATCGCCACAGCACCACCCAGGACCCGACAAGGAATCAGCCTTCCCATGACACGGCTGGACTTTGCATGCCTTCTGTTGATGCCTTTTCTTTCTTTTTTTTTTTTTTTTTTCATTTTCTTCCTTTTTTTTTTTTACAGTGTACTATTAAATACCTATATCTAAGTCATCTCCCCATAGCTCCATTTGTTTGATTAGCATTACGATCCTGCAACAAGACACTATATCAGTAGTAATCGATCTGATTAGCATGGAGATGATATGAACACAGATTGTATTGATGTTTAATAGTGCAGGCATCCAGGTGCTGTAAACATTATAGATGTTTTCGTATGCCGTGCGCAGGTCTCTGTAATGAAGACAGCGACCAGAGCAGATTTTAAAGCTCGATGATTTATTTTCTGCCAAGTGCCACCGTGGGTCTCGCATAGTACATGGCACTGCCGTAGTGGGTCTGCACAAAACGTTTTAATCAGTGTTCAAAATAATGCAGATATTTTCACTGAACAGATTCTAATCTTGCTTTATTAAGAGATGCTTGCCACACTGCAGTAAAAAGCTTACTGCAGTCTCATTGAAAACCAGCCACATTCTTCTGCAAGCCATATCCTCAGGTTACTTTATTATTATAATGCATCCCATTTTTTAAAAAGACCTGCCAGAGTTTGGTGTAACAAGACCACTTTGCACTCACACCACGTAGTCGAGCTTAAAATTTAGCTATCGTATCTGTTTTCACTTTGATTAAATTTTTTGCTAAAGATCACTTATTGATCTGGGTTCTGCGGGTGAAGGGAGAATCAGCTGACCACCATTTGGGAGCTGGCTCTTGGCAGCACGCGATGAACAGAAGGGAGTCTCTGCCAAAGAACATTTTGTGTAAATTGATGAACCTTTTGCTGGGATACAGTGGAGAGAGGGCATTCCTAGAAAAAAGATCTTGCTTTGATAGCAGGCATTAATCCTGGCATCTACATATTTCTATGAACTCTTTTGATAAAGTAATAGAAAGTGGAGGTCAGGAGATTGCTGGGGATTTTTTTGTTGTTTGAAAAAAGAAAATATTTGGAGTTTAGGGGGTGTTCTCATTTCATATCTATATAGTCTTGTGGACTTCTGAATTTCCTGTTTAGGTCATCAGTATAGCAGTAGAAAAGTAGAAGGTGTGAGGAGAAGATCGTGAACATGTTCCTGAGACGTCTGTCAGCATCCTGGTGTGTGTGCATATATGTCCACATACACACACATACATGAAACATACATGCATATGCAATTCATACGTTCCTGCACACATACAGATAGGTCTGCACATGTGTGAGTTTGTGTACACTGCAGTTATTTCTATCTGTCTTGCCTATATGGGTCTTTTGTCTGTCCTCCTCTTTTCTCCCCTCTCCCCATTATATGTAGACACTTGGTACCAGAGCCAAACGTGATTACTAATTTCTAAATTCGTTCTCGTTCATCCTTCTGGACCTCCCTGTTATCCATACCCGGAGAGCTACCATTTGCCTGCTGCTACTCCAAATCTCCCCCTTTGGACTGTTTTCCTGAATGTGCCCGCCCTCCAGCCATCCAGAGGGTCTTGCTCTGAGCACTCCTAGAGCCTCGTACATGGCTTCTAGTACAGCATTCCTGACCCTGTGCTTATATGTCCATGCCATCTGCTTTGGAATTGAGGGATCCTTGAAGGCAGTAATTAATAATCGCCCATATTTGTATACATGACAACTAGCGGAGTGCTAAGCATTTATTTTGTATTTAACACACATGTACGGAGTGCCCCTTGAAGCTTACATTCTAGTGCGAGAGGGAAAAAGTTAAAGCATAATTATGTAGCAGATGGTGTTAAGTAGAGAGAAAGCGAGCCGGAGGGGGCAGGGTGAGGTGGAAAACACTATCTTATGTGGGGTGAAGAGGAAGGTCTCACTGAGAGGGTACAGTCGGGGTGGAGTGAGCCAGGAGGGCCGAAGCCCTGAGACGGGGTGCACACACACTCTTTCAGCAGTAGCAAGAGAACATCTGTGGCCGGAGTGATGGAGAGGAAGGAGAGCAGTGGCCAGTGAGGTCAGATGCGTGTGGTGGGAGGGGGAAGGCTATTTACATCACTGTGGGCTTCACTAACACTCTGGCTTTTACATGGGGTAAGGTGGGGACTCCTTAGATTAGATGAGAAGTTTGGAGCAGGGAAGCGAAATCACCTAATATATCATGGCAGTTGTGGGATCGCTCTGGCTGCTGTGTCGAGAACATGATGGGGGAGACGAGTTAGGGGCAAGAAGTGCCATGGGAGATGTCCGTGGCTTGGACCATGGTCACCTCAGAGGAGGTGAAGGGATGTAGTCAGATTCTTGGTCTGTTTTGAAGACAGCATCAGTAGGATTTAATCATGGATTAGATGGGAAATGACAAAGAGGAGAAACAAAGGCAATTCTAAGAGTTTTCTCTGCAACTAAAAGAGAGGAAGGGAGAATCAATAAGTCCTTACTGTACATGTTTAGTTGGAAATAACTATTACACATATTGGTAAAAAGATCATTTGACAGTGACACAAAGACTGAAACTTAGAGAAAAGATCCATAGAGAATAAATTGGTGGTGTTTCAGCTAGAACTGGTTTTTATCGTGGGACTGGCTGAGCGCACTTAGGGAGTGAGGGCACGTCTGACCTAGCACCTTCCAGGATCTAAATATCAGAGAAAGGATGGGAACATGGAGGAATTGGCACAGAAGGAAAATCAAAAGAGAACAGGGTGTCCTGGCAACCAAGTAAAGGAAGGAGGAGGAAAGGATCAGCTGTGTAAGATGAGTAAGAGGGGGCTGAAATTGACAAGTTGAATCACAGATCACATCTAGGATTGCTGTTTCTATGAAATGGTAGGGACGAAAGCGCAGGCAGATCATAGAGCCAGGGTTCTCCAGGGTGACGCTCTGCAGGTGAGTGGAGAAACGGGGATGGACCTGGAGGGGATTAAAGGGTAAAAGGAGGGACTTTTATTAGATAACCCTAAGTAACTAAACAAATGATAGTTACATGGTGGATTAGTACGTGAGCAAATGAATGTACCTAAAGATTCCAAAGCTGTGTGTTGTCTGAAAGAAATAACGTGTGAACCATCGGTGTAGTTTTACATTTTCTAGTAGCCACATTAAAATGTAAAAAGAAACAGGCCAAATTAATTTTAATAACTTTTATTTAGCTCAATACGTACAATTATTATTTCTTCTTTTAAAATGTCTCTAATCTGATACTTAAAAAAAAAAGATTTTATTTATGTATTTGCCAGAGAGAAAGCTAGAGCGAGCAAGAGTATAAGCATGGGGAGCAGCAGAGGCAGAGGGAGAAGTGGGCTCCCTGCTGAGCAAGGAGCCTGACGTGGGACTCGATTCCAGGACCCTGGGAACATAACCTGAGCTGAAGGCAGACAGACGCTTAACCAATTGAGCCCACCCAGGCGCCCCCAAATATTATTATTTCAAGATATAATTAGTGTAATTGATTAAGGTAGTTTGTGCTCTAGCTCTTGGACATCCGTGTGTATTTGACATACAGCGTACAGCACTGCTCTGCCCAGGGAACCGCATTACGGGTGCCCCGCGGCCACGTGCGAGTAGTGGCTACTCTACTGGGCGTGGCAGTTCTTGATACTGCCCCTCTCAAATAAGAAAGCGCTATTGTGGAAAGTAAAGCATAGTAACTTGTGTTAAATCACATTACTTATTCAAAGTATACAATTTGTGCCAATTGTTGCAAGCTCAATAAGAAACTAAGATGCAGTAATTAGTTGGCTGCATTAATATCACATAAATAAAACTGCTTTTTTCCCATTTTTAAAATTTGCACTTTTTAATAAAACATTTTTTAATGGTGGTAAAATACAGAAAACCTGAAATTTACCATCTAATCATTTTAAGCAGAGTTAATAGTAATAAGTACATTCCTATCATTAGACAACCATCACCACAACCCAAACTCTTATCGTGTTGCAAAAAAAAAAAAATAATAATAATCTTTTTGTCTTGCAAATCTGAAACTGTATACCCATGCGGTGATAAATCCCTGTTCTCCCCTTTTCCATAATGCCTGTCAATTACCACTCTACTTTCTGTCTCTATAAATCTGACAACTCTAGGTAACTTCTAAAAGTGGAACCATAACAGTGCGTGTCTTTTTGTGACAATGGGATACCATTTTAAATCCATCAGGATGGCTACTATCAAGAGAAAATAGAAAAGAAAGTGCTGGTAAAGCTGTGGAGACATTGGAGCCCTGGTGCACTGTTGTCAGGAATTTAAAAATGGCGGAACACAGTATGGTGCATCCTCAAAAAAAATAAAAATAAAATCACTGTCTGATCCAGCAATTCCACTTTTGGGTATATACTCAATGAATTAAGAGCAGGATTAACTCAAAAAATGATTTGTACACCATGTTTATATTAGCATTATCCATAGTAGGTAAAACATGGGAGTAACTCCAGTGTCTGTTGGATAAATAGAGAAGGAGTATGTGATGTACACACACAATAGAATATCATTCAGCCTCGAGAAGGAAGGAAATTCTGACATAGAGTAAAACTGTGGTAAGTAGAAAATGACTATGTCCCTTTCAAAGACACTAAGACATTATCTCAAACTTTCTCTTTTAGTTAAAAAAAAAAAAAAGGTTAATTGCCATTTCAGCTATGTGGTTGCAGTGAAATCTGAAATGGGTTTAATGTTATTTATAACATTTATAAAGTTTTGGGTGATTTAAAGGGCATTAAGGGCTTTTTTTTTTTTTTTTTGATGAATTATACATGTTGGTACTCAAGATTAATGGTGTCCTTTGCAAAGAATCTGTGTATTCTACTTGGATCTGTTGAAATCCTAGTAATGGAAGAGTGTTTTTGCAAGGTTGTATGTTTTACAGACATTTTCTTTAAACAAATAGTTTGAGGTGAGGAAAAACAGAGAAAGGAGTGCAAACCAAGGTTGGCATAGTTGAAACTGATTTTTTTGGAATACTAGGAAGGTATGGTATGAACCATGTTACAGCCACAGGCATTTTTATTTTTATTTTTCCCTGCACTTTCTGTCCATGGACAAATGAAACATCTCTGCCTCAATTTTCTCCTTAAAAAGAGATGGACTAAATGCTTCTTAGGATAGGACAGTTGAGATTCTCTGACATGGAGCTTCTTACGGCAAATTGGAAGTTTATCGTGAATTGTAACTGCTGGACACAAATGGTTAGCATCTAATGAAAGTATGAAGTAAAGAAATAAACATTGAAACACACAGCTTGGAGCCTGCCCCTGGGTTGAGTTACTGGTGTTTTGGAGATGGACATTTAAAGGGGATTTCATGAAAACAAATTCCTTGGATTTATGTTTTCAGGTTTTTAAAATATTAAATATACTTATAGAATACCTGAATAAGATGTTAGAAATAGTACCTTTCAAACAACAATAAAAGACAAAATGCCTTTGCCTTATAGAGGATATATATATCCTCTCTCTCATATATATATATATATATAATGAGAGAGAGAGAGAGAAGACATTGTAAAAAAATATTTGGAGAAATATCAAATTTATTTAAAAAGGGAAAATAAGCTTTATGCATTTAAGTTAGAAACTGAAAATATTTGGACTAAAGTAATATATATTTTGAAAAGTAGAAGGTTAAGGAGAAAGATTTTTTAAAAATAAATAATTCAAGTCTGCATAGAGCAGTGTGAGTGGTGTGAAAGAAAGGATGTGCAAATTCGCATTTCTTTGGGGAAAAATCAAGGCTCACATTTAAAAATAGAGAAATACAAATCTAGACAATTAGGAAGTGCTGGGATATGTTATAAATGTACTTTATTTTCCTTTTCGAAGTTGTATGTTTTTAGTCATTTTTATAAGACTAGTCTGGGACGTCTTTTGCAATTTTAAACCAAAAGCTTTTTATGAAACTTTTAAAAAGTGTTGCTTATCATATTCATATAGCCATATATGTTTTCATAGTTTTATATTACCTAGCCCTTTAAAACTCAATGTAAGTTAGAGACTTCACAAAAATATTGATGTTATAGTCCAGCCAAAGCTAGTCTTTTTCATGCTATCATATATTTAAATGTTAGATATGAATGAGATTATTTAACTTTACATTTATTTATGCTAAATTCATACTATAATGTGATATTTTGGCAATAAAAGAAAATATGTAATTCTTACACTAAATTCTGTACTAAAAATTTACTGTTTGATTCCAGTAAACTAATTTAAACTAAGTGAACTCCAAAAGAAAAGAACTGATATTAACATTGTTTCGTTGTGCTTTATCTCCAGGATATTTTTATTCTCCCTAATCAGATTCTATGTCGATATAATCCTTTATCCCTGTTTAAATTCATTTCTTCTGACAGCTTTTGACTGTAGGAACTGAAAAAATGAATACATGCATGAGCAAGTCAGTAGGACAGGAGTTGGAAAACTTATGTTAAAGGGAATGATTATTAAGCTATATAGGGGTTCCACCTGAAAGATACACCATCCTTTTTTTTTTTTTTTTTTTTGGTAACCACTTTCTGAAAAGGTAGACAGGACACAAAGAACAGTACTATTGATTTCGCTATATGGTAAAGAGTTCTCTTAAATGAAATCTGAGCATAAATAATTTATTTTCTTATGACTTTTCTTCAAGATGAACATTTTTGTTTTGGAACATACAAGCTCCCTACCGAGACCGTGGTTGAACCAAACTTTTCCACTGTGTGGCCTTTGACACTGTTCTATATGCTTGTTCTGTAAAATGGGATTCTGCAAATGCTACCTGTTATTACTGTTTGTGACTCTATTTGGGGATAATTAAATGAGGAAATGAGAAAACTCGAGGCTAGGCATTAAAAAGGAGAATGAATTAGGTATCTGCAAAATCTGGAATTTTTACATTAATGCAATAGTGAAAATAAAGGAGGGAAAGTGAAAGTTGGCCTTGGCCTTCACAGTGGACCCCATTATCTGTTTCTGGATATTAACTAAGTAAGGGGTCTGGAGTTAGGCTCCCTGAGTCTCAATGGTGATAGCATGCACACTTTTATCCAGTCCATTTAAATTTTGGTTACCAGTTTTAGAATGACTTTAGAAGATGACTTTAGAACCCCCATACCATAGAGATTTGCAAGGACCAACTGAAACCACATCTGTAAATCACCTTACGCAGTTCCTGTCACCATCTAAGAGCTTCACAAATGTTAGCAATTAAAATCATCACCAGTATTGTTTTTGTTATTATTACCTGTACTCTCCATGAGAGAGACTAATGACAGTACAATTTGCGAGGCAGTTAACCAGGCACATATAAAATTCTATTCCTATTAATTAGGAAGGGAATTATCAAATGTCTGTTCAGCCAGGTCTAGTACATTAAATGAAAGTTACCTAAAGCTTTAACCATTGTTAACATCCTTGTTACCCGGAATCTCTGAGATGGAGACTGAGCCTGATTGTTTGGAGGCTATAAAATAAGAAAGGCTTTGAACTTTTGTCTGAAAGTAAAAATTGCTGCCTGGTATGCCTACGGTCCTGCAATACATCAAAATGAGTGTATTAGTAGTTAATTGAATCTGTAGGGAAGGGAGAGATTGAAAAGATTTTAACAAGTGAAGAATTGCAAAAGGAAATTAATGTACCTTACTCAGTCTTAACATGGGTTCAGTGTTGCAGTGTCATGTACGTTGTTTTTAGTGTTTTTTTCTTTACTGCTATATTTTCATAAATATTTTTAACAAGTAAATCTATAAGGTTTTTATAAGTTCTTTAATACTTTAGTTCTACAAGCTTTGTTTTTGCCATAAGGGGACTTAGGCATACCAGGAGAATTTGCACATTTAGGAAACACTGCTATATTTGTGTCTCGTTTTCATTTTTATTTTTATTGAAGTATAGTTGACATACAATATCCTATTAGCTTCAGGTGTACAAGATAGTGATTCAGCATTTATATACATTATGAAGTGATCACCACAATAAATCTAGCTACCATCTGTCACCACACAAAGTTGATGCAATGTTACTAACTCTATTCCTTATGCTATACATTTGCTTTCTGTGTCTTTAATTATTTTACATCTCTAAGATTATACCTTTTAATCACTTTCCCTTATTTTCCCATCCTCCCAACCCCCTTCCCCTTGGCAGCCATCAGATTGTTTTTTATATGTATGAGTTTGTTTCTGTTTTGTTTTTGTTTATTTTGTTTTTTTGTTTCTACATATATGTGAAATCATACAGAATTTGTGTTTCTCTGACTTACTTCACTTAGCATAATGCCCTCTAGGTCCGTTCATGTTGTCACAAATGGCAAAATTTCATTCTTTTTTTTTTTTACGGCTCAGTAATGTTCAATTGCAAATCTATATCACATCTTCTTTTGTCTTTCATCTATTGATGGCCACTTGGGTTGATTCCACAGCTCGCCTGTTGAAAATAATGCTGCAGTAAACATAGAGTTGTATATGTCTTTTTTAATTCATGCTTTCATTTTCTTTGGATCAATACCCAGAAGTGGAATGTGTGCATCATTTGGTAGTTGTGTTTAATTTTTTGAAGAACCGCCATACTGTTTTCATAGTGGCTGCACCAGTCTGTATCCCCACCAATAGTACGGGAGGGTTCCCCTTTCTCTATATCCTCCTCAGCACTTACTATTTCTTGTCTTTTTCATAATAGCCTTCCTGACAAGTGCGAGGTAAGATCTCGTGATTTTGGCTTGCTTTTCCCTGATGATGAGTACTGTTGAGCATCTTTTCATGTGTCTGTTGGCTGACTATAGGTCTTCTTTGGAGAAATGTCTGTTTAAGTCCTTTACTCATTTTTTAACTAGATTGATTGATTTTTGGTAATAAGTTGAGTGTGCTGTCAACATATTTTGGATATTAACCCCTAATCAGTTATATTATTTGTGACTATCTTCTCTTACTCAGTATGTTGCCCTTTCGTTTGGTTCATTGTTTCCTTTGCTGTGCAAAAGCTTTTTAGTTTGATGTAGTCCAGTTCATTTTGCTTTTGTTGCTTTTGCCTGAGAAGACGGATCCAAAGCGGTATTACTAAGACTGATGTCCAAGAGCTTACCGCCTATGTTTTCTTCAGGGGTTTTATGGTTTCCTGTCTTATTTTTAAATCTTTAATCCATTTTGAGTTTGTTTTTGTAGGGGGTGTAAGAAAGTGGTCCAGTTTCATTCTTTTGCATGTACCTGTCCAGTTTTGCCTACAACATTTAGAGACTTTTTCCCCATTTTATATTCTTGCCTCCTTTGTCAAATATTAATTGATGATATAAGCAGGGGTTTATTTTTGGACTCATATTCTGTTCCATTGATCTTTATGTCTGTTTTGTGCCAGTACCATACTGTTTTGATTACGATAGCTTTGTAGTATAGTTTGAAATCAGAGTATATGATACCTCCAGCTTTTTCTTTCTCCAGGCTGCTTTTTTTTTAATTTATTTTTTTATTTTTTTATTTTTTAATTAACACATAATGTATTATTTGCCCCAGGGTACATGTCAATGGATCCTCAGGCTTACACATTTCACAAGCACTTACCATAGCACATACCCTCCCCAGTGTCCATAACCCAGCCACCCTATCCCTACCCGCCCCTACCCCCCAGCCTCCCTCGGTTTGTTTCATGAGTTTAGGAGTCTCTTATGGTTTGTCTCCTTCCTGATCCCCTCTTGTTTCATTTCCCTCTCCCACCCCCCACAACCCCCCACCCTGCCTCTCGAATTCTTCATATCAGAGAGATCATATGATAATTGTCTTTCTCTGATTGACTTATTTCACTTAGCATAA
>CM052883.1:145803245-145924733 GCA_028534135.1 Potos flavus
AGTTTCATTGATTTGTTCTACTGTTCTTTTGGTTTCTATTTCATTGATTTCTGCTCTGATCTTTATTATTTCTCTTCTCCTGCTGGGTTTAGGCTTTGCTTGCTCTTCTTTCTCCAGCTCCTTTAGGTGTAGGGTTAGGTTGTGTATTTGAGATCTTTCTTGTTTCTTGAGAAAGGCTTGTGTTGCTATATACTTTCCCCTCAGGACTGCCTTTGCTGTGTCCCAAAGATTTTGAACAGTTGTGTTCTCATTTTCATTTGTTTCCATGAATTTTTTTAATTCTTCTTTAATTTTCTGGTTAACCCATTCATTCTTTAGTAGGATGCTCTTTAGCCTCCATGTATTTGAGTTCTTTCCAACTTTCCTCTTGTGATTGAGTTCTAGTTTCATGGCATTGTGGTCTGAAATTATGCAGACCATTAATAGAATTAAAAAGAGAAAAAGAAAGAAAAAGATATATATATCTATATATATATTAGACTTGTGATTAGAACAGAGCCCCACAGCTGATTTTGGGTGTTTTGAGTCTGTTAGAAGAAACTACCTCCCAAAATTTTAAAGAAAGAAAAATTTATAAATATACAAAAATAAGGGTAAACCCTAGGAAGGGATGGAATATGAGTGTAAAGATAAAAATTAGAAAAGATTCTAAAAAAGGGGATTGATAAGAGGTTGGTTGAAAAAGGAGGAGAAAAAATAGAAAGAAGGAAAAAAAAAGAATAAAAGAGAAAAGAATGTAATCAGGCTGGAGACTAGATCCAAGCCGTGTGCTAGATTTAGGGTATATTTTGATCTATTTGAAGAAAGTGTATCCCAAAATTTAAAAAAAAAAACAAAAACCCTATATGTATACAAAAAAATAAGGTTAAATACAATGAGGGGATTAAATATGTAACAGTGAGAATTAGAAAAGATTTTTAAAAAGGTGTTGATTAGATACTAGTTAAAAAACGTTGAAATAGGAAAGAGGAAAAATAAAATAAAAATATAAAAAAAATAAAATTAAAAAAACACAGTAAGAAAAAAATAAAATTTAAAGAATTAAACTCTGAAAGACTAAAGGGCCGTGGGAAAAAAAAGCCATGAATTCTATGTGTTGCTTTTTCGTATCTCAGGAGTTCCACCGTTTTCTTTGATCAGTGAACTTGGTCTTGGCTGGATATTCTTGCTTATCTTCTGGGGGAGGGGCCTGTTGCAGAGATTCTCAAGTGTCTTTGCCTAAGGCGGAATTGCACCGCCCTTGCCAGGGGCAGGGCTAGGTAATCTGCTCAGGTGCGCTCTCAGGGGCTTTTGTTCCCTGAACGCTTTCCGTACAGCTTTGGAGGAGGGGAATGAAAATGGCAGCCTCCCAGTCTCCGGCCCGTAGGAGCCGAGAGCTCGGGGCCCCACTCCTCAGTGCGCCCTCAGAGAAAAGCAGTCAATCCCTCCTGTCTCCCTGGTCTCCGGCCACACTCCGAGCTCCCCCAGCCTGTGACCAAGCATTTCTGTCCCTGGTGCATGGCCGTTTGGAGTCTCCAAACCCAGCAGATTCCTGCTGTGAGCTACCGCGCCTCTCCTCCCAGAGGAGGAAGGAGAGGGTCTCTCCGGATCTGCCCCTTGTGGGGTCCCTGCTCGAAGAGGAGCGGCCCGACTGTGCCGGGATCACGGTTCAAGGTAAGCCCGAGCTGGTAGCTCACTGTTCGGCTCGGTCTCTGCCGTTCGCTTCCCCGTTCTGATACCTGGGAGCTCTGCCACCCTTAGACTCCCCTGGTCTTTCTGTGACCCCACAGGTCCTGAAACCACGCTGTCCCCACAAGGGCTCCACCCCCCGCTTAGCCTCTGGAGCGGTGACCCTCAGTGGAGCAGACTTCTAAAAGTTCTGATTTTGTGCTCCGCTGCTCTGTGGCTTGCCGGGAGCCGGCCCCTCCCCCACAGTCTATCTTCCCGTCGCTTTGGATTCACTTTTCCGCACGTCCTACCTTCCGGAAAGTGGTCGATTTTCTGTTCCTAGAGGTGCTGTTTGTCTTCTCTTCTATTTCCTGCTAAATTTGTAGTTGTTTAGAGTGGTTTGATAACTATCTAGCTGAACTTCTAGGATCAGACACTATCTGCGCCTCTAACTCCTCCGCTGTCTTGCTCTTCTCTCTCCAGGTTGCTTTGACTATTGGGGTCTTCTCTGGTACCACACAAATTTTAGGATTCTTCTAGTTCTGTGAAAAATGCCATTGGTATTTTGATAGGGATTGTACTGAATCTGCAGATTGCTTTGTGTAGTACAGACATTTTAATAGCATTCGTCCAATCTATAAGCACAGTGGATTTTTCCATTTATTTGTGCTCTCTTCAATTTTTATCGATGTCTTAGTGTTTTCAGAGAACAGCTCTTTGATATCCTTGGTTAAATTTTTTTACACATATTTTTTGTCTTTTTTATGCAATTGTAAATGGCTTTTTTAAATTTCACTTTCTGATTGTTCATTATTAGTGCATAGACATGCAACAGATTTATGTATATTAATTTTGTGTCCTGAAACTTACTGAATTCATTTATTTTATTAAATCATGTCTGTATTAGAAGTTTCTAGTTTAGACTTTGTAAAATCAAATTTTGGAGGACAAAGAGTTAGTAAGTAGTTGCATAGATATGATGTATTTCAATCTGAAGGCTGTGATAAATATAAAACTATTAAACCTTTATGTATCACAGAAAAAATAGAAAACTAAAAGAGAGAAAGGGTTAATGCACTATGTCATAAAACTCTGATTAGATTTTTTAAGTTAAATTTTTTTTTTTTAATATTTAGGAATTCACATTTGGTTATAGGAAATAATATATAAAGAGGCGCCGGGTGACTCAGTCAGTTAACCGTCTGCCTTCAGCTCATCATGATCTCAGGGTCCTGGGATCAAGCCCCATGTCAGGTTCCCTGCTCAGTGAGGAATCTGACTCTCCCTCTGCTCCTCCTCCTGCTCGTGCTCTCTCTCTCTCTCAAATAAATAAAATCTTAAAAAAAAATACATAAAGATCCTGTGTACCCTTTACTCACTTTCCTCCAATGGTGACATCTTGCAAAACTATAGTACAATATTACAACCAGAATGTTGACATTGATGTAGCCAGGATAGAGAACAGTTCCATTACAACAAGGATTCCTTGTTAGAGCTCTGATAGTTGACGAGTAAGTCACCTTAAAGGGATCAACTTAATACTGAGCTTAGTTCAAAGAAGCAAGCCAGAAAGTTATCAAGAGAACATTGATCATTGGGGTGCCTGAGTGGCTCAGTGGGTTAAAGCCTCTGCCTTCAGCTCAGGTCATGATCTCAGGGTTCTGGGATCAAGCCCCGTATCGGGTTCTCTGCTCAGCAGGGAGCCTGCTTCCCCTTCTCTCTCTGCCTGCCTCTCTGCCTACTTGTGATCTCTCTCCCTCTGTCAAATAAATAAATAAAATCTTAAAAAAAAAAAAAAGAACATTGATCATTAGTTTCTACTTCTTAATTGGAATATTCCTGCAGTCAGTTGAGCAGCAGCCACCAGTAGAGAACAAAAGGCTATTTCCAATATCTCTTTAAAGTAATAAAAATCTTAATATATCTGATAGACCTTGATTGAGTCAATAATTGAAAGCTTTCTGTAGATAATAAAAGGGCTAATGGAAAAAGTAAACATCATTGATGGAATGGTATGGAATGATGGAGAATTCTGAAAATAGTAATGAAGTTGCACAACATTGTATATGTCCTTAATCACAAAACTTTATAATTAGAAATGGCTAAAATGGTAAATTTTATGTTATGGGTATTTTACCATAATAAAAACCACTAAGCAAGCAAACTACAACAAAAAGAACATTGACCATTTCTTATCTTTCAACTTTAATTTAGGAGTTTTGTTTCAGGTGATAAAACCATCTTAAAACCATTCAGTTTATTTTTTAGGCAGAATGCTTATTTTATTTAAACGGCTATTGAGAATTTAAGGCAGGTTTTAGGTGGTTCTATAAATTGATCAATTAGTAGTTATGACACCTGATCTTAGAGTTTAAATGCTAGGCTTGGGGTTCAAATATATTAAATATGTTAATATTTAAATATCTTTGGAGTTTATAAGGATCCAGAGATACTTTCTGAGTAGCTGGGTGTTTGTTTGTTTTTTACGTAGACTCCAAGCGCAACGTGGGGCGTGAACTCATAACCCTAAGATCAAGAGTCACATATTCTACAGACCAAGCTAGCCAGGCACCCCAGAGTAGCTAGATGTTTCTGAGCTGTATAAATAATGGTTTGCTATTTGTTCTACAGTATCCAACATATTTCCTTAAATGAATTGTCCTGCTTTTTTAGGAACTTTAATAAGCTTAAATTATCTTACTACTGTATTTAGCCAAAATGAAGTTACTTCCCTGTCAGCAGCTCCTGAATTTGATGGGCACTTTCCCAGGGCTCCATTTGGTGGGCCACTGGCCATTGAAAGCCTGGCCACAATTTAAAACTCCTGGAAATGGTAAGTGGTGATACAAAGATCATCCTCTGGACATCCTCTGGCTGGGACAAGTGTTTGAGATGGAGAACTCATGCAGAATAGAGCTGGAGGAACCATAGTTTAATAGTTGAGTCATTGAATGGGAGGATAATATGTGCACGTCCATCATTGTCTTAGTCTGTTCAGGCTGCTATCACAGAAACACCATAGACGGGGCTTATAAACAAAGGAAATCTATTTGTCACTGTTCTGGAAACTGGGAAGTCTAATGTTAAGTTGCCAGCAGATCTGGCCAAGGTCAGGTTGCCAGCAGATCTGGTGTCTGGTGAGAGCCTGCTTCCTGGCTCGTAGATGTCTGTCTTCTTACTATAATTCCATATGGAAGAAGGGCCAAGGGAGCTCTCTGGGACCTCTTATAAGGGTGCTAGCCCCATTCAAAAGGACTCCTTGTCATAATATAAGCGCCTCTCGAAGTGCCCACTACAAATACCATTAACGCTGTGAATTAGGATTTAACATCAATTTTAGAGGGACACAAATATTCAATCTGTAGTAGTCATATAAAAAAGAAAAGCCATTTTCCTTTAGGTCTCCATGGTACTTCTAATTTTAAATGAGTACCTTTATTTAAAAATGAGAAAAATAGCGGTTCTCTTACATCATTTTATAGAGCTGAAAAAACACTTGGGTAATGAGAGACAAAAGAGCAGTTTGAGTTTGAAACCAATTAGCAACAACTTGAATAAAATAAACCTTTTTTATTACCCAAGTGTGATATAAGTGCAAATATTGCTTTCCTCTTTATGTAAAAGACCAATAGCCAACTTTCGGTATTAGAGCCCCAGACTCCTAGACTCATTGAGTTAGGCGTATGAATTTCTATTCAGGCCCACGTGTCTAATTTATTTTGTTATACATAACCACAAATTGGCTAAAACCATTATAATGTGCTAAAACATATCCATCTCCTTGAAACCCAATACTGTTGTTTGTATCGATAACTTCTTGACTTTGTGAATCTCACGTCAAGAATGCCGTAACTTCGGCAGCCATCTTTCTAATTGGCTCACAAATTTTCTGTTCTTTAATTTCTGAAATAAAATGAAGAACTAATGTAATTCAGACTGTCTTCTTCTTTTCCTCTCTACGTTTTCATTAAAAAAAAAAAGGCAATCTTTGCAGTGGCCTTTTATATGTAAATCTTATTTTGCCTCTAACCATTATTGAGCCTTGTAGAAGCTAAAACTTAAAAAACCTGTGGCAAATAGAGCTATATTTTCAGTCTCTATAGAACCTTCTTTAAAATTAGGTGACCAACCTCTACTCAATGCTGAGATTATTCATTATTCTGTCAATGTATAATTATCGGTCTACTATTCGTAATTTCTCTGTGCTAAAGTATCCCATTTGCTATTGAATGCTACTTAAAAGAACATCATTGATCTATACCACACATAGGAGTTTTGAAATCTTGCCATCTGAAGACATTGCACCCTTACAATAAAAGAGGTTCTGATTTTTTTTTTTTTTGCAAACAACTGCTTTATAGTTCTTTTTCAATTCAATATTACTCTTTGTTAAACTTTTAAAAGAAGTCTTCATTGCTTCCTTTTGTTAAACTGCTTCTGCATTCTTTATAGTCCCGGATGGTTTTACTAATTAAAATAATTTAGCTTTACCACTACTCAACCAATTGATATTAAAATGCCTTATAATAATTATTTTTTAAATTTGATTTTTTAAAATTTGAGAAAGAGAGAGTGAGCAATCTTAGGTTGGGGGGTGAGGGGAGAGCAGAGGGAGAGGGACAGGCAGACTCCACGCTGACTGCAAGCCCTATACAGCCCTGAATCCCACAACCCTAAGATTATAACCTAAGCCAAAATCAAGAGTCCAGTGCTTAACTGACTGAGCCACCCAGGTGCCCCTAAAATGCTTTATAATAATTAATCGCGATATTGACCCTTACTACTATTAATTGTTATGATGAGGACCTGGCCATAGCCCTTAATTTGGCTTTTTTTTTTTTTTTAAACTTAACCTGTAAGTAACACACCCTCAGTATTCACTACGAAGCTAGAGGTTATTGATTTTCATTTTCAATCTCTTCTAAGGAACTTTATCTAAAGTACCTTTGGAAATACTGTGTAATTTCCATCCTGCGGGTAACCCTTAACTTCTGTTTTATTTACATTAATTTTAATGCATGTCTTGGCAAGAGGTAGATTTTCTATTATTAGGTTATAATTATCTATAAATTGTAGTTAAAGGAATCTCTTTAAATTCTTCTCATTTTTCAGAAATTCTGAAGTGTCCCTGAAAGGTTTGCTGGTTTTTTTTTTTTTTAATTAAGATTGGGTGTTAATTGGAATAGTATTTATTTTTGTCCTTTGTTACCTATTTTTAGTTATGTCTGTTTTTTATTTTATAAAAGTACATTGGTCCATTTGATGATCTCTTATACGTTTCACTGCATTTTCTTCAACTTTGTCTTATTCAGAATTGATTTGGGCTCCACACTTTGATAATGCTACTAATCTTCTTTTAAGATTTTTAAAATGTATGTAGATTCTGAGTAGGTTAGTGAGTCACTGTTGTACTGAATTAGGCAGTCTGTTGATTCTTATTTAAAGATGGAGAGGCAGTGCAGTGAGATGAAGCGAGTCTAGGCTTTGGAGTAAGATAAACTTGGGATTGAATCCTGGCTTCTCTCTGTTCCTGGGAAAAATCACTCAACCTCTAAATTGCTAGGTGGTTGTGAGAAATAGCAGAGATAACATATAGAAATCTCTGATACCTTGCAGTACTTAAATGTTCCTCCTTCCTCCCTTGAGTTTAAGTGAAAGAGAAGGTGAATATTCAAAATAAGCAACTGGAAGGGTAGTGATGTTCTGGGCTGTAGTCATGAGACAGTGCTGGCTGGTGGATGTCCTTGGTGGCCTGCAGGGCATGGTCTGGAGTGGAGGGCTTGAGAGGAGAGGAGGGGAGGCAGAGGGGAGGCAGAGTAGGGCTTCTGACCTTTCTTGCTGATTTCTGCTGCTATAACTTTCACTTCCCTTCAAGTCTGTAATTGCTTATGGTTCAGTCTAAGATTTCTGTTGAAAGAAAAATGGCTTTACTTTTTAAAAACAAGATATTTGAATGGCCAAATCTAAGCGTACTGTGGATTACTGGAAATGTAACTGTTTTTAAAACTATGTACAGGATGCATTAATACTTAAAAAAAAAAAAAAAAAAGGAGTTGTTTGCCCTCTGGAATGCTTCAGAAGGGAGCACCTTCAGCCTCAAATGTTTGCTGTAGGTGAGGGACTGAGCACATGCTGGGTACAATGGGAAAATGCCAGTAGGCGTCATGGATAAAAGTGGAGTGGGGGTGTTAAAATTAGATTTTATTGAGCAGCTGCTCCCCCACTTAGGGTGTTCAAGGTGAATAAACTCAGCTTACAATTTGGGTTAATGGAGGAGAGGGGAAAGTCTCCTGAGGACCAGTGGCAGCCATCCAGCAGTCTTTAACACCTTAAAACATTCCTGGAAATGAAAAGCTGCTAAGTCAGGAGGAGTGGAAACAGACAAGGATAACTTGTGAAAGACTAAGACACTTTAGGGGTTAATATAAGAAAATGAAAATTGAGGTACCTTTCAGAATAAGACAGAAGGCAAAGAGAACAAGACTTGAAGGGGGCAGTTGTGGCCGTTTCTATAATTTTGACTAGGTGATTTTGCTAAATTTTGGTTTTTTAAAGAAGTTGATTATAGTTTGTGATTCATACAGTGCCACCTTTTATTCCTCACCTGGACCGTATAATGGGTTAAGTATTCTTTGGCTAATGTGAGAGGAGACAATGTATTATTTGGAAGTCACAGTAACCATTTGGTCAAAGAGGCAGAATGAACCCTGTTCCTGTCTTCTCTGTGTATGATCCTGGTGTAGGTATCCTTGTCAGAATGCAACTCATTTACACTCAGACTTTTCATGCTTTGATGCACCACAATAACTCTGTCATCTCATAAAAAAAGTGAAAATTACAGTTGGAATGCCAAAGCTCTTTTCTCTTTTTTGCTTTCTCCTGTCTCCTGTGTGCACATGCGTATGCTTGTGTCTAAATGAATGAATGTCTGGGAGAGAATTCTCTTCCCATGCCAGTTTGTATATATGGATGGCAGACCTTATTATTAACTACAGAACACATGGTATTTGGACTCTTCTTAATTATTTCTTTTGCTCATGGTGGTATCCTGGCTATAATTTGAGTGCCTTCTCTTATGTTGGTAATTTGGCAACTATTGTTCTATTTAATAACCATAGCCTGAAAGATATATTAGCCTCCTAACTAATACTTTAAAAGGAGTGAGTTCAAAATCTGTTGTCCTATTCAGACTGACTTCCAGCTATGGAGGAGGCATTCTTTGTAATGTGGCCACCAAGTCGTATTTTTCCCAAGCTTTTATGTTCTCCATGTTACATTTATTATTTAATCTGCACGATTTCCTAAAGCATTTGAATTCAGGTGCTCAGGATGATCTCCTGGAGAATGCATGCTATTTACAGATAACGAACGTTCCTTGGAAATTTCAGCATCTCTCTAGAGAACTAGGTATATTGAAAAAATATTGAAGCAAAGTTGTTAATTCCTTTTGAAAAGTGAAAAACATTTAAGTTTTCTTAGCAACTAGGAGAATATCTTTGGAAGACTATGACTAGATCTGTGAGAGACGCTCTGAGTCCACAGGGCCGTGCTTCTTGGTCTTGGCATTAAAAGCTTAAATTGTAGTATGCCTTCTATTTTTTTATTTGAAGATAAATTCTATTATGCAATAAAATCCCTGTGGAGGAAAACTCCCAATGCAGCTAATTTCTCTGGAGAACCCTGCTGATAATGTAGAAGAATTTATTCTTTTCAGAATTTTTTTTTTCTGTAGCTCTTAATAATAGAAGAGAAATTTTGGGCTCAGGCAAAGCCTTATTTTCACGGGATTCAGAGTTCAGTCCGTGCATTATCATAATATTGTGTCTTTTTATTGATATTGTAAGACTATCTTGACTTAGATTATTTTCCAGACTTATTTCTTTAAAGTTTTTCAAAAGTTCTCTTCCCTGTTTTTGATACCCATCGGATTCACTGCAAATTATATTGTTACTAGCCTGTCTATCATAATAATTTAAAGCATTTTCTAAGCCCCTTGGTGCTATCCTATACCAAATGAGTTAAACAGATACAATTTCTTCCTTCTTTGACTTTTAATGCACCAGAATAATGATAGCAAAGAAATAGTAAGGACATTCAGAAATATGAACATATGTTACGACTTCTTAACCAATGTATCATAAAAATTTTGAACTAAAAGGAAATTTAAATATACTTATGTATAATTATCACCTATTGAAGGTGAAATTGAATCCTATATAAATGAGTCGCCCAAGTTCATACAAAACACTAGTGGAAGAAATTGAACTAAAATACCAGATCTCTTCCTTGATCATTTTTTCTTGTGCATCAGACTTCCAGGATAATAAAAGATGTTAGCAATATCTTTAAGCTGTTTTACCAAGTGGTAATATCGTTTTTTTTTTTTAAATATGATATTTGGAGTTGCACAATGGGAGGAGGAATCGCTGCCATTCTTTTTCATACAAAAATAATTACTTTAGCATTTACATACTTCTTTATAAACAATAAAAGTCTGGGAGTTACAAAAGGATACAAGACACTGACTTAAGTACCAGAAAGTCAAAAGGGGAAAAACTAAAGTCTAGATTCTGTTGATCTTGATGCCATTCTTCTATAATTCTTGAATTCTCTGTGAACCAGATGAATTAGCAGCACCCAAAAGAGTAATTGATGCTATCGAATATCTAAAAAAGATTATCTAGCCAGAATAGTGGTTTCCTTTTTCTGTAAGTCTGTGAGATTGCCTGACCGGGGAGTTTCCATAAAGGTGGTATCTTTGACTTTGATAAAATGTATTAAGCAAACAAAGAACAACTCTCATGAGACCTTATGGCCTAGATAAGGGCATGAAACTGGGTGACAAAACAGATGAGTGGATTTATACTGTCAGTTGGGTTCTTCAGCAAAACTGGTTTCTGTTTCTTGTAACCGATTACAGCCAAACGGTAATTTATTACCAGGAGTTTACATATGTCAAGGGCCTGCAGCAGAGTTCAGACATTATGCCATTAGAGCCCATACACACAATTACCCCTTAAAACAAGGAAGGACACTGTCATATACTCTTGTCAAGAGTGTAAATTGGTCCAAGTATTTGGGAAAGTAATTTGTCTACATCTGTTAAAACTAAAAATGCACATACTTTTCTACCTAGAAATAACAGGCTAGTAATTCATTCTATAGAAATAAAAGAAAAAAATTACAGATATGTATCCAAGAATACTTACTGCAGCATTGTTAACGATGGTTAAAAAAAAAAAAACCCTAAATGCCCATTTATATCGCTCGTATTAGAATGCTTGGAAGTATATGCCAAGTACATGCTATTCATCCCCCACCCAAGGGGGGAAAAAGAAACAACAAGGTAAATCTATGTGCACAACTCTTGGAACATGTCTATCATGAATATAGAGTGCAGTGCTGATAGGGGCAGATAACAGGCCAGAATACTTGGATTCGATGAGGGGTTTCCACTTCTTAACTCTGAGACTGAAGGCATGTCATTTAACTTGTGTTTGCTTCAGTGTCCTCACCTGGTGTATTAGGGTTCTCCAGAGAAACAGAACCAACAAGTACGTGTGAGTACGAGTGTGTATGTGTGTATAAAGAGATTTATTGTAAGGAATTAGCTCATGCAACCATGGAGTCTGGCAAATCCTAACATCTACAGGGTGAATATTTGGCAAGCTGGAGATCCAGGAGAGCTGATGGTTTACTTCCGGTTTGCGTCTAAAGGCCTGAGGACCAGGAGCTAATGTTTCAGTTTGAATGCAGAGGCAGGAACAAAGCTGACATCCCAGTTCCAGGAATTCTTTTTTACTTGTAGTGGATCAACTTTTCTGTTCTATCTAGTCCTTCAGCTGATTGGTTGAGGCCAAACCATAATTAGAGAGAACAATCTGCTTTATTCTGTCTACTATGTCAGGGTCTCATCCCAAATCCTCACAACAGAAACACTTATAATAATAGGATGTTTATTCTCCATTTGTATACCTTGTTGTAAAATTATTGTAACCTTGTAGTTACATATTTTTATACCTTTGGATCTTACCTAGATTGCCTTAAAGGAGTGATCCAGATGTTGAATGCAGTTGACCTTAAATTTGTATTGGATATCATGTTGTATTAATTACAGATCATTTATATTAGTGTTTTGGCTTTCATAGTGATCTTATGTGTGTTAATAAGATATTTCTTTTCACATAAATGTAAACATTAATAATAGCTTTATCACATTTTAGAAGTGTAAAGTATACAGATTTCAAATGCATTTCAAGCAGTAGGTTTGTTTGAAGCAGATACAAATATGAAGAATTGGTAAGATCTTGTAGCATGCCCAACGTGTGTTTGCCTTTTGATATTAAATATAGGCAAGTCTGCCAAATCATTGAGCAGCAGGAAAAAAAAAAAGTTAAAAGTTTAATTTGGAAATAGCTAAATATAGAACTATTTGAAAAACCGACAGAAATAAGTAAGGAATGTTCGAGTTTTTCCTTTGTTAATCTCTGTTATTATAGATCTATTTAATTTCAGTTCTTGTTTGTTCCTTTCGCCCTACATTTATCAGAATACTTCCATGTTCACCTGGCTAATCTGAATACTAACCATAACAAATAGATGTTTGGAAGCATTAAAGTGATGACTTTCAAAGGGGCTATTATCATTTATCATGGAAATGAATTCAGCCCACTGATGGTAATTTAGCCTACAGGTAAAATGAGCATCATATGTTTATAAAATGAATTTTTCAAATGTTTGATTTTCTCAAAATAATGTTTCCTAAGGATGCAATATTGCATTTAATATTATGTTCACAGGAGATACTTTATCTCATAAATCCCCAAATTCTCTGCTTAACCATCATAGAAGGATTGAGAGATTGGTTCCAAAAAATATTCAGTGGACAAAACTCCATAACTTTTTATAGAATATCCTATTGTATCCCTCATTTTTGTATGTTCTCTGTATTATAGGTTAGTTACAATCTTGGGCTCCAAAATCAGACTTTCTGGAATTGACTCCAGCCCTGCTACTGAAGAACTGTATAATACTGCTTTAGTTTTCTCCTCTGATGACGGTAGTAACCCTATTTGACCATGAGAAGATTCTGAGCTAAAGCAAACGTGCTTAGAGCCACAGTTTTCATGGTACTCAGACTGTGAGCTGAGGTACCCAGGGGTCACCACAGAAAATTCACAGGGTCCCTGCACAATATTTTAAACTTCTCTGAAACACCACATGGACTATTAGCCTCTGTTAATTTGCTTTCAAAATTAGATCATACTTTATTCTTTTTGAGGGTGTCATCTCTTTGCGCAGCTGGGTTTTTGTCAGTTGCTGTGATTAAAAAGCAAGTACTGTGTGAACATCGTTGTGGAACAGGGAATGAAGGTGTGGCTTCTGGTTGAAGACATTGTGCAGTACAGAGTAGATACACACATTTCCCTAGCTGGTGGTTTTGTTTAAGAATTATATAAGAATATTATTTTTTTGTTCAATTTATGTGTATTATTTTCTCAAATGGCTACTGAGTTTCTTTAGGATGTAAATAGTTAAACTCTTTGGACCTAACTAGTTAGTGAATAGAACTGTTAGGCATTCCATTTGGCCTAAAGACACCATGAAAAAATTACTGAGTTACTAAAGGCACTGTGAACCGAGAAAGTTGGGAAATCTCTAGCTTAGCATTTTCTCATGCCTCTGGTAGGCCCTTAGTCAAGGTTGGTGATGACAAAAAACCAGAAGCTATTTCCCTAAGTTTAACTGAAATTCGTCCTGCCATCATTTACTTCTTGTGCAATGACTACTGGGGGCTGGAAGGAGGGCAGGGAAGGAGAGAAAAATAACCAAGGACAGAAGAAAATGAAGTAAGTCAGTCTGCTGATGGAGATTGGGAACTCTGACTAAGGGTGTGGAAATGTGAGTGACCTTTAGCGATGAATATTGGATGAGCAACTGCCTCCTACGAAAAACAAAGAGGAGGGAGGAGCATATCACATAGGAATCGCTCCAGAGCCAGGAGAAAACCTATGGACACCACAACTCGGTCTTAGAAACAGAAAACATAACAATGGTGATGCTTAGCTTAGGAGCAGTGGTGCAGAAAGGGGGACAGAAACCGAGGGAGGTTTGAGGGACAGACAGTGGGGCAAGGCAGGAGCCTCCAGCAGGTCTGTGGAGGGGCTGGTGTGTGGTGCCCCGGGGGCACAGAGGGACCACATGTACCCCTAGGAGAGGCTCCTGATCTGAGATGCACCCCTACCCCCGCTCCTGGCCCCAGCCCACGGCTCAGGAGGTCTGTACTGGGAGGCACTGAGCTGGGTTTGAATTCTCAGAAGCTGTGCCAGGCACTCAGCCAGGGTCTGACACCAAAGCCATCAAAACACAAGAGGGAGAGGCAGCAGCGAGACCCTCACCTCTTTAGGACCCCAGGACAGATTAGATGGGTGGAGATTCTGAGAAAACTGTTGAGCTGTTAATCTGTGCTCTTACTGTACCTCTCGGCGGATGGCCTTGGGAAGCGCTTGTCACATCTGGAAAACATTTCCTTAATGGAAATCGAGAACATGGTTAGCTAATTCTTTTTAAATATCCCTATATGAACGTATATTCTTTCAGCTCCTTTCTCTCAGCCACTTTTTTCTCCAACTTGAATTATATTACTTTCTTTTCCTTTCATCAAAGGGCCCATTCACACTTAATAAACTGTCTAATTAATAAAACTTAATTTTAATTTTAGGAAAGTCCCCTCTCTCGAGAAGCCTTCCCCCCAAGTAGCTGTATTTCATTTTAAGTTTATGAGTAAGTTCCATTGTTCCTTTGGTAAATGATTGTAATGCTAAAAGTTGTTATGTATCGTTTAAGGAAAATTTTGTATTAAGGATATTTTAATAGTCATTATTTTGCAATATAATTTTAGTTATAAATGTCCAAAGTATGTACTCAGTATATATAACCTTTTCAGGGTTATATGTGGAAAAAATGCAGCTAAAGTTTGGTTAAATAAATTAAAACTCTACTTTCAGCATGAAAAAAACTACAAGTATACACAATATATTTCAGAGAGCTTTACTTTCTCAGAGACACTGTTTGAAACAGTGGTAACAGTACTTGGGGCTTCCGCAAACCTCCATCTTCAGAGATTTTTGGCAAGTTTTAACTAATTTATACTCAAGGTACCCCATTCACTAGGTTTTTCTGTGGTTTCCTTGTCACTGATACATATTAATGACATCAGACAAATAAAGTACCTTCCATAATGGCTTGTCTCAAAGCATTGTAAAAATCAAATATGGGATAATTAAAAATTCATTTGCGGTTTGTGGCTGTGAATTTGACTGCTGGAAGGTTGAGCGGTGGGTCCGTAAGTGTTCTTGATAGGTTTGCCTGGTTGATTCCAAGTTCCTCATATTTTACAGAGGGTTTCCGTGAAAGAAGAGTAGGATGCTTTCAAGTACAGTGTGATAACTGTGCACACAGACCCAAATAATTCTCAAAAAGAACTGTTAAAAATAACTATTGGGGGTGCCTGGGTGGCTCAGTTGTTAAGTGTCTGCCTTTGGCTCAGGTCACGATCCCAGGGGCCTGGGACCCAGCCCCGCAGATCCCCTGCTTGGAGGGAAGCCTGCTTCTCCCTTTGCCCCTCCCTTTGCTTGGGCTCCCTCTCTCGCTATGTCTCTCTCTGTCAAATAAATAAATAAAATAAAATAAATAATAACTGTTGAAGGTAAAGACAGTTTATTTTCCAAGGCAAAAAAATTAGGGTCCGGTGATATACAGCTACTCAATTTTCACTATTCATGCAAAATGCTTTCAGCCAGATATAAGAATATTTTATGCATTTGTGAAACAGAAAACTCTGTTTCTGTTTCATCATTTCACTGACCATGCTACTTTCATTAAAATATATACAATATATATATGGGTTACTTTGAACTTTATAGGTCATTTTTAGGTTCAGTTCCCTATTAATTTCTAATCATATGTAGCACTTTCTGTTGTATTCATAAAATAAAGAGATTCTCTGAAGATATGTAATATTTAAAAACTTTCTTCGTTAACCCAAAGAATGGGCAAAGAGCTTATAAGAACAGTCCAATTTATATGGTAGCATATTGAATTTAAAATGTTCTGGGGATTTATTAAAATTTACATTATTTTTTCATCAGTGCAATTGCATTTTAAATGATAAATAATCTAAAAGAGTTCATTTGTAAGAAAAGCTAAATTAGAAAATATTTTCAATGCCTAAAGATGTAGATATTTTTTATAATAAAAAAAGAGACTGTGTGAAGAAACTGTAATTAGAACTAATCTATCCATTTGTTCATGGAATTCTCTAATGAGCAAGTGTATCACATATTCTTAATTATTTTAGTTATTTTGACCATTTACATAAATAATCCTTTTCAAATGTGGGTAGGACTCATAATACCAAGTCAGTCTTCTTTTCTGAACTTTTAGCATTTGAAGTAAATTTAAATTCATTCCTTCATTTGACAAGTACTTACTGGGTGCCAGCAAGGCTTTGGGCATTTTTCTAGTTATAGGACATACATAGAGTAATGGACAAAATGGATAAAATCCCTATTCTCTTGATTTTAGCATTTTAGTTAGGGGACCCCTCTCTCTTGAGTTTAGCTTTTTAGTTAGGGGACCCCTTTACTTTACATGTTAAGTAAATACATAACACGTCATAAGGTGTTTTGGAGAAATATAGAGTAGGGAGGGAAGGTAGAGAGAGCAGAGGACAATTTAAAATAGGGTCCTCAGAGAAGTTCTCACTGACAAAGTGATCTTTGAAGCCTGAGAGGTAATGAGGGCTTGAGGGGTGGTAGATCGAATAGGGCCTCATAGGGTATTCTAAGAACTTAGGCTTCTGTCCTGCAGTCTGAGACGCCAGCGAAGGATTTTTAGCTGAGGAGTAGCATGACCTCACTACCTCTCGGGAAACAGAGGTTGTGCGGGGTGGCATGGAGGAGCCAGTCAGCGAGCCTTCACCGTAAATAAGGTCTCCAAGTGAAGACACAATGGCGGCTCTGAATCTGGATATTTGGGATTTGCTGACTTATTGAATGTGGAGAGTGAGAGAAAGGAAAGCTAAGGATGGCACCAGGGTTTTTGTCTTGAGCATTTGGAAGGATGAGACAATTTGCTGAGCGAGGAAGACTGTGGGATGAATCCTGTCAGAGGTCTGAAGTCGGGAGCAGAGACCCAGACTGAGATGTCCATTTAAGAGTTCCACCTCTTCATAATCTAGGGATAGAATGCCATACGAACATTTTACCGTTTTTGTTTCTAATTTGAAACAGAAAGGTATTAACCAACAATGTGAACAATTAAAGGTGTTTTTCTTTTATTCAGGACATTTCATTTGTTGTTCAAATAAAAGCTAATTGTTTTAGGTTTTGAAAGGCTATTATGGATGACATGATTCGTGGATACTGGCCAATACAAGGTATTATTTTTTTCTTTAGTAGTGAACTCTGGCAGTAGTAATACTAAAAGTGATTGCATTTTCATTATTTTAATCCAATTAACTATTAGAGTTTGCGGTTTGGAATAGTGAAAGCTTTTTGGGGGGGATTAGATTACAAGAGCTTACATTACTGGTTAAAGCAATTAAAATAAAGGTTACAAAATTAAGAAAAGCTTGTAGCGCCACATGTGTAGCCTGATACATTTTATTAAGATTTGATGGACATTCTGACATCAGGAGAGTTTTTGTGGAATCAAGTTAAAGCAGGAAGAGATAAATGATTCCTTTAATGGAGAGAAGAAAATGGAAAATATGCACCTTTGAATTTATCTTTGAGAACGTTCTTAATGTAAGCTGAAAACTGTTGGAATTTAAACATTACAAACAGGCAGCTTGTTTTTAAAACATCATGATGCTTGATAGTGTACTCTCCTAAGGGGAAAATTTCTTTGCTAGAGAGGCTTTGAAACTTCACGTAGAAAATACTCTTTCCTTGCTTTTTTTTGCTGAGGTGTCGGATTTGCAAAAGCTAGGGAAAACTATAGTTTTTAAATAGCTGACATGTCATTTGTCGTTTTCTGCAAGATTTTGTGATTTTCCTGTTTTACCTGGCCTAGCTATTTGTCCCACTCTGAACAATGGCCATTTGCTTGCGTCCTCCTCAGTATCAGCTCCTTTGCGGTAGCACGGTACCTCTGGCAACTTTTGTCCTTGCTCTCCGATCCTTGAGACCCGCCATCTTGGGTCCCACTATACCCCAACTTCATTGAAAGCTCGTATTCATGACCTCTCCAATTCCCCCATACACAGTTTTCCCAACATTTTATTACGAAAAACTTCAAATAAAAAGTGGCAAGAATTACACACTGAAGACCTGTATCGTCACCACCACCTAGATTTTACAATGAACATTTTACTATAGTTGCTTCGTTACATATCCATTCATCTATCTGTTCCTCTAACCATTCTTCAGTCCATCTTATTTTTTTTTTATATTATTAACATGCAATGTATTATTTGTTTCAGGGGTACAGGTCTGTGAATCATCAGTCTTACACAATTCATGGCACGTACCATAGCACATACCTCCCCGGTGAGCATAACCCAGTTACCTTATCCCTCCCCTCCCACCCCCTAGCAACCCTCAGTTTGTTTCCCGCGATTAAGAATCTCTTATGGTTTGTCTCCCTCCCAGGTCCCTCTTATTTTTGATGCATTTCCAAGTCATCACAGACATCAGTGAACTGCATCCCTAACACTTTGGCATTCATGTCATTAACTAGAGTTCAATATTGTTTACAGTTTACATACAATGCAATGCACACGAATCCCAAGTCTGTCATTTGATGAGTTGTGACAGATACATACACCTGTGTAATGCAAAACCCTATGGGGATATAAAATATTATTGTCAATTCAGAAAGTCACCGAATTTTCCCAGTCTCCCCCTCCAGCCCATGTAACAGCATGCACTGTTTTGATGGTTTTCTACCATGGTTTGCCCAGTTTAGGACCCCATGCAGTTGGAATTATACAGCCTGTATTCTTTTGTGTAAGCCTTTTTTTCACTCAGCAGAATGCTTTTGAGATTTACTCCTTGGTGAGTATGTCGTAGTTAGCTCCTTTCTAATTGTGAGTGATACTCCATTTTATCAATATTCTACAAGTTATTTATATAGTCTCCTGTTAATGGGCACCTGGAATATTTATAGTTTTGAGTTGTTATTAATAATATGGATATAACCTTTCTCTCTTTTAAATGCAACTCATCTTTCATCTAATAAATAATCCTCTGTCCCCCAAAGGTTTTATAATTTAGTCTTGTTTAAGGTAATCCATACATTATAGCTTATTTGAATTTCTAAAAACATTTTGCATATGACAGGAGGGTTTTCTTGGAGACTTGAGCAGTTTGAGGGATGGTTTTGGGCCTCGGAATCTCTTTTGTTTAGCTGCCTCTTCCAGGCAGTCGCTTATTTCCTAAAGGTTCTCCACTTAGATAAGCACATTGGATTTTTGTTCCTTAGCTCTTATCTATTCCCATAGTCATGTTAATGTGGGGACAATAAAAGAGCTTTTTCTTATTCTCTGTGTAATACTGAGAAAGCCCTTTTTGGAAGTATGTTTCAAGAACAATCAGAGAGTCCTGGGTAATTATGTATCTAATGCCCCCTTCACTTTTGGAGCCTGGCAAAATAAAAAGGCTTAAGGTTCCTTCAAGCCTTCATCCTGAGACTGTGAATCATCAGGATACACTGCTCTCAATTAGATTGACAAATTTTTAAAGCAATGTTGAATGTGAGCTTAATACTACCTCCAGCAATCGCATTTCCTAGAGTGAAACTAGAATGCCTGTCTATAACCACTTGCTATCAGAAGAGTCTAATTTGATTTTTGCACTTTCCTTTCTCAGAGTCTTCAAGAGAAAACCACTGAGTCCAGTTTGGTGTGTCCTTTTGTCCACATACCCTTTCTGACTAGCACAAAGCCTGGGGTACGGTGATGATCTGATGCCCTGGAGTTCTATAGCTCTAAATTTGAGCCCAGGAAAGAGGACCTATCTAGGAGGTGACAGAATCTATCCTCTGATGAAAAATTTCTTTCAAAGACCATTGGGGCTCATACCAAAGAATTATTGTATTTGATTAAAAGTGAGGCCAAGAATCCAATGTTTGCATTTTCTCTCTCTCGCCTGTGTTTTCAACTAATATTGTAAAGCCTTTTTATTTACTCAACCAGATTGACAAGATTATAAATGAGAGCTGTGTGTGGAAGCCTCTAATTTTTCATAAGTAAATGAATTAATTTATCATCGCTGTTGTATTTTATTGCTGTCGCCATGCCAGACTGCCCTGCTCCTTTATTCCCCCTTTTGCCTTCTAAACATTGGATCCATGTCATCGTGTTTGACAGGTTTCTGATTCCCCTGTCAGATGCAATTTGGTGCTAATCACATTTCCTTTGCTCAATGTCAATGATACAAGCCATGCATAATATTTCTATATGTCCACTCACTCACTCGCAGTGCAGCTGGAATATCTTGGGCATTAATCTGATAGAATGCCACATTGAAATGCAAAAATGATGCTTAAGCGCTAAGATAATGTGGTCAGGCAGATGTGCGATAGGTAAGTGAGGCTAAACTAGTAATCTTTCCTTAGGTTTGATGAATTTTATTTCATTTTTGAATATCTCTTTACAAACCTGAGACTATGTAATCAGTGCTGGTTCATTAGACCTTCAGCATTTTTAATCGAATTCATTCATTGTCCATGTATGAAGGAATGAGGATTATTTTTCCCATTAAAAAACAAGTTATAGGTAGTTAATTTTAATGTTGAAGAGCGCTTCTAAAATCATGCACTTTATCAAACATATGAAAATAGCTAACAATCTAGAAAAATCTATTTATGGAATAATATGTCAGTTTCTAGCCTCGAGGAGGTCCCAAACAACAGACCTTCCAATAGATCACCTTAGACAAATACAAACAGTATGATGGGTGGATTTTGGCAGATTTAGGAAGGAGTTGATTGTTGTTTATTTTTTGAAGTCTAGTGAGATAGTTTGATCATCTGAGAAAGAGGAGAGCAAGCACTTGAAAAAGGAATAACATGAACAAAATCAGAGACATGGGAAGGCATTGTTTATTCAGCAAAATAGTTGTTGTCTATTGTAGTGGTAAGACTGACAAAGCAATTCGGGAGCATGTGGAGAAGGACCTTGATTTTGTGGACAAGATGGAATCATCTTTTTTTAAGAGCAAGTCTGCATCATGATTAAATTTTAATTTTTAGAAACAAAAAAAAATTGGTCTTATGGAAGGAGGATGAGAGAAAGAACCAAAAGGGTCATCAAACAGGGGACTCTTGTGATAGGCTGTATGAGCAGTAAGGACACAAACTAGAACAATGATGGTGGAAGTTTCTAGAAAAGGTATGGCACATGTAAAAGGCATTACTGACCAATGTGTAGTTATGCAGTTGGCTTGGATATGATGGAATACAGGTGGCAAGGGAAAAGAGGGGAAAAGAAACAAAAATATTTCTTGGGTTTCTTGGCAAAATAAGGTTCTGTGGACTGTGATGTCTTTCAAGTGGGAAGACCAACCTAAGTGTAGATAGGGTGAGATTGTGAATTCAGTTTGGGTTCTGCTGAATTTGAGGTCCCGTGGGACATCTAAATGGCGGTGGTCAGGAAGTGGAGCTATTCAGTGGTTATTTTCATGTGTACAATGAACAACTGAAATCATGGGAGGGGTTGCAGTTACCTTAGGAGAGGGCATAGCAGCAAAAAAGAGAAGCTGCTGAATTTTGCAGTCTTAGAGTTAAGGGCATATTTATATAAGGGAAAAAAATTGTACCAAAGTGCACTAAGAAAAGACTGAAATAAGCAGTTACCAGAAAGGAGAAGTACCGTGGAAGCCGTGGGGCACAGGGGATGGCCCACACTGTCAAATGTCGTAGAATGCTTAAGAGGAGGGCCAGGGAGGTGCTTTTGAATAAATAAATGTAGGAAGACGTTTTCTATATGGAGAATATTTACTAAGTGTTTATTAAGAACCAAGGCAGTTTCAGTGGAGTGGTAGGACTAGAAATCGTGTTGTGTTTGGCTGAGGAGTGAATGAAGGGTGTGGGATTGAAGACAGCTCATATTGACAGCTTTCAAAGAAATTGGTAGTAGAGGGGAAGACGGAAGCACGTTGGGCTTATAGTTTGAAGGGCATATGAATACATAAAATGATGTCTCTTTTTCAAATATGCATACCTTCTCAGAGTCAGGGGCAGTGATAGAATGCTGAAGGGAGTGAAAGTTGGTTCTTGGCGGGCAAGACTATCTTAAATATTACAGTGGGTTGTGTCCCAGCAAAGTTCAACCTATCTGACAGAATCTTTTTCCTTAGTGTTTAATTTCTCTTGTTGGGTTTTCTTGGGTATTATAGCTTAATGGAAGGTTTACAAACTGCATACAGGATCAGAGCTATAAAACTATGGCAATATTACAGCTATGACTAGGGGACTTCAAATTTATTGCTACATCTCAAAGCTCCATCCAAGAAGTGGCCTGTGTCCATTGGCTGCCTTGTGGATGTGATTGTGTTTCTCAGCATTTTTGTGTGTGATTTGGGCTTTGAACATTTGAAATATAGTATATATTTTGTTATTTAATTTAAAGTTACTCAACTTGGGGTGCCTGGGTGGCTCCATCAGTTAAGCGTCTGCCTTCTGCTCAGGTCATGATCCCAGGGTCCAGGGATCGAGCTCTGGTCAGCTGGGAGCCTGCTTCTCCCTCTGCCTGCCGCTCCCACTGCTTGTGCTCTCTCGCTCTCTCTTGCATGTTCTCTCTCTCTCTTTCTCTGTCAAATAAATAAAAAATAAAATCTTGAAAAAAAAGTTATTCAACCTATCATTAATTATATCAAGTGCTAAAAAAAATGTTGACACTATCTGAATGATTATCTAGTAGCCAGTTAAGTTAAATATTATTTTCTTATATCAAGCAACACTTATATCAAGCAAAAAGTTCAGTTCACTAAAAATATACTTGGAGAATTAAATCTTTTAATTGTTTTGCCTTTACTGGAAATATAAGAATTTTGAATTTTTTTTAGAAATTTGATTACATTGTTATTATGTATTTATGTAAAAGTAGCTTCATATGAAGTTTGATACTACAATTTATGTAGGTAAAAATGTTTCATTAAAATTCCTCAGCAAATAGTTATAAAACTAAGTTAAATGTTAATAGCTTTTTAAAAAATTTATTTAGTTGTTCTTAACTCTGTACTGAATAAAAAGTATAGGTCTTATACTTTATTTATGAAACATAGATATACATATGGTACATGACTAGATATACAGTGTATTAAAATTTCATGTGGAGTAGCAATTAGGAAAATAGTGTTTCAAAAGGCTCCTTAAGGAGACAGTGGTGAAACAAAGGGTAAGAAATATCGGGAGAGGTATTAAGAAATATCTTAATATTTGCTCATTTTCTGTTCCTACTTCAATTGAACACTGATTTATCTGTGAGATTTACTAAGCAAGGTGATAGGACTGATACTTACAAAAAACACCTGTTCCTTTTGAGACACAGTACCTATAGAGGATATACATTTAATGATATTTTTTATACCCACAGGTAATTTTGATTAACAGAACGTAATAGCCACAATTTCAGAGGCTGAAATGTCTAAAACTGCAAGTCAAGTTTTAGTCACCTGAGTTGAATACCTGTCTAACCCAGAACTTTTAGGGCCCAAAGATATGCTATCAATGTGTTGTTTGCCTTGGTGATGCAGTAGTTGATGAATGATATTGTGGGAAAAAGCTTATTAAATTCAGGACTCTGTGAAAGCCAGAACACAATGGACTAAAGCCATTGTTGGAGAAGGAGAACCTTGACCAATCAGATGCCTCGAGTCTTGGGTTGAAACAGTTAAAGGATGGAAAATGTGCAATTTGACTATGCAACTGAAATAGCAATCCCATTGAACACAAGTCTGCAGGGAATTTTCAGAGGGGAGAGAGACTACCCAGGGACAGCCTAAAACAAAAACATGTCAACTTTCGTTGGAGGAAGATGCTTCCTTTTTCAAGCTGTTAGAGGTTTCCAGAGCACAAGATCTTCCCATGCAATTAGTAATGGAACATTTATACGCAGTGCTGGTAGCTGCTTTTAGCTTGTTTTGGTCTGAGTCATTGCAAAATTTCAGGCTGGCATTCTCAAATAAGTGGGCATTAATTTTACAGATCAATTTTTTTTCCTTTCTAAAATTTTAACATTTGAAAAGTTAAAAGCACATACATCTGTGGCAATTTTATGTATTACAAATCTGCCAAAGTATCATTTGATTACTATTAAAGTAGTTAAAGTTATCTGGAATAGTCTTTTGAAAGATCTGGCTCCGTCTTAAATATCTTCTGAAAATCTTTGCAGAAACAGTTATTTAAGAGAGTCCTTTCCCACTGTGTAACCGAAACACCGAGGACTTAAAAAAAAATCTGTCTCAGCTTTTAGGGAGCTTGAAACTTAATAGAAAAGCTAAAGCATACACACATCTAGAACTATTCACAAACTAAAATAAGTGAAAATGCAATGCAAATAACATATATAAGTGTTGAATTGGATTCACAGTAATCGAATGATCAGTCACTGAGGTTAATAAAAGGAAACTTCCCAGAAACCAAATACTGACCAGGGTTTCAATGAAGAGAACAGTGTAAATGGGAATGGAAGAAGGAAGAAATTCTGTCATTTGTAAAATAAATAAGTAAATGATGAAGGTACAAGAAAGCCAACAACTCATGCAGTTACAGGGATGGTAGTGAGTTTTCCCTGAGTGGATAGAAAATCTTGGGAAGAGATAAGAATGGCAAAGCGTGGTTACTCACTACGTGTAAACTCTGGCAGCTAGAGGTCTTGAGACTGAAGGGGGAATTTTATCTCTTCCTCTGACAATGGCGAGTTGAAGAAAAAAGAAATTTTGATTATTAGTGTGTGGCTTAACTTTGTATTTGGGATTACAGCAGCTCCGCTCCCGCCACCTCATGCTATTTGACGGGTAGTATTCTTGTGTTTTGATGTAGTCATTGTAACAGTTAGAATTCCTTGAGTCCAAACAACAAAAGCCAACTCTTACCTCAAATAAGAGGAAATATATTGAAAAAGATAAGAGCTCATAAAATCAAAGGGAGGCTCAGAATTGAGAACTTACAAATGGGCAGGAATCAAGGCAAGATGAGCAAATGGGAATAAAGCTGCTTTTTAAGGAGTAATCTGGTCAGGATTCAGTTCTCTGCAACAAGGAAACATCAGTCTTCCCTCTTTATCATGTCACTTGAGTGAGACGTCACATTCCAGGAGAATAGCGTTTGCTGAGCCTAGGTCTTGTTCGCATCCCTACCCTGTTCCAGGCCAGAGACAGGACAATATCCAGAACCTTCGTCTTTGGTAGTGAGTTCCAGGCATCTGGATTTTTCATCCAAGCAAGACAGCACACGACGTAAGTCCCCTGTAGAAAATCCAGAGCCTGTTAGAAATGGGAGAATCAGTGTGGTTTGGCCAGATACTGAGAAATGTCCACTCTGTTGTCTTTGGAACTTGAGTGGAAAAACAGGAGCAATTTATCCTAGAGTCTCTGACATTAAAGCAGCTACTCATCCATTTATTCCAACTCTTACTGTATTTATCAAGCAACTTCTTTTTCCCTGACCATGGGAAATGGCACACCCTTCACCACTAAGGATGATAGAACCTCAGTATTACTAATTAAGTCCCAAGTTCAATGATGTTAATGAAACTGCTTGGGAACTAAAGAGCTAGAAGTCTCTATACAGTGTAATACAGAGCAGTCTTCCTACCGAAGCCCTTGATGGCATGTGTGCTCTCTCTGTGGAAGTATTTTGTAGTTTCTCTCCGAGGCAAGCCAGGTCTCCATAGCAGTTTTTAAGTTTCTTGTTAATAGTCTCTCTTTTGGACCACTGAAGCCCAGACTTCCAACACAGTATCTCCGAAGCCAGGAGTAAACCTTGACAAGTTCTTAAAAGTCAATTGTATAACATAATTTTCAGCGAGTTTTCCCATTACATGATTACATTGATATTAAATATTAGTTTTTTAGATGTTAAAGTTTCCAAACTGTGACATGCAAACGTAAGTGACAAAAGATCTATACCTCTCATCCGAAAGCCAACATTGCTAACATTGATATGGTTTGTGTCACTGAAAGGGGATTAATTAATTCCGGTAGTACGCTTTGGATTCTTTCGCTGAAAGATAATAGTATAATGCAGTCAGAGTTATTCTTAGTGATCCAGAGAAAGTTCCCAAATGAGAGTTAAGGGGGTTTGAGTTTTCACCACTACCTAAGCAGAGAATTCATAGCCCTTTTTAGGACTAAATAAAAGCATGTTTGGGGCAATACTTAAGAAAAAAGGAATAATTATAGAAGATGCATCAAGACTAATAATATAATTGTATTAATTGTATGTATATTTGGAGAACTACTACTCAAGCTATTTTGGATTATAACTATAACCTTAAAAATCCTACATGAACGGTTTGAATTGATACAGAAATACATTCTATTTGAGAGTAGATACAAGTGCAAGATATTCTATGATGGAGTCTTGGTAACATGTCATAAGTCTTTTTCTTTTTTTTTTTTTAAAGATTTTATTTATTTATTTGACAGAGAGAGATCACAAGTAGGCAGAGAGGCAGGCAGAGAGAGAGGGGGAAGCAGGCTCCCTGCTGAGCAGAGAGCCTGATGCAGGGCTCGAACCCAGGACCCTGAGATCATGACCTGAGCCGAAGGCAGAGGCTTTAACCCACTGAGCCACCCAGGCGCCCCACAAGTCTTTTTCTATAGCTCATTACTTCTCCTTAATAAGGCCTAATAAACAATTGGAAACTATGTAGCTAAAGCATTAATAGAAATAAAGGTACCTGTGTGTGTGTGTGTGTGTGTGTATTATGTGTAGGCATGTGTATATATGTGCTATTTTTAAAAAGCATGTATCTACAAGTAAAAGCATGCACCACTTATCTGTTTTTATAGTGCTGCTGTATAAGACACTGCTGCAAAACTCAGCGACTTACAATAAGCAGTTGTTCGTTGCCCGTGAGTCCGCATGCTAAGTAGTCATTTCCGGTTTTGCCTGGTATTAGTCACGCCTCTCTGGACACTTGTCAGGTGGGAAGATGTGATCTAGGCTGTGCTCTTTCACATGATGGGGAATTGACTGGCTGCTGGCTGGTCTCAGATGACCCTGCTGAGAACACCAGGCTCTTCTTCCTCAGGATCTTTTACCCTGCAGCAGCCTAACCCTGGGTGTGCGTTGGGGCAGAGCTCCAGAGAAGCTAGCAGGAAGGTGCGAGGCCTCAGCAGCCTAGACTCAGAGCAGCACAATATCAGTCCTGCCAATCTCTTGGGCAGCGTAAGTCACAAGGCCACCCTGGATTCGGAGAGCATCGAAACAAACTCCACCTCTGATGAAAGGAGCTTCAGGGTCACTTTGCAAGGGAAGTGCTCCAAGGAGAAGAGCAGAGGACAGTTAAAGAAAAAGTCAATTTGCCACCAAACACATATATGTAAAAACCCAAACATGTATCTAAAACTCTGGAAGTTTCACAGTATGATTTGGGGTTTATGAAAAGCAAGGTTCTAAGTCATTTGCAGGGCCATAAAGAAACAATTGCTTCTGGACAGGGGATTGATCAAAGATACCTTGGTCAATCTCATCATCTGAGTGCTATTGAAGTGGATAAGGATCCCCACCAAATAGAAAAAAAGAGAACTGCCTAATCTTCCTACCAGGGAGCTTTGGGCAGATCAATTTACCGTTCTCCTTTGCTGCTTGCTTACTGTTTTTCTGAACACCTGCCTTTAATTTTTAAATGTGGCTCCTAGGTAACAATGGTTAGATTGGAAAGGCTGAGATTAGAGCTGACTAAGAAACAAACTGGACCTGGTCAGAGTGACCTCGTCTTCCACCCACGCAGGGCTTCTTCCGTGAAAATGTTCTACCGAGGGACCGAGAATCCACCTGCGTGGTCTCTGTCCTGGCTTCCCCCTTCTCAGTGGAGACATTTGATCATTGCTCTAATATCTGCAACTGTCTCCGACTTACCAAGCCCCCATCTTCCTGGCCAATGGACTTTCCGTGTAGCTGGTGTTCTTAATCAAAATGCTTTTTCACAGTCCTGAGCTTAACCCAAAATATTTCCCATAAGATTATAAGGACTTCTTTCCAATATGCTTCTGAAAAGAATTTATTGTTAATAAGGTATCAGTATATGTACCACAGGTAGATACACTTCATTTTGGAGGTAGCTACACTAATATTTCTGGAATTTAGCAGCATCAAGAAATTTGTTGAACTAGTCAAGTAATCTGTTAATGGAGACAATACTACTACTAAAGATCCGGGTAGGCTAAACTTCAAACTTGCCCATCTTAATGACTTTGTAGAATGGATCAAGACAGCTTATTTGTTGTTATTTTACATTAAGAAAATATCTTTTTTTTTAAAGATTTTATTTATTTATTTGACAGAGAGAGAGAGAGAGATCACAAGTAGGCAGAGAGGCAGGCAGAGAGAGGGGGAAGCAGGCTCCCTGCCGAGCAGAGAGCCAGATGCGGGGCTCTATCCCAGGACCCTGAGATCATGACTTGAGCCGAAGGCAGAGGCTTCAACCCACTGAGCCACTCAGGCGCCCCAAGAAAATATCTTAATATTACTGTCTTACACTTGGCTGAATAATATTTATAAGCCAATGTAAAGTGTGTTAGAAATAACTGATAGAAAACTGTTTTAAGTACTATAATGAAATGTATTTCCTTTCATGCTTAAATTTTTATACAGAATTTTACTTTCCAGCAAGGGAGAGGCTAGGAGGCAATTTTTGAAGATTAAATAAATGTGAACCAAATTTAAAAGATCCTTTTGGTTTTATAGATTATCAGAAGATCAGCTAAATGAGAAACTTCTATAAATAAGAGTTGATTCTTCCCCAGGACATAGGCATTTGGGAGAAAGTTCTTTTCCCTAGAATGCTGGCAAAACAGAAAATGAAAACAAATGTTGTGTCTCAACTCATAAGACATAATTATTTTTCTCTTCACTATTTTGACTACTCCAGACAATTTAATTCTTCCCAAATCCAACTCTATCCCTACTCCCATTACAGTTAGCAGGATGACATTAACTTTTAATTTGCTGAGAATATTGAGGCTACCCAAGTTTAGCTCCCTTAATCCCCCTCTCCCTCAACATGAAAATCTCGCTATGTTTTCACTTGCTTCTATTTACTGTGTCTAACTAAGAAATGGTCTTCCTCTTTGCCAAGCCCAACCCTTTACATTTTTAATCATAATCCCCCATCTTCTTGAATCTCTAGAACTTTTGTTCAGTTACATTTTTCCCAAAGTTTCTTAAAGAAGTGTAAACAATTACATTTTTCTAAAGAGTTTGAAGAAGTTTTTTACATTTGTGATTCGTCCTGTATAGTCTGTTCTCCTTTTACTTACAAACGTGCTCAATTTTTCTTTCTTCTTAAAAAACAAAAAACAAAACTGCATTCTTTTAAATTTGATGTTGTTGTTCTCCTTTTCATTTCCTGTCTAAAACTCTGGACTATTTTTATCCTCAACTCTACTTCATTATCTCACACTCTATCCTTCATCCAATGATCTGACCTTCCATTTCTCTGACTGCCCTACTATACTCCCTCATCCCTTTAGGGAAACTTCATTCTGAGAAAGGTTAGTCACTATAGGGTCATCATATCAGATGGCTTGTCTTTAGGCCATTGTAACCCTCAACCCATTTACTGTGTTCTCTTTCCGAAGCTTTTCCTTCCACTTGCTTCTGAGTTCAAGGATTATCTGGTGCCCTCGATTCCTTGTTCAGACGGTTCTTTTGTTAACTGGCTGCCTCCAGTTCCCTTTTTTCCCTCCCTTAGATCAATCAATAGCTTCTCTTACTTCTTTTGCTCTCCATGTTACTTTAAAACTTGTCTGAAAACCAAGTTTAACACTTGTATATATTTTACCTCCTCAACTAAATGGTAAAGGTCTTTAAGGGCACAGATGTAAGTTTTTGTCTTGTTTTGCCAAAGGAGAAAGCAGAGTTCTCTAGGCTGATGTCATGATCATTGGGAGGAATTTCATTTGTTGCCTGAATGCTGATGGCAGGGATGGATGGTTTGGCTTAAACAGAGAAGCAAAGCAAAAATGGATCTTCAGTGACATTTATGAAGTCAAATTAAGAATTTTGTAGTGTTGGCACCTCAGAGTCAAACCGCCTTACTTCATGTACCGCCTCTAGCACATTAGCTGTAGGATGTCAGTCAGATGTCTTCATATTTTAAAATTCAGTTACATTGTTTGTAAAATAGGGGTAACTATAACCTGTACTGTTGGTGTTCATGAGATTACCCATGCAAAGCTCTTAGCACAGTGCCTGGCATGTGGAAAGTACTCCATAAATGTTAGTTGTTCAGTAGGTCAATTTTCTTATCAATTTAAGAGTATTCATTTTGGGGTTTGGAAAAGGCCCATTTAATCAGTTTCTAATTTATCACCATGAGGCTCTTCAATAGGTTGAGTATGAAAAACTTCAGGATATAAAGTAACCACTGTTTTTCTTATAACAGAGGACATAATTTACTTTGAATCCTACACTTACATAAAAGAAAGAGTTCATTTTCTTCTAAGGAAAAGCTACTGGCATGTTTTCCAGCTTTTGATACTTCGGAAGACCTTTTAGATACTACAGATCTGATCCAGCTCCCAGACCTATTACTTACTAGACCAAAGACTGTGGTTAATTCACTTAAATTCTCTTTGAACAACACGCTCTAGTTAAAACAAAAGCAAACTAAGGAAGGGGGGGAGAGGAATACCAGGCTGGTTGGTGAATTTTCAAAATAGGAGAGTGAATTTGCACCTCGGTTTACTTGATGTCTCTGAGTATATAAATCCGTCTCAGATACTTAGAATCAGCCCTTAAAATATGTTCAATTATGAGCAGTATTTAATTCCCAACTGCAAAAATCTTACAACATCTAATGTAAGAGAGAGACATCTTAATAGCTATATTTGCCATCCCTTTATCTAGATTTGCCAAATTCCAGTCATGTGTTTTAGGTCAGAAGGTGTGTATGCTACACATGTGGTATTATCTTAGATATCTTTTAATCATTCATGCATTCAATGTATTACAGTGTAATGTGGTATACTATTTCAATACAGCAGATGATATAGAAATTGTTTATTTAAGAAGTTTTTATGTCCCTTTAAAAATCATAGCTCAGAGTGTTTCAAGTTTGGGCATAGAACTTGTCATAATCTAGATTTTAATTACAGGAAGTATCATTCTCTGTACTTGATTATGTTTTATCTCTTTAATGAGCTTAATATCTGATTATTTTCTTTTTTTTTGTTTCTTCAGTAAGAGAACTTAAGTTCCCCTTCAGAGAAAAAATCAACATCTGCCTTTAATAGTCTCTGTTCACTTTTCATCCTAAAAATTTATTTTGCTTAGAGCCAATAGTAGAGACATAATTTCTTACTTGAACGTATATAATCCTTTCTACATATGATAGATACTCAGTGTTTGTTGAAGCATATTTGTTGACTGTAAAGGAAAGAAAAATATATTTTTAAGTGAGGATAATAGAAATCTGGAATAATCTTGTCAAGAGAAAAATGCATTTCTGATTAAGTTAATAAACATTCTTGACCTGGAGATAAGTGTGCCTAGGAGTTGGACAGTGATGTGATATAATAATTTGTGATGAATAAAATGAAGATCAAATGATCTTGAGAAGATTGAGAAGACAAGCTACAGACTGGGATAAAATATTTGCAAAAGACCCATCTGATAAAGGATTATTGACCAAAATACAGAAAGAACTCTGAAAACTCCACACTAAAAACAAAACAAAAAACCCAGCTCCAGTAAAAAGTGGGCCAAAGGCCTTAACAAACACCTTAACAAAGAAGACACACAGCAGATAAACACATGAAAGATGCTCCACATCATATGTCATCAGGGAAATGTAACTTAAAACAATGAGATACTATTGCATGTCTTTAGAATGCCTGAAGACCAGAATACTGACAACACCAAATTCTGGTGAAGATGTGGAGCAACAGGAACTCTCAGGAACTCTCATTCTCTTGGTATTTATCCAGAGGAACTGAAAACTTATATCCACACAAAAACCTACCCATGGATATTTACAGTAGCAATACTCATAATTTTCAAAACCTGGAGGCAACCATGGTGTCTTTCAGTAGGGAAATGGAGACACAAACTGTGGCGCATCTAGACAATGGAATGTTATTCAGCACTAAAAAAGAGCCATGAAAAGACATGGAGGAAACATTATTCCAACTATACAGCATTCTAGAAAAGGCTAAACTATGGAGACAGTAAAAAGATCAGTGGTTGTGGGGGATTGGGAGGTGGATGGATGAATAGGGGGAGCACAGAGGATTTTTAAGGCAACGAAAATATTCTGTATGATGCCCTGATAATCGGTACATGCTATTATACATTTGTCCAAACCCATAGACTCTACAACACAGAGTTGACCCTTAACGTAAACTACAGCTTTTGGGTATCTATGATGTGTTAATGTTGGTTCATCAATTGTAACTCATGCCCAATTCCACTGTAAATCGTAAACTGCTGTGAAAAGTTACCTTAAACTAAATATGTTTAATCAAAGGGAGACTAGATTAAATGAACACATAAATAAAACCCATTTGGTCTTATCACTAAAGACCTGTGGTTAAACCTGTGCTTCTTGTTTGTACATTGCATCAGTGCTCTCTCACTGAAGAGCTTCCTCTGATTTGTTAGGCTGGTATTACCGGTGGGAACTCCAAGGTGGTGCAGCTTTTCCTGTGCCTAGTTCGTTTAGCTTGTGAAGAATTAACTGTAGAGGGTTGTGTATTATTGGATTACCCAGAGTCTTAAATCTTATATGGCAAAGCTTAGGGCTCTTCAGGCTATGAGAACCCCTAAGTGACAGCTCTGACTCAGACTTCATGGGGGTAATTCTAGGGTTAGGAACTGATTGCTCTAAGACATCTATAGGGATAATTCAAATGAGTAACTGTTTTCATCATTTAAGTTAATAGAATTTGTAGGGCTCTGTGCATGTCCTTCATATCTGCCTGGAGTCAAATCGCTTCCTAAGTTATAAATGAAACCTACCCAGAAACTCTCAAGGAAGGGTAGAATATTGGCTGATGAAAATAGTTCATGGTTTAGGAATCTGGTGCCACAATTAATTTACGTTTGATTTAAATTGATGACACTCTGATGTATCAGAGGTTCTTTAATTAAGAAATAAAAACGTAGGGAAGGTTGGAATATTGGTAATTGGAAATAGAGGAGGCTTAACTAATGAAGTGTGGCTTTATTAGATGTTTTGTTCCTTTTATAGAAAATGCTATGTAGAACTTACTAACAATTATCTTCCACTTAAAAGAAACATGGATATTTGGAGGATTTAGATTCTTTATTTAAAAAAGCGTGCTGGGTGAGTAATAATGGTTCTGACCGTAAAGCCCCAAATTGCTTTTAATGTTTGTGCCTGGGCTACAAAACCACTGTTTTTTTTTTTTTATAAGCAATCAGAGTTCATCTTTTAGTGACTTTTGGTCCAAATCTCCATTTAATAAATGGCTCTGCATTGTAAGGTTTCCAGTTTAGCTTGTCAGATCTCTTGTCTCTCTGCTCAGCATCTTACTTGGAGTTGCTTCTGCCTTTGTTATGTCTCTAATATCATTACCTAGAATGATAAGTGTCTGAAAATTGACATAGATTGTAATTTGCAGAATTACCTTTGCTGTCGAGGATTACTCTCCCTTATAATTACAACTTACACAAAAATCTGCTTGATACTTCCTTGTAATCAGAGTAATAATACCTTGTATTTATGCAGTCTTTCTCTTGTGAGCTCAAAGCACTTTTATAGCCACTCTTGTTAATTGTCACGGCATTCCTATGAGCAAAGCAGATGGTTGCGGAAAGGGAGGCTGAAGTGTAACCAGGTTAAATGACTTGCCTAGGGTAAAGCTATAATCAGTGACATTGATGGGAGAGAAGCCAGGACTCCTGATTCGAGACTAGTTTTCTACCTTCTCTATCACTTTGCCTCCAAATTTTTTACTTGTGACATCTGTTTTCATCATTGTCATGCTGTTAATTACTTAATATCATTTTACTGCAAGATTAGCTAAAGGGAACAGATACACTCTGAGTGTTTAAAAATATGTTTAATGCAGCATGAGAGAAACAGTGACACTTGATGGGGAGGACAGATAGATTAGTTTTATGGGATCTCAGTTGCTTGGTGAACATCGCTAGTTTGGGGGTGGCTGGGGGGTTGATGTTATACCTAACTGATGCTTTTTGAATGATGCAACTGCCTAGAAATTACTGCTCTGGTTTTCCTATGTGCATCAACTGAAGCAAAACATGATCAATTATTTGATTACTGAATTATACTCAGTGATGTGTCCACTGAATTAACAGATGTGTCTCTTTATGCTCAATTATCCAAATGTATAGTCAGGCTTTTGAGGTTCAGTTAATATATACTTAAAGCCTGCTTATTAAAATGTAGATAAAATTGCAAACTATTAGCCATGACTTTTTTTTTTTTTTCATTAAAATGTTCTGTTTCCCTTTATACACTGAGGTGTGAAACCCTAACTCTTTTTGGATACTTCATGTCCCATCCCTCCCTCTGAATGACGGATAAGGTTTAGAAACAAAGTGGGATGTGTGGTGGGTATTTTTAGTTAGTTTGTTTATCCAGGGGTACTTAATGGAAGGGCAAAAAACTTGAAGGGTATATCCATCAAAGTTTTCCCAGGATATTTGGGTCTAATATATATGACTCATTGATTTAATAATAGAAAGAGCTGATTTAATTGTTCTGACCACAGATTTATTGATAATGAAGTCTAATTTGGTGACCACCAGATCCTATTATTTTTGCCCTCTTGCCCTGGCCTAGAAAGTGTCATTTGTTATATGATGCTTGATTATAACCCGATAAATAATCAGACTTCAATTAGTCACTTTTTCCCATGGTTACACTTCTTTTCCTTTTTTCACTATTTTTCATTCTTTTTTTCTTATATTTTCTTTTTATCTCTTTGCCCTGTTTACACAAGATCACTACATGCCGTGTTAAGTTTTTTGAGAATGTGATAAGAATGTAAAAACAAAACAAAATAAAAAAATGGCTTTATCTTTATTTTAAGAAGTAGATTTTTGTTTTGTTTTTGTCCAGTATACCATGAATAGCTGATGTATACGCTTTAGAAATCAGTTGCTTCTCTAGGCAAAGGCCATATCATTTAAAATACCTTGTCTGTAATACTGTGAAGGTTTAATTTGAATGGAGCTTCTACTTTAAAACCGTCACTGTTTTAAATAACAGCATTGCTGTAGTTCCAATAATTTCAAGATTACAGATTGTAAAATAATAGCTGATTGCAGGCTATTATTAGGCTTTATAAAAAATTTCATGGAAAGAGCAATTAAAAACAAATTTCAAATTATTTAATATTGAGGCTACACCTTGTACTAGATTCTCAGAAGGCCCTGAGTGTAGCTCTAGTCTTCTGAATAGAAAGTAGGAATATTGCTCAAAAACAGGCTTTGCAGATGATGGCCGATATTGTGTTTCACTGGTCTGCTTCCCAAGCTGCCCCGGGAGAAAAAGACTGCAGGCTTTCTGGCCGCTGAGGCGGAAGTCCCAGAGCACTGCTTTATGCTGCCTGCTCCCTGCTTTTGCTCAGAGCTTCCTCACCTAACGCTGTCCCTGAGCCACATGCCATATGGTCAGAGAGTCATCAGTCGGAACAGCTGGTGACTTCTCTGCTTATTAGTTGCAATGGTATTTGAGTAAGATAGATTCTTCGATTTTCTCTTCTTCCTTGGTTTTAAAACAGTGCATTACTTATATATACATGGATTGACAAAGGCGAACTCTGTGGATTTTCTATTAAAATACCAGGTCATCATCTTTCTCCCTTCTCATGTACTTGGGACTGTTTGTCCCATCATTTTTTTCCTCTTTTTAAAATATTACACTTACGGAGAACTCATGAAAAAGCAAGCGCTACTCCTCTTATTTAATCCTAGTTATAATTCCATTAAAAATGATATTTGTCTCAATTTTAAAGTTGAAGGAGCAGGGGCCCCTGGGCGGCTCAGTCGTTTTAGCATCTGCCTTCAGCTCAGGTCATGATCCCAGGCTCCTGGGATCGAGCCCTGCATTGGGCTCCCTGCTCGGCGGGAAGCCTCCTTCTCCCTCTCCCACTCCTTCTGCTTGTGTTCCCTTTCCCAGCTGTCTCTTTCTCTGTCAAATAAATAAATAAAATCTTAAAAAAAAAAAAAGTAAAGGTGAAGGACAGAAGTTTAGCCATCTTAGAAATGTGCCAAAGTTTAAAAGGTAGTATGATATAGAACCAGGATTTGAATGGAGTATTCTCTCTGACTTCATAGCCCAAACTCTTTTTTTTTTTTAAGATTGATTGATTTATTTATTTTAGAGAGAGAGAGAGAGCCCTAGCAAGAGGAAAGGGATGGGGGGGGGGAGAGAGAGAGAGAGAAGCAGACTCCCTAGTGAGCACGGAACCCCCCGAGGGGCTCGATCTCAAGACCCTGAGATCATGACCTGCTGAAATCCAGAGCCAGATGCTTAACCAACTGAGCCACCTAGGCACCCCCAGCACCCAACTCTTAACCATTAAAATAAACAGCTTAGTCTTTGCTTTGGTATGAGTTTGGTGACTCCAAATGTGTCTAGTTAATCATGATTAAATACATGAGGTCTTATGAGAGAAGTAGACACATTACAGTGGTGAATCTTTAAAACCATCATATGGCCAAACACATACTTTGATGGATTAAGGAAAGAAGATAAAAGGTACAGCAACATGGAAAAACACATAGGGTAGTATCTGAGGAAGATAGCTTGTCGGCAAAAATAATAGCTGGGATGTATCATGTACCTACACAGTGATAGGCACTATAATAAGCTAACATTCACTTGTGAAAATAGTCAAAGGAGTTAGGTAATATCATCCCCATTTGATATATAAGGAAGTGAACACATACATCGCTTGAGGAACTTGCACAAGGTCCCATAAACTAAATCTCTTCGGGGTCTCCAATAATTTTCAGTGTGTAAAGGGAACCACTGAGGTAGGATGATGCCAGGACCAACATAGAGAGAAAGGATTTGATCGCCCCGACTCCTCACCGAACGGACTTACTGTTTTATAATGTGCTGGTTTTTCCCTTTGGATGGCTTCTCCATGCTGACTCTCTCCACTCTTCTCTGTTGGGAACAGATGTATTTCAGCACCATTGCCCTTCCCCCCACCTGTTCAGCCAGCCCGGGGATCCTTGACCGGTACTTGACTGTAGCTCCTTGGCCAGCTTTTCTTGGAAAATGGTGAACTTGCATTTGCATTTTCTTTGTTAACTCAGTGATGATTTAGCTCTTGGTTGTGGCTGCTGGTGTGTGACTTTATGGTCATGCATTGGGGTCATGCTCCATGATCCACTAGCTTAATAGACTACATGAGCTTTCCGGTGGCATTCCCCAAGATGTTATTACCAAAAAATTGTGTGAACTTTTTTTAGAACTTGATTCTTGAAACCTGCCATCATTCTCACTTCCGGAAGGTGACTTACTGACTAGTAGGTGTCTGTGTGACCGAAGAACTTCCGTGGGACCAGCGGGTTCTTTCTTCTCAGCTGTTTATACAGGTGTCTTCTTTCCAGTTGTTACCAGCTAGAAGGGGCTCCTCAGTCTGGTCTGTTCCTTGTCCTCCACTTCGCTCTCTCTCTCTCTCTCTCTTTTTTTCTTTGTTTCCATTATACTAAGTGTATATAGGCAATTTCATAAATTTTAAATACTGAGTCCCCCAATAATTAGTTAATAAATCCTAGTTGTCCTTTAGTAATTGAGAAATAGAACAGCTTCAGTTTTAAGAGGCTTCTCTTTGGGGAATCTGCCCCCTTGCAAAGATAACTTGGTTAGAAAAGTCAGTGTTGTAGTCAAAATTGGAAAGAGTGGAGAAATTCTTGGAATAGAGATGAGCGAGACACAGTGTGCGAGTCCTGGGCATGCCCTCAGCTTTTATAATTGCTATTAGCATTCCCATCTGCCAAGGGAAGAGGAAAATGATGCCTCGTACCTATTGGAGTCCTGTCTATTTTCTGTTGGGCTGGCTATCTAGAATTTTTAAATCAACTTTTTAATTAGAAATATTGAACAAATGGGGAAAAAGTCATTTCGCCTCCCTCCATGTGAATGTCACTCTTTGACAAAACAATACTGTGTCAGTGCTGTCCCCTGCACTGAAGGTCAAATCCAGGATCCTTGAGCCCAGGTCCAAGGGGCGGTAAGGTCCAACCCGGACCGCTGCCTGCCCTCAGCCACCTGCTGCACCTTCTTCCCTCCCTCACTGCATGCCCACCATGCCAGCTTTTTCACTGCTCCTTTTGCATGCCAAGGCCTTTCTTGTCCTACAGCCTTTGCACATGTTCCCCGGGCCTGCCATCCTCCGACCAGCACACTTGGTTTTCCAGCCCTCCTCATCTTTTAGCTCTGAGTGCAAATGCCACTGATGCAGAGAGGCCTTTCTTGACTAATTTCCCCAACTCCTCAGTCCAGTTAATCAGTGTCATGCCTTCTTACACCTTTCTTTTATGGCCCTTGCAAAACTTTATAATTGTATTTTTATCGCATGCCTCTCTTGTCCACTATGCAGGTGCCTCTCAACCATGGCTAGGCCTTGAAGTCACCTAAGGAAACTTAAAAATAGGCCACTGAAAAACAAACAAACAAACCCAAAAAACAAAAGCAAAAAACCCCACAGGTCATCGTTCAGATGTCATCCTAGACAAATTAAAACAGAGGTTACATCTTGATCATCAGTGTTTTCCAAACACTCTTCAGATCATTGCAGTGTGCAGCCAGGGTTTAGAACTACTGGGCCCGATCGTGAGCAACAGAAAAGCAGGGACGATGTCTGTTGACCCATGTGTACACGTGCCGCCTAGTACTGTCCCACGCATACAAAGAGCCACAATGAATTAATGTATTAATATGGCCCAATCAAATTAATGTAACCTCCCCTGTCCTATAAACAAAACAGAAATTGTCTTTTTTAACACCTCATATAAGGGTGATGGCAGATTTTTTTTTCTCCCATTAGCCAAACAGAATGAGAAAGGGGTTATCTGTTGTTTCCAGGGGGAGGTGGTGTGGTCCTTCCGAGGAGGACCAGGGGATAGACGCCTAACAGGCAAGTGGTGAAATGTAGGACAGTGTGTTACAGAAGTCTTTCATTCAGTGTGTCGATGCTTAAATAAACCAATGAAATAACAGAGTAATCAAGAGATTATACTGTAAAAAACGTCATGTTCTATTCCTATATTAAAAAAATTAACCTTTGTAAGATGTACATCATTTCAGAAATTAAAATCTACTTTAACAAAGTTTCCGATCTGCTAAGATCGGAGGTGAAGGGTATTGCATTCTAGGAGTCCTTTATCACTTAAAGACCCTTAAGTATACATTGTGTCACGGAGTGCTTACAGTATCCTTAGGAAATGGAAAGAGGTATTATGATGCCAGAACTCGCTATCTACAAGTTAAGAGAGGTTTATAAAAGGCCTTGTATCTTATTACAAGTCATAGATAAATTATTTATTTCTTCAGGGAAACTCCACCTCTTATCAGAAATTCATAATCATCAAAGATGTTCCCTATTTATTTATTTCCTTTATTTCTCAGTTGACATCATTTTTTCAGGCCATGGGCTGTCTCTAAATGTACACAAGTCACCATCATCCATGTGGTTTTCTGATATCTCCTGATAATAGCATGCTTGCTATTTTACTTTAGAAACAAATTTGTGAGTTGAAGTATTATTATTATTATTTTTTTCTGAAACAGGAAAGATAAGTTTATATGGACCCTTTTAGAAAAATATTCCTAGGAGAGCTTTCCAGGCTCTGTGGAGAGCTGACTAGGCACTATGGGTGTTTTAAATTCATATCATAATATCCTCAAAAATAATGTAGCAAGATTTATGCTTTGAGGGAAGAGTTCAGAAGTGTTCAGTGACTTGTCCAGGTTAATCACCAAGCCCAGTTTTAGGACAGAAACCTCTGGCTTCTCTCCTCTGTTAGACATGTTTCATGTTCATCTAAAATGTAGTCCCTTATTTCCTCCTTAGCACATATGACAATATTCTATTTTTTTAAGTGATTCTTTTTTTTTTAAGATTTTATTTATTTATTTGACATAGAGAGAGAGCACAAGCAGGCAGGGGGAGAGAGAGAAGCAGTCTCCCCACTGAGCAGGGAGCCCGATGTGGGTCTTGATCCCAGGACCCTGGGACCATGACCTGAGCCAAAGGCAGTCACTTAACCAACTGAGCCACCCAAGTGCCTTATGACAAATAGCATGATGGCGATCCAGGAGTTAAATGGCCAAAATAAAAAAATAACAACAGTTTTCTGGGATCTACTGGGGTCTCCAGCTTGCAGAGTGACAGTAAAGTGAATGCAGAGTATAGTTAGGTAACGTAAGAGGTCCCTGTCCCCTCACTCAGTTGTTTTATCTATGAGTTTTGTGTCTAGAATTGATTCCATTATTCATATGCATGAACATCTTTACAATAAAATTATGTTGAGACAATTCTAAGATATCTAAGGAAAGGTACTCCAATTAGAAAGTACTCCTGCTACTAGGAGTCCTGCTACTAGAAGGTACTACTTGGGAGCCTTGGGAGCAATTCACTGGTTGTGGACATAAGTGGGTGGGACAGTTCCAAGGCTGTGTGTGTGGTCACAGCGGTTTTGAGCATAGCTGGGAAACGGGATGTCAGGTCTGAGCTGCTGAGAATGGCCAGTTGATGTTCCAGTAACAACAGTGCACACACTGAGAATGCTTGCTATGTTCAAGGTGTAGGGCTCACTTTTGCAGGGTCATTGGTATTGGTAAGAGAGTGACCTTGGCCTCAAGTGGCTTATAATTTATTAGGAGTGAAGAGTCAAAATAGCTATAGCACCAGGAAGAGTGGAAAAGCTATAAAAGATGTGCTACAAATGAATTAATCATCGCAAAGTTAGTTGATTGAGTAGCAGATGTTCCATGTCATATGTTGTATTCAATTAACATGGAAGAGTTAGAAACCAATGTCGCAGTCACTAATAAACCTTGGGGTTTGTTTTGTATTTATCTCCATTTGCTGAATTTAGCCATGACATTTTGTTTTATATAATAATCTTGAAAGCTATAGACAGTGTTCTATATAATAGGAATTAGTAGTAAAATTCATCAAGATTTATGAATGAAAAAGTACTTCAGTATCATACATTTCAAAGAACACAAAATATTTTTAAAGCTTTGTTCCATTGCTAAACGTAGATCAGACCACTCTGATAAGTTCTAGCACTATAATCTGTTAGGATGATAATTAATGCCCCAAAAACGTATCGAACAACGTGGTTATTGGTGACACAAAAGAGTTAATGCACAAAGAGCTGGTGAAATTTTGTTTGGTTTTCCCCTCTTAGACTTCCTAGCAGGATAAGATTTATTGCTGCTGTACCTTTCCTATGGAAATCAGGTTTTCTAAATGGGTAAATTAAAGCTTATTGTAAATTGCTCAAGGTAATATCGGAGTCCTTTCTAATATTGGAGTGCTACAGGGTTTCTGATGTGGGTCTTTTAACCTTTGGTTCCATTTAAAGGAAATTTTCCTGAAAGATTTATTTTCCCTTCAATGACATTTTTAGATGGTGTACATGATGAGCAGAGAGTGCAAAGTGTTGAAGAAATAATTTGTTTCTTTATAAACTGAATTTCATTGGGTTTTTTTAGAGCTCTCATTATTGTAACATTCTGAGTTATATATATTTTAAAAATATATGTATTTTAAAAAATTGTATCCTTGTACATGTTCTAAATGTCAAATGTAACCACTGAAATATTTGGCCTGCACAGAAGTACATACCTTAAATTTAGCCATTCTTCAATGTATATCTTTGAGTTTTATATAATTTTGATTCAGGGAATGTGTTGCTGTCAAGGTTTTTAAATTTTCATTTCAGGTAACATTTAAATATGTGAAAAAAACTGAGTTGTAGTTATTCATTAATTATTACTTTATACAACTGAACTAAGTTGGATTTTTCAATATGTAAATCAGTCTTTTGTAGGATTTAATAAACAAGGCAGGATATGTATTACAGACCAATGGCTAGCATGAATAACTAGGACTAAAGGATTTTTTTGTTGCTGGTTGCAGTTAAAATTGACTGTCTCTGGAAATGTAACTTTTACTTTCCCTGTTTTTATAGTAACGCTGCATTAAGATGTCAGGTCAAAATATTTTTTTCTTTCTCTCTCTGTTTTGGTATTTCATTTGAGAACCAATATTTCAAAAAATGTAGTGATTTAGTACAAATTCCTTAGTTCCAGTCAGATAAATAAACCTTACCAGATTCTGTGAACTGATTTATTGATGGGACTCTGAGGGATCACAAGCCTTTTGGAGAACATTTGAAACATTTCTGAATTCTGAATTTTATTGAAGTTGTTCCCAAGAGAGGAGTGGAATGGGAGAAAAAATCCTTTTTTCTTTTTACGGACTGGCACATCTTAACAAAGCTTTAATTTTTTTTTTCAAGGGGTAATATTAAAAAAACAAACCCTGAAAACAAAACTGGGATGAGTGGTAAAACGAACATTGTGCCAGTCACCAGTGAGTGCTAATGGGAGTGATCTTCTGTGTGGTCAATTTTCTTCAGCACAAATATTTGAAACACATTGAAAATATGCAAACTTCTTTTTTTACAGTGATTTTTGACTTCCTTGAAATCTAAATTTATATCTTGAAAAAAATTGTGTAAATACACCTCTTGGAAATTATCCTTGACTTCTTCTCTCTCTCTCTCTTTTTTTTTTAATGAACACTTTAGTTTGTAGATGATCATGGTTCTAAACAGCTTCTCCCCGCTTTTCTCAAACCCAGACATTTTCTCTTGTAAAAGGAAGGTGACTTGAAAGACCGCATGGGCCAAGTGGATCTTCCTGTCACCTATGATGGGAAACTTATAGGTTAGAAGCAGGCTGGCAAGATCCCACCGTGAACTCTTTATTGCACCTTCTTCCTATGGAACTCTCTGTGGTACGAAAGTAAACCTAGGGAGCTGATTTAGTGTCCTTTCCCTGGGGAGACTCTCTGGGCTAGTATTACCCCTAGCCCAGTGATTATGGATTCTGCAGACTGCTCATAATGGGGGAAAGTGGTGTGTGGCATGAGAAGGCAAGCAGTAAGTTTCCTTAAGTTTCCCAGCTTGGAATTTACTTTACTAGACTCCGTATGAATAGAAGCATTGGAGGAACCAAATAAGGTGAGCAAGAGACTGTTTTTGGCAAATAGGGAGAAAATCCATCTTGCCTGTGAGAACACTGTCCTCTCCCCTGCTATCACTGCACTGCCCTTCCTATCTGCTGTTGGTAAATCATCACGACTGCCGAAGTGATAAAATTAAGTGTAATGCCAAAAATTAAGATTTCAGAGGGAAAACAGAGAAAATAAAGCTGAAAAATAAAATATTAAAGAGAACTTTAAAAATAAAGCTAGCAAAAAAAAACCTAGCAAAACTAGAAAAGGTTAAATGTTCAGCATTTTATCATCTAAAGGAACTAAGCTAGGAACAAGGCAAATGCTGTATAAGCCAAGATTAAAAAAAAAAAAAAAGAAAAAGATGATCTGAACACAACAGAAAGAATGCAAGAAAGAGTTGCCATGAATTCAGAATGAAATACACTAAAACAGGCAACAAAGTGAAGCCACCCGTCTTTTTAAAAAGGTACCCTTGTAGGTGGAAGAAAAGGAGAAAGCAGGTTGCCTTTTTAAAGTGGTCCCCTGAAATGAGGCAGCTTCCGTGGCTGGGAGCTCTGGGGAGACCTCTAAGGGCACAGAGAGAGCTACACGTGGAGGGGAAGACGTGACTCTTGGGGGCCTCCTGTCAGTGGCTCCTGTCCCCTGGCTCTCTCCAGGCTACCTGAGAGGGCGAGGAGATATGCCCTTCAGTAAATAGCAATCCATCAAGCTGCCAGCTTCCCCTTGCTGGCTTCTTACCGGCATGAAAGCTGCCACCGCCATCTCCAACCCTTTGTGAAACCCACTCTTTGGAGGAGGACTTTTCTATTTAGCCCGCTGCTCTTCAAGCAGGTGGGCAAGGCAGAGTGCTGGGTAATCATGCCATTATATAATCAGTGATTCTATTATTTTATATTTTTATAATCCAGCTGTTTAATGTTGATATTTCATAATCAGTTATTTTTCAGTTAAAAACAATAGTAAGCTTTCTGAACTTAGAAAAGCTCTATTTTAGGGGCGCCTGGGTGGCTCAGTCACTAAGCGTATGCCTTTGGCTCAGGCCATGATCCCAGGGTCCTGGATAGAGCCCTGCATTGGGCTCCCTGCTCAGCGGGAAGCCTGCTTCTCCCTCTTCCACTCCCCCTGGTTGTGTTCCTGATCTCGCTCTCTCTCTCTTTCAAGCAAATAAAATCTTAAAAAAAAAAAAAAAGAAAAGCTGTATTTTGAAAAGGTCTGCTTTTTTCAGTTGCTGATGGAGTGATGTTGTAATTGTAGCTGCCATCATTAATTAAGACTGCCTACCTGCCTTCACTCCTTCATCCTCCACACCCACCCACACACAGACCCCCTCTAACTCATGCCCATAGTCCGTGTGGAAGAAGTCTTTAGTTACGTATGTCAGACAACTCAAGTTTCGGGTATCCAAACTGTGTATTTTAATCTTTCAGTAGGAATGCACTAGGCTAGGGGCAATGAAGGAGATGTGTACACAGTGTGCCCCTTTATCTGTTTACATCTAATCTTATTCTGAAAATGATTTAAGGTGGCCTTCTTCATAGTATTGTTAGGACTGAAGCTCTAAGAAGCATAAGCACACATTATAAGCTATAAAATGTAGTACAGATTTTAGGAAACATACCTGTGGACACAGCATTCGAGGTCCTTCATTTTCTGTCTCTAGCCTTTCGGTCTAGCCTCCACTCCAGACACCTCAAACTAGTTGGTTGGCATTTTGCAAACAGTGAATTTGCAATTTCCTATCCCGCCCCACTATGTGTGTTGTTCCTTGTGCTTTGAAGGGCTTCCCGATCCTGCAGTCCTATGAAATCGTGCTAATTAAGGCCCAGCTTAAATGTCATTTCCCCTCCGTAGCTTCTTGAATAGCTTCCCTGCAAACATGAACGGAATGAATCTTCCCCTGTCTTCCTGACATGGCGTTCTCATCCGGCCATTTCATCACATGCCACTGTGTTCATACTGATTTTCATGTTCATCTACCCTTCCTACTGCTGAACTGATAGGTTCTTGAGATGGGGTGCTATATCCTGAGTTCTTAACACAGGGCCTGGCCTGTTATAAGTACTCAAGAAGTGTTCCTTGGATGGAGGAGTTGAAGCACTTCACCAAGATGCCTGTCCCAGGCTACTGAACCGTCCCCTGTCCTCGCTCACTGAGGCACGATGAAGGCGACCATGAACACGGCACTTCTACCTCTCCTTTTGAGTGTTGCTCTATTTCATTTTAGCCTTGATTTCCCTGTTTCAAATCTGGGAAGTCTTCCATTTCTTCCAGTTTTTTTTTCTATTCGCTCTAGCCCAGAAATTCCATAATTGACCATCTTAAAAGGAACACTGAGAAGACATTTGTGCTTACGTGTCTGAGACTGTTCTAAAGCATTGATCTTGCCAGTTGCTTGACCTCTGAGTGAAGAGGCTGTGTTAGGGTTTTCTAGAGGAAAACTAATAGGCTGTGTGTATATTTGTTGTGTGTGTACATATGTACACATATATGTGAAATTTTTAATAAGGAATTAGTTTACATGATTATGGAGGCTGAGCAGCAAACTAGATGTAGGCGAGCCAGTGTGTGGTTCCAGTTCATGTTTGAAGGCTTGAGAACCAGGGGAATCAATGGTATAAATTCTAATCTGAAAGCTGGCAGTCTTGAGACCTGAAGAAGGCAGATGTTTCAGTCTGAGTCTGAAGGTCAGGGAAGACTAATGTCCCAGCCAAGACAGACAGGAAATTGGGAATTCTTTCTTACTCAATCTTTTTATTCTATTCACGACTTCAACGGATTGAATGAGGCCCACCCACATTTGGAAGGACAATCTGCTTTACTTAATCTGTTGATTTTAATGTTAATCTCATCCAGAAATGCCCTCATAGACACAAACAGAAATAATATTTAACTAAGCATCTGGGCACTCCATGGCCCTGTCAAGCCAACCCATAAAATTAATCATCACAGAGGCAGCGTTCTGCATATATATTTTGCCAATGATGCCAACCAGTTGACTTCAGGAAGGAATTCTGTGTATAAAGAGCATCACTTACTTTGCAAATGATCATGAATATAGTCTTTGCAAGAAAACTGAAGTGTAGTTTCATTTATTAGTTGCATTTTTTTTTTATTAGTTGCATTTTAATCAGAAAAGAAGTATAGGGTGGAAAGAACCCTATATATTCTGGTCGGTCATAGGCTAAAGGTCTTAAATTATTTTAGGAGCTAGGCAAATTGGTAAATAAGTATGTTGACCATATGCCAGTCCAGAATGGTGGGAACTCTGATGCATAGGAGAACTCACTACCTGTCTTACAGGGCTGCAAACAGTTTTTTTTTTTTTTCTTTTCTTTTCTTTTCTTTTCTTTCTTTTTTTTTTAATGCTGCCAGTTAAAATTAGGCTTTGGCTAAATTCTTTCCCTCATCAGCTCACTCTAGGATTTTAGAAATTCATTTAATTTTTCCACAACTCAGTTATTTTATTAGAATATGTGGCTAATCTTACAATCTCAAGATTCTTTCCATGCATTTCAGTTGCCATTTAAGTTTGAGAAGTTACAAAATAGCCTTTCCTGACCGAAAGAGATCTAACTTGTATTCTAAAGAAAAGTGACATGCCATCCCCTGAAGCAATATAATCTACTATCCAGTGACATCATACTGATTATGTCTGCTGTTTTCTGAAATATCAAGAGTAAAAATACCCTAATCATATTTTTGAATCAAAAAACTATATATACTAATGTGATTCATGATGTAGCATGACCAAATTTCTTTTTTTTTTTCCTTCAAATTTTTGGATAATTAGGTATAGCAAGTCTCCACCAGTGTTGCCAAATCTAGATCTTACTGTGTGTGTGCACGCTTTCTAAAGCTTGGGGAATGCTTTCTATTGTAAAATAGGATAACTTTCAATACATATGTGTTGGTGTGTGTTGATTTTTCTTTCTCAGAGTCTTTTCATATAGTCTTGAAACCTTCAAACTATAATTTAAAGCAAGACAGCCTCTGTGGATTTATGGAGTCATTTTCCCTTTGGCTAAAACCCTCTATGGTCACAGACCACTAGATTTAAAAAGGCAGTTGAACCCATCCAAAGACCAACATAAATTTTCAGAGGTAGAGAAAATGGTGCCTGCTTATTAAATTAGTGAGAATATAGTATTTGGCAGCTACAAATAAATGATGTTTTTCCCTTTTAAGTTAGAAGCAAGACGGTTAGAGATGTGTGATACTTGACTCACATTTGTCACGTTTAGCTACATTAGTTGAGAATAATTTGCATGTTACATCGTGCGCACTTACTTTAGACTTCCGTTCGGATCTGACTAGATAAATGGGTTCACCTTTGCCAAAAAGCTCCCAGTTATGAACACATTTAAAACAATTTTTCCCCCAGCACACACAGAGTGAACATGAACATTAAAAAATATGTATATTTTTAAAAAGTCATAGGGCCTCAGCAGACCCTTCTCCAGTACTCCAGCGTTTACCTGATGGGGTTTTCTAAGTGCATGTCAGGCATTCTCCATCGGGTCCCTGCATCCACTTTCCATTTGTCTTCTTGTTTCATAGAAATTATTAATTTTAGTCCAATAAAAACAGGGCTTTTTCTTTTGGTGATTCATTATTGGAAACCATTTTCATGGACTTCGAGGGCTTTGGGAAGAGAACATGTTTATCCTTGACAGATCTTGGTATTTTTCCACATCTCACAGGAGCCTTTCCAAGTCTTTTTTTCTATAAAAACAAAATAAATTATAAGAATGGAGACTTTCTAGGCTAAAGTTGATTAATTGTACAGGCTTTCTAGCGTAGTTTCTGAGAAAATGCTGCACAGTGTTTCCAGTCATGAAACTTGTGTGAAAGGCAATCACCTTCACTCCCACTTAATCCAACGATGCTATTAGGAAATGCAATTTTTGGTAATGGTTTATATTTGGAGTTATGTTTTATGAATAGCCTGCATTATATTTCTATAGAAATGGGAATTACTTCTAATCCTAATATCAATACCTCATGAGTAGAAACTAGGTACAAAATGTCAGATGGATGTTATGCTCTAATTAGTGTCTTCTCCCATCCCCATCAGCCGGTTTTTCTTTTAATTTTTCTTTTAATTTTTCTTTTCACGCTTATCACCTGACATGGTGAAATACCTTCTAATAACATTATATATCTTTTTATTTAATGACTATATATATGTGTGTGTTTGTGTGTGTATATATGTACTGTTGAAAATGTCTACGTTTTTTTGGACATTAGTCTATTTAAGTATTGCAAATCATGTCTGATTCAGTCCAATAATGTTCTGGGTTAGGAGTTACTTGATCTCTTTAAACTGACTTTGTGCATTTCTAAATAAAGAATACTAGGGTATATTCTTACATTAAATACAATCTCTTGATACCAGATATTTTTCAGGATACAAATTGATTTGGGTCTTAAAGGATGAATAAGACCTTTAATTGATAATAAAAATAATGATGATAATTATAATAATAGCGATGGGTTAGCATTAAAGGAGCACCTTTTTTTGTGGTTAGGCACTCTTAAGTTGTATCTAATACAATACAACTCAAGAGGAAGGCTCAGAATAATGAGGAGGTATTGAAGTTTGGCTTCTAATTCTGGTTTTATCATTTAATCATCCAATTATAGGCCATGTAAACCATCTAACCTCTCAGTGCCTCCAATTTTGGAGATATTAATGGTTACTACCTCTAGGAGTGGTATGAGAAAGAAATGAGACAATATAGTCTGATATTATGTGCTTAAACATGGTAAGTGCTCAGTAAATGTTAGCTGCTATTCTATTTATAGATGAAGAAAATGATTAAGTCTTAGAGAAGCTAAGTAACTTCCCTATGTTGAAGAAAATGGTTTGAGGCAAATTTGAACTCTGGCGCCAGAGGCTAGTTCACTACTACCTAGGATTCTAGGAAAGCAAAGAGTAACTGCAGATGGGGAAGCTTGAGGGTGGTGTTGGTTGGGGTTGGGGGGCAGTGAAGAGCATAGATAAATGCATAGAGAGACATGAGGCTGGATTTGGTCTCAGGCCACTTGTGGAAGGCCTTGTGAGGCCTTGGATAGAAACAGCGACAACTAAGAATCAAGGGAAAATAACCTATTCTACAATTATTTTGCCTTATTTATTTGTATTGAATAAATTTGACATGTAACACTGTATAAATTTAAGGTGTACAGTGTGTTACTTTGACACATTTATATGTTGTAATATGATTACCATTGTAGCAATATTTGTCGTATTACATAATTATAGTATTCTTTTGCATTTCAGTGAAAAAAAAAAAACAAAACACCCAGCATTTTCCTTTGATTTACGCTATCTTCTAAGCCAGTACTATGATTTCAGTGAATAAATATGAAGTACAAGTTCAAATGGGAGGGGTCCTCAAACATTAGGGAATTTACAGAAGAGATCTCACTAGTACGTGAAACTAGTTTTTAACCACAATACAGGGTTCAAGCACTGTAGTTCCACAAACTGGGCCTTCTCACTGCTGTGGATTGATTTCCCTCAAAAATTCTGATTCCAGCTAATAAAGTTCACCAGAACTATGAGCAGGTGTAGAACATCTGCCAAGGGGACTAGATATTGAATATCTGCTAGCCAATGTATCTTTTCCCTGTTGAGAAATTGATGTGGGAAGTCAAGTCACAATCAGATTACTTGGGGAACATAAGACCAGAGTAAGTTCAGGAAGTCACATGATTCTGGCAGGGCCAGCTTCATGGGCATGTGACTTGTACAGTTGCTCCAGGTCCCATGTTCATCAGGGTCCTGTGTTTGGTTCAGTACTCTGCTCTCACCATCTTGCAATTCTTAATTTTTGAACAAGGGCTCTACAGTTTCATTTTGCACTGGGCCTCAGAAGTTGTGTACCTGGTCTTAGATTAATGAGTTTAATGATACTACACTATAATCCCCACAGGTCACCCATTTCACAGTAAGCATATAACCTTGTTAATGGGGCTTCAGGTTTGTTCTTTAATGCAGTAGGTCTCTTCGACTGGATAAAACTTAAAATGGCACTCTTAGCATGTTCATCTCTGATGCCATTTTCCTGACTTTCGTTATTATCTTATTGACATACCACTTCTTTTGCCTGCTTTATAGTGAATTGCCCTGGGTGTATTTCTTTGAGTTGATTTTATGTATTTATAAACAGACCATTACATATTTATTTACTAGATTAGCTCGCTGAAAGATATGTTACTTACATGTTGTGGATGAAATCAATGTCAATAACTCAGAGATTTACATGAAAGTGTGATTAACTAGCAGAGCAGGTTGAAGGATAGAACATAAGCAGAATCATTTTGGTAAGATAGAGGAATGTGGCTAGAAACCCAGTAGTCATTGCGACAGTAGGTTGGCTGAGAACCATGCTGTTAGATAAATGAAAAGACTTAGGTAAGAGTTAAGGACACACATCGAGTTTTTACCCATCACTCCCAGTAGTTGGGCCCTTTTTTGAGTTTTTAATCCTTGGCAATACAAGGAGCCAGGAGAGTTTACAGGAAAGAACAGACATGATTGATGACAGGATAGTAGGGGACATAGAAGAAACATTAAAAAAATAACACTAAAAGTCGGTCTTGTCTGGGGGACAGAAAAAATGAGGGAATCTTAAAGTCTTCAAGCACTTGAAAGTTTTTTGAAGCAAACTGTAGGAACATATTTTTTTCCATTTTAATAATGAATTGACTATGGAATTTCAGCATAAGAAATTTGCAGGAAATAATGAGTTAGATACTTGGATTATGAAATCAGTGAAATATTAAAATTTTATTTGTGATTGCTTTATTGTAATAGCTGTATTCATCTGTATTTGTTTAGAATATGAATGTGTGACTTAAAAACCAAATGCCTATCAATCAAAACATTTCCCACCTGCTCTGTTTATGGGACTATCAAAGTAGTAAATTAAATGAAACCAACATTGTTTTACTACTTACCCATCATAAAGTATTACTGGTTCCAGGTGAGTACCTATTTATAAGGGACCTTTGAAGATTTAATAGAGGGTTTTAAATGAATGGAATACCATGCAATGAAAAATTTTACATCACAAACAAAAATGAGAGGTAAACTGTCAAACATTTTGCAAAGATAAAAAAGACAACATACTTAAAATAAAAAGAGCTTATACATGCTGGTAAGAAACACTAAAAGCAAAGTGGAACAGAAGGGTAAAGGGTATGAACAGACCATGAACTGAAGAAATAAAAATTGCTTATGGAATTATTTTCAATATCACTAGTAATCAAATAATTGACCTTTAAAAAGGAGAATATAATATTGTCTGCAAAATTAGCAATGATTGAAAAAATGATACTGCTTTGCACAGATAACCTTCATTTTCATGTGTCCCAAATGGCAGAATGACTACATTATTTATGATATGACTAATTATGTTATGAAATCTTATTCAGTCCTGAGTTTTCTTCATTGTTGCAGATTAAAATTAGAGAAAATTACACACAAGAAAATCCTAAGTGAAAATATCAGAAACTTGTGTGTTATGCGGTATGGTTCAAGTAATGTTGAGATGTATACATACATTCATCGGAGAGAAGATTGGACCCAAAACACCAACATTGTAATAGGAGTTTTCTGGGATTTTAGAAGATCTTGTATGTCTTCTTTTCTACTGCATGTTTTCAGCAGTCTCTCGAATGACATCCTTTTGAAGTTCGAAGTTTTCTCTCCCTGTCACACACACACCCACACACACCCATACACAATGTGCCAGAGAGAACCGGGGGAGATTGCAATCCCTACATATTCTTGCCTCCACACTTTTTTACCTGAAAAACATAAAAACCTAGAGTAGCAAAGTGCAAAAGTGGCCACTGGGTTTGAGAGTATTAGTGCAAAGACTGGCTTTTGAAACCCAAGCTTGCTGATGGTCTTAGCAACCTGGATTTTTGGGTCCAATCCTAATTTCAAAACCTGTGTTCCTTTTTTTTTCTTTTCTTTCTTTCTTTTCTTTTCTTTTCCTTTTTTTTTTTTTTTTGCCATAAGTATGTTCAATGTGTTTCATTTCTTGATTTAGAAATAAATCATAATTTTTATGCCTACAAAATATATTTTAGATGCTTTAGGAAGAAGGCCTTTTCGTGTGAAGTAGACAAATTTGCAAAGGACTCTCAAAGACCATCTTTCTACAATTAGAGACAAGACCTAAATGCAAGTACTTCCAGAAAAGGTAACACACCTCCTGTGACTATGAGCAGGGAACAAGGACCAAGGACCCCAGGCTCCTTATCTTCAGGCCCCAATTAGCGAGGCATCATTGGATGTGAGTTTAATACACCCACAATCATAATTACAAATCTTGACATTTAGATGCTCCCAAAGTCAACACCCATCCCAGCAGGGTTAGCCACATTATCACTAGTTAAGGAGATATAGAGCAATTAGAAGCTAAAGGAAAAGGTTAGCTCTACCACTCAGAGGGAAGGAGTTCAGCAGCTAAACCCACCTGCAATTGTAGTGTTAATTTTTTAAAATATCGGCTTCAAAGCCTTGTCACCCATGACAAGGAAGATCTGAGTCTAAATGGAATATTTAAGAGCGGGGCCTCCTCAGCCCTCAATCAGGCTGCACACTGACCTTTGCGTAGTCTCCACCAGTGGCTCAGCTGTCACAAAATGCTGGAGGAAGTGGAACATCATTGGACCTGTCATGAGGTCAATCAGCCGGTGCTCAGGCCAATTTGCTAAGGAGTCCGTTCCCTCACCAGTCTGAGGAAATGTAGTACCAATTAATCACCAGCTAATTTACAGGGAGTTGGAAACTTCCTCGTATTTGTTGTCCCACTCATCACTTTACCTGGTCTTGTATGATCTCAGGCACAGAATGCAAGGCCACCTCGGGGATGCACGAAGCTGTCGGAACTTGTGTTTTAGGCTACTAGGGTGACAGTCGAGGGGACACCTGCCTCAGGCCAGCACTGCCCTATTTTAGCTAGAAGGCTCTGTGTGGTTTGCAGCCCCCATACTGTTCAAGTGCATGCAACATTCTGTCTTTGAAAGTCCTCATGATCTAGTAAGATCTCATTGCTTTTTCTATCAACCTGTCAGTTCTTTATCTGTCTTGAGAAGGTGGTGGCTCTGTCATCATTCCCTGCAGAGGTGTATCATCTGAGAGCTGTTGAGTTGTCTTAAAAGCAGAAAGGTTTCTTTCTTTTTTTTTTTTCCCTTTACCAGATAGACTGTTCTATTTGTAGCCAAGTCTCATAAATTCAAATACTTGTCAAAATAAATGAATAGTATGTTTGTTATATTCATGACTTAAAATCACGTTTGATTGCTTACTCATTAATCCACAAAATTAAGCAACACACCCTGGATTGCAGTCATTAGTACAAATAAGCGGGGTTCTTCGAAGCGTCAGATGTAGTGGAGCGCATTGTACGGGCGTGTTTGTTTCGAAACTAAGTATGTTAATGCACAAATTAGTTTTACAATTTCAGAAGGTTTCCCCTGGAAGAAAACCAAGTACTTCAGTCCACCAGCAAACGGGGTTGGGATCCTAATACACGAGATGGCTTTTCAATGGAAAAATAGTAAAATGTAATTTTACATTGAGCCTCGAGGATGGGCAGGAGCTATTCTGTCCTTGGTAGGAGTGTCCAGGCTAAGGGAGGTTACCTTTATTCCTAATTGGATGGGAAACCGAGGACTCAGGGAGATGGCATCCGCCTTAAAAGCGTAGACATCCACATAACAGAGGCTTTGCGTTTCTGCTGGAGTATAGCAGAGAACTTAAATCACTCATTTCCCTCACCCCTTTCCCTGTGCCAAGTACCCACTAGGAGCTTGGAATATAAAGTCAGGTTGAACTCAAAGGGACATTTGGCTGGCTCAGTCGGTAAAGCCGCAACTCTTGATCTCAGGGTCATGAGTTAGAACCCCACATTGGGCGTACAGATTACTTAAGATCTTTAAAAAAAACAAGAAAGCCAGTTGTACTTGAATTCTGTCCTCTGTAATGTGGGGCTAATACTGCTTTTCTCATTAGGTTTCTTAGGAGTATGAAATGGAATATGTAAGCACTTTCAACAGTGCCTAGCCCATAATGAGGGCTGTGTAATTATTTGTTGAAAGCATTTTTTAGTTATGTGACTCATGGTTTCAAATAGCTTACAGTTTTTTTGTTTCGTTTTGTTTTTTCCAAGTAGCTTAGTTATAGAGGCAAGTAAATCAAGATCTTTGGGCTGTGTGACAGGTAATGATAGAGACATAGACAGTTTCATGGGAACACCAGGGAGCCTGGTGGAAGACCTCATATCGGGGACTTGAACTACATTTTGGAAGCCATGGTAATATATAATAAAGAATTTGAAGTTGGAGCAAGACCATGCCAGGTTGTATAATGGAAATCCCATTTCAGCAGTGGTGTTGGAGGTACAGAGTCGGGGCCTGGACTGGACGCCAGAAGCAAATTGAGGCCTTTGCAGTGGACATGTGAGGACCTGGCCAGAGGCACTGAGGCATTTTGTTGTATTGGACAAATCCCTGCAGGGAAGACTCAACCTTAGATTCCAGGAAGTTACTGCCTTCATGGAAGGCTGTGGCAGTGCTGGGCCTTGGCCAAGAAGTTACCAAAGGAGTGTTTCTGAGATGATTACAGCTTTGGTTTGGATAGAGAATAGAAACTGGAGGGAAGTAAGGAGAGTAACACTGAGCTAGTGAAGTAGTACTTAGGTGTATCTTACGATGTGGTCAATGTATGTATGCTTTGTAATTTAAAAACTATTTTTCCCTGTGCTATTTTATGTTTCATAGTGTCAGATATACTCCCTTAAAAAAGAATACTCTTCCAAAAATGCAGGCTAGATGTGTGTGATTTAGTTAAGAATAATTTGAAGAAAAAGCCATTTGTGTGTGTACGTATGTCCATGCATTTTAAAAGATTATCTTCATTTCCGATAAGGTGCACTCTCCCAAGACCTTTGAAGCCCTTGCAAATGGATAAAACCGAGGAACGTCCAGTGATATACTGGGTAAATGGCAGGCAAAGCCACCCAGCGGCTTGGCATCATTTCTGAGAATTCCTCAGCTGGTTTAACCTTAAGGATCTTTCACTTTCTTGTGTGTCCGCCATTTTTAATCTGTGTAATTCAGAGACAGTGGAAATAGTATTACTAACAAAGCCAGATATGGTGAGTTCTTACAATCTCTGACATCTGTGTTACCTCAGAATGCTTGAAACTTCTTCCAGCTTCTGTACCTGTGTGCTTATCCCATTGCTGCCCCTCGAGGGGCCTTTAGGAATAGGGCTTGGTGGCTGCCACCTGACCTCCGTGGGGTCTTTTGCCTGACCACTGCTATGGATGGTGAAGGGCACCGAGGAAAGTATCTTCAGGCTTTCCTCATGTATATTAGGTGTCAGTTGTGAAGGTTGTCTCATAAATGCTGAGCTGTGATTACTCAGGAAAGTCAAGAATGCAACAAAAACAAACCTAGGATTCTCTCAAACTTAAGTCAGTCCCAGGAAAAATATGATTCAGTATAAATGTGTTTAATGCATACCTGGCTTCTTAGTGAGTTACTGTGTAATTAAAGGACGTAAATGTAGTTTTGGCCAAAGTATTGGGTTTTTTTTAATAGGCATATTTTTTTGTCATCACAGGCAATGTAGGCAGCTGTCTCTTTAAAAAGCGATGAGAATAAATAGGGTTCCTAGTACAGTTGAATAAATTATGTTATTTTCTTAGAACAAAGCTTAAAGCTGTAAAGTTTGTAAAGGTCCCTATTACGGATTTTCAGTTTGGAGAGGTAATGAAAATTGGTTTATCTCATTTACTGAATGTTGATTGAACTTTGTGAGAATCAGAGCTGTTACATACTTGCTCAGAGGATGCTAGATCTGATGCTCGAATCTGATGAAGATGCTAATGTGAGCATGCTAATTTTGAAAATCTGGATTAAATGCTTTGAGCTAGCTGTCAAAATCCTATGAAGGAAGATCACCTATTTTCAAACCTTTGTTTAAAGTGGCATAAAATTAACTCACATAGCCAGTTGTTACTTAGTTACAAGCAGATGCATACATTTAAATGAAATTCTACTGTGTTTCACTCTCTTCCCAAAGGTGATAATGTGTTTTCCTCTACTTGTGAAATTGTTGTAATTTCACAGTCTTACTTAGATTTAATTGTGTTTATTAAGATTTGAGACAAATGATCCCAATTTTATTTTGTAGGAGCCTCATTTTTTTCCTTTGTATTTTAATTTTATTCGATAGTTGTTGTAATATGGAATATGGATGAAACAGTAAAAATAGCAATATGTTGTTAAATTCAACAGTTTAACCCAAATAACTCAATATGGCAAATAAGCTTTTCCTAGTAGTACATTAGTTTACTTGATGTGTAATTAAAATAGAGCCACATATTTCTTACTGTAACTACTACTACAAAAAATATACTTTCATAAATTATGTTCTATGAACATTGGGATCCTTTTTTTATTCTCTATGTAGGCTAAAGATAATAGCATCAGATTATAAAAACCCAGGCTATAAAAGTGACAGAATACTGTAGGTTGATAACAGAGCAAACCACATCATGAATATTGAAGGACTCTGCAATAAATGCACTTGGTGGCATTTATTATTAAAATATTTACTTGTCAGTGTAGAAACTGAAAGCATTGGTATACTGCTTCCAGTTATGGTGGAAATAGACAGCACAATTCGTGTATTGCTAGCTGGGAGAGCAGTACCGCGCATCTAAGGGTTGTGTGTTCTTGTGTGATGAAGAGCAAGGAAAAAAGAAAAACAAAAATTACCTATTTGATGTGTTTGATCTTGGTGCTTTCTCTGTTCCTCTGTCAATCCTGTGATGAAGAGATTAAAGAGAAGCAACAAAGTAAAACCAGAATATGGATAAACAAGTCAAGTGGGATTTATTCTGGAAGCCAGAGAATGTTAGCTATGGTAGGAAAAGGAATTAACATTTAACCTTCCGTTGTGTACCAGGCTCTGTGCAAAGCATTTAGGCATGTTATGGATATTATCAAGGAAATTAACATTCTACCTCCACTCGACTCACCGTCCGCCAACACATAAATGCAGGCACGTGTACACGCACACGCACGCATGCACACACACTTTTACTAGTGATATTGATCGTAGTAGTCTCGCTGTTTGAGTGTAAAAACAGGTCTGAGTCCTTGAAGAGATATTGATGGTGTGAAATTGCAGAGAACACATGGCTCTTTTGATCAAGTCTATTTTTCAGGTTTCATGGATGTTGTAAAGTATCCAAAGTTCGTCTGTTTCCTTTCATCTTTGAGTTTTTTGTTGTTGACTTTTTCATTATTTTAACCTTTATAAGGTGAGTATGAGAAAAAGAGGAAAGTATTCTCTAACGTGAGGTTTATGGGTGATATTTTTTCTAAGAGAATCCTAATTTCCAATGTTCTTTCCATACTTCTTCAGCAGTGGGCAGGGGATACTTGAAATTACCAAAACCAGTGCCTCATCTTTGATTTGGGAACACCATCCACATGGACAACTGAGATCTAGTTACTGAATATAATTTGGACCTGCTACATTAATGTATTTCTTTTTCCGTGTTTTCCTAAATCCTCTTTAGAGGATAGGTGTGTTGCTGAGAATTACATTCCACCTCGACCTCACATGGACAAACATTGTACCTCTTCCTGTTGCCTTAATTTTACTGGCAATTAAAGAGAAAAATCTTTAATAAAGATTAATGCAGATTAATCTATTAAGATTAAATCTATTTTAATTAATCAAGATTAATCTATTAATTAAGATTAAAATCTGTATTAAAACAAGCACAGAAAGCTGGTAGAATACAAAAAGTAAGACATGAATTTTAAAAGCTGAGCTCTTCGGCTGTGAGCTTATGGTATGCCAACTCAGGCTAGGCCCTCCACTACCCTGGAGGTCTATTTTTTTCATTTGTTCTCAAGCTAGGTTGGGGCACACATCTAGAAGCTTGACACCAGGTACATCCAAGTGGCATCTTGGAGGAAAGTGGTCAAGGGAGTGCCTGGTACCAGGCTGCTAACCTTGCCTCCCTCTCCACCTGCCGCACACCCCTAGTGCGACACTCTTGCTCCTGCAAAGACCAAAGAAACAGATTCTCCCTTTCAAAATTGAGCCTGAAAAAGAAAAGAACACACATAATCTCTACTTTTGGAGCTTGATGTGGCAGAAGCAATTTCTCCCATGTTGAATAGAAGAATGAGGAATATCTTCCCCATAATAACAAAACCAAAAGAACAGCCATAATGATAATGACACTTGAAGGATCTTATGGGTATGTATTCATTGTACATGTGTTCATTCAAGTACTCATCCACTTCTAACAAAAAATAATAATTTGAATGTTGATTCTAAAAACACATGAAAAAATCCAGGTATCTCTTATCCTCTTGCTATGTTAGGGGTTGGTATCTGTTCTTGCCTCATTTTACTCATTTTATTTCAACAAATATATGTTCAGTGCCTACTATGTATACTCACCATTCTAGGCGATGGGGATACAATAAAATGGACAAAAATCGCTGTTTTCTTGGAGCTTATATTCTAGTACAGTGAGAAGACAGGCAATAACTAAGACAAACATGAAAAGATGAAACATCAAGAGGGTGATAAATGCTACAAAGAAAAAGGAAGAGAAGACGGGAAGTGGTGGTGGTGTTGCAACGCAGATAGTATGACATTTGAGTAAAGATGGGAAGAATAGAGAAGCAAGGCATGCAGGTGTCTGGGGGAAGACTGCTTCAGGCAGAGGGGACAGCAGATGCAAAGACACTGAGTCAAGGACAAAGAAGAAGAAATCATAGCTGGATAGAATCCCGAGAACAGGGGAGAATGTACTCAGAACATGAGGTCAGAAATTTCACAGGGAGCCCGTGATCAGATAGTCCATTGCAAGGACTTGGGCTTCACTGTGACATGGGAAAACAAATGATCAGAGGAGAGGCATGACCTGCCTTGTGTTTTGGTAGGGTCACTCTGGCTGCTGTGTTGAGAATGGATTGAAAGGGAGCATGGATAGAAACGATGAGACCAGACAGGAAATTGTTGCCATAATCCATGGAAGAGACTGAGAGTGGGGTCCAAAGTGGTGAGAATGGAGGGGTGAGAAGCAGTTAAACTCTGACTATATTTCGAGATTTGTTGACAAATTGGTTGTGTGTGGGGTGCATGAGAGACAGAGGGAGGAAGGGAGGGAAGAAGGCATCAAGGATTAATAGGAGGTTTTTATCCTGAGCAATCAGAAGAATGGAGAGCTGTTAACTGGGATGTAAAAAGATTATGGAAAGAGCTTTGTAAGGTCAGTTTTTCAGTTTTTGACATGTTAGGTTAGACAGTGGACCATATGATCCTGGAGGTCAAGAAGCAGCTCCGACTTGAAGATTTGAGTTTGGAATTTATCAGCATATACTTACATCTATGCCATGAGATAAATGAGGTGTCAAAAAAAAAAATTAGACGTATTTCACATTTTTAGAGATGAGAAGGATAAGTAAAAGGAAATTTAATGGAGGGCCCAGAGAATTGAAGATGTCTGGGAAGGCAAGTGAAGAGGATAATTTAAGGGAGAGGGTAGTGATCGACTGTGTCCTAAAATTAAGCCAGAGAAGTGGGGGATTTAGCTACTTGAAGATTGTTTTTGACCTTGATAAGAACAGTTTCGGTGGAGTAGAGGAGCTAGAGCTTGACTAGTATGGTCTCAGCAAGGAATGAGAGGAGGGAGACTGGATATTGCTCTGTGGACTGAAATTTTGCTTTCAAGGAAAGTTGAGAAATGGGTATGGTATCTGTAGGGGTCCTGAGAAAGTTGTTAAAGCCTTTTTTTTTTTTTAAGATTTTATTTATTTGACACAGAGAAAGAGATCACAAGTGGGCAGAGAGGCAGGCAGAGAGAGGGGGAAGCAGGCTCCCCGCCGAGCAGAGAGCCCGATGCGGGGCTCGATCCCAGGACTCTGGGATCATGACCTGAGCCGAAGGCAGAGGCTTTAACCCACTGAGCCACCCAGGTGCCCCTGTTAAAGCCTTTTTGTTGTTCATTTTTATTTTTGTTTTGAGTGGGAGAATGAATAGCATATTTGTGGACTAACCTTCCTGTGTCTCTCTGGGGATAAGATGCTGAAATACTGACGGACATCTGTGCAGACAAGAGTTTTGATCGGGACTAATGGCTGTGAAAAGATCTTGGATTATGAGGTCTTTGGGAAATGTCGGTGTTGTGCTGGGTAACATGAAAATACCGACATTACGGAAGGAGAACAGAAGGGTCACCAGAAGATGGATAAGGCAGAAGAAGAGAAAGACATCCAAATGAAATATTGCCTGTTTGCATTTTGCATAGCGTTTAGGTTACTATAGTCCGTACGATGTCAGTGAAAAATCTTCCACATGCCTTAGAAGTTTAGTCTAGGTGAAACCTTAACAACAGAAAACATTAAATAGAATTCCTTCTTTCATGTCCATCTCATCTCTGTGGGAAAGGTATTTTGTAGTGGGTTTAAGGTCAGGGAGGGGAGGCCATTTTCCTACACCAGACATTTTGGAAATCACATGCCTTCTGTGGAGGGACTAGAACAGTGGTTTAATGTTAATTAATGCATCTCTGTAACACTGTCTGCTGAGAACTCTGTTACCCAGGAATGTAGATGGTCTGATGAGTCAAGTAATCTAGCTGATAAGCACCTGCACTGTGTACAATTTAAATCAATTGTCGATGTTGAAGCGAGTGTAAGTCGTGTGTGTGTTGTGGATGTTGAGATGAAGAGGGCATGGAGAGTCATTTAGCAGCCAGCACCGATGGAGTCAATGATTCCATTTGGGGACCACAGATTCAGGAACTGAACCTCTTTCCAGGAATAGAGACTCATTCATTCATTCATCCGCACATCCGGAGTAGACTCTTTGGAAATAATTCCTGTCAATCATGGGATTGGGAGACAGACTGTGAGATTTGGAGCTGCTCCAGTTCTTCTTATCATCATCTTTGGGAAGAGTCATGTATTGCCTTTTCTGTATCTATCGTATTCTTTAGGATATAACCACCTAATGGACAAACCATGTATATTTGACAACAAAGCCTCTCTTTGTACGGCTTTCTTTTTGGAAAACAGTCACACTGTGGTCTGAAACCCTGGGTGGGAAATTGAAAAAGACTTGATTCTTGTACCAATTACTATTTAGTCTATTCTTTTGGGAAACAAAATCTCTGAACTGTTGTGTTCTCTCATTTGTTAAATAGGTGTGCCATTGTTATTACATATGCTATAAATTTGTGTGGATATGATAGTATGGAAAACAGTAAAGTATCTTGAGGAGGAAGGTAATCAGTATCTGTTATATAAGTATTATATATAATAGATACTTATATGTATATAATATATATACTTATATATATAACAGATACTTATGTTATATAAGTATCTGTTATATAATACTATATAACAGATATAAGTAATGATTTATGAGTTTTCAATTTTAAGATTCTGTATTATGCTTTAGATTGCTATTCTATTTTTTTTTTTCTCTTTTCCACAGTATTTAAGGCACAGTATATATACTAGCAGTTAAGGATTAGCGAGAGAAAAAGTAAGGTAGTAGTCTTACACAAAAGTGTTCATAGAACCAGTATAATAAGCCACTTTGCCTCGCTGATTGGCAATTAAAATAAATGTTACTCAGATGTGTTAGAATTCACCAATATGCAAAACTGAAATTATAATCATGTCACAAAAAAAGTGATGAAAATAACACTTCAACACATTTTAAAAATTGATTTTACTTTCCTTTTCAAGATTTAAAGTGTTAAACTCTTCACTCTGACCAGATGATTAGAAAGGTACAGATCTACTGATTATTTTTATACTAGAATAATCTTTCATTATTAATCTATTTAAGCCTTCTCTCAAATCAGTTCATCAGTGCTGCCAATTAAAAATAGAAAATATATATGCTCAATTTCAAGAATTAAAAATAATGCCTTGGGAGTAGCATTTCTTTCCTGTGGTAAGAGGATTGTTGGATTTTCCAATTAAAGAAGTCTCCATACTGGAAATGAGTAGTCAATTATGAAAATTATTTTTGAATAGTCAATTTGCATATCCCTAATTGTATTCATTTCTTTTGAAAGACTGAACTTGCAATTTATGATGTTTTGATTGATTACGCCTGCATTTGTGTTATTAATACTATTGCTAACAAGGTTCCCCTCTGAATGGGCCTTTGAGTGTCTTTCCTGAATAAATGTTTGAATCATAAGTAGGTTTGTTTTATTTAATGAATGAAAAATAGCTAAAGATTTACTAGCAGGTTTCAGGTTTGCACACACTGTCCTTTATTGGGTTGAGAGTAGCATCCCCTCGGTGCCTGCTACACCCACACTTGGACCTTTCCACATCACCCGATGAGCAGCGGGCAAAGTCTCTCTATGGTGGTGCTGTCTGCTGGCCAAAAGTACGGTTTCAGCAGGGCTGTCCTCACTGTTTGTACAGCAGTGTTTGTGCAATGAATATTTTATGACATCTTGCCCTTTATGAAAAATGACTTGGAAGTGGACAATTAAATGTTTTTATATTAATGACAAGAAACAGTTCTCATATGAAACAACACTGAGATGAAGATGGGAATAATTTGATTAAAAGTGCTGATGTGTAGTCTCATTGGACTTGACGTTCATTGGACTTAAACCAGTCAACATAGCGTCATGAAGGAAGAGAACAAAATTAAAGGGATGTATCAAAAGGGGATATCTCTGTGCACAAAGTGAACACATTATATGGAAATATGCACATTTATTTGTTGTGATTGTATCTAAAAGAACAGCTATAATTATGGATTTCATAATATCTTAGCTCTCTGAGACTGAAATGACCTCTTTTACCCTGTAGATCTGTTGTTCAGCTTTTGCATATTCAACTTTTATTTCTGGAAACCCTCTTAAAAAAATACTGAAGTCCTTTTCAGCATATTGGAAAAGGTGACGAAGGGAGGGGCAGCCGTTTCCTTCCTTCAAGAGAGTTAGCCAAAATAGGTTCTTTATTTCAAGAATAGACAAACCATTAATGAAGTCCTGCCATGGTCCTTTTAGACATAATACTGAATTGAGAGTTGTGGTACAGTAACCTTCAAGTTCCAAGTTTTCAGAGGCCGTTTTCCTTAAAATCAAAGAAAGATCACAATCAGCTAGAAACAGTGTTGTGTGCTATGCATGCCATTCAAAGTAATTAGTGTTGTTGGATTTGTTTGTAGCTGATTGCTGTGTTTGATGAACAAGAACCACTCCACAAGATTGAGAGCCCCAGCGGAAACCCTGCGGGCCGGCAGAGCCCAGATGCCTTTGAGACGGAAGTGGCTGCCCAGTTGGCTGCGTTTAAACCAATTGGTGGGGAAATCGAAGTAACCCCTTCTGCTCTGAAATTAGGTATGTGTATCTTCCTGGTATGTTCTTCACCTGGTTGAAATACATCATCTTGCTGATTATGAGTGGCTTCTACTAGATGACTTATCCTCTTAGTATCTTTCTTTAAAAACCTGGCTTATGTTTTCTTTAAATTATTTTGATATAGCTCTTTGTAGCTGCAGACACTCAGACAAGGGGATGCATTTTTTTTTCTTGAACGGCGGGTGGATCTGGATTGTGTGCTCCTAAAGTGTCCTACGGGACAGGCTGGTCTATAAGCGATGGGTTCATCTGTAACCTATGAGGATCACTTAACAAAACAAAAAGCAAAAAACAACAACAAAAAAACTCTCTGCAAAGTGTCATTTGGCAAAAGCTAATGGTTATCAAGGAATTCAGATTAGGAATAAAGGTCACTTGTTTCAACCACCTTCTTTTTCTCCTCAAACTATGTATCTCAGACTTCTGGGAAAACATTTTGAAGTTAGTCTCTTAATTCTAGCCTACTGATTTATTCAAACAAGAACTACCCACCCAGTAATTTTGTTCAGAATTCTTCATTTTTGTTTTGAAGGCATTGGGAGAAAAAATAAACATTCTTCTAAAGTTTCGGTGAATTTATATCCCCAAGAGCAATGTCAGTTTTTGGTGATACCTTTCAGGTAAATTTAGGTCAGTTTCACAGCATGAAGCTTTTGAAAATCCACTAACATTTTGGTACTTAGAGCAAATTTTCATTCCTGTTGAAGGTATGCATATGTTTTGAGACTGCTCTGAGCACCTGTTAGATGGGTTGATTCTCCAGGTAGAAGAACAGAGGCTTTTACTACTCTGCGAGGGGAATCTTACCCTTGCAAAGCAGAGTATGTGCTTAAAATCACAGAAGACCTACAGAGTGCCAGTTTTTCCCATCTGAAACAAAATGTTGACTGGAAAGTTTATTTTACATACCACGATCCTGAATATCCGTATTTGGTACTACTCTTCTGGAAAGCATCTATAGTGCCGCACATGTAATAAACCAAGTGGAAATTTATGACCTCTAATCTTCATGATGTTCCTCTATCCTTTGGAAACCCAGCTAGTGACGCGGTGTTCTGGAATGCGTGCGGACAGCGCAGGGCTCCGTGGCAGCTTCGCTCCATCCACAGAGGAGGTCTGTGGCTGCAGCAACCTCACAGCCCTATCATTCATTTGCATAATGGATGCCTTTTTATCCATTATGCAAATGGTGTGGGAGGGAAATTAGGCAATAAGGGAAGACGAAAGGAGAAAATTGCTCTCGCTTGTTTTAATATTCTATTTATAAGCAAGCACTGTGTGGTCTTCAAAAGGCTGAACGTTAGAGTAGCCTGTGCTGGGGAATTTGTTTCTGCCTTCTCTTAGGAGCTTTCTAGGTGGGAGTGAGGCAGGAGTTTGTCTTTCTTAAGCTTTCTCAGCTTCTTTTGTTGAACTGTCTGAGCAATATAATGTTAAAATCAGGAAGAAAAGTAAGCTGAGGTTCTTTTTCTTTGAAAGTGAATTTTCTACTTCTTTAGTACTAATTTTTGGTGAGAGAGAGAGAGAAAATCTTTATTAAGTGGGGACTACATGCCAGGCACTGAGCTCAAAGCAGTGCAGCAAGTGTTCTCAATCCTTTGCCCATGACAACTCATTTTTTTAAGGAATTTTTTAGAGATTTCATTTATTTCAGACAGAGAGAGAGCGTGCACGTGCGTGAGTTGGCGGGAGGGGTAGAGGCAGAGGAAGAAGCAGGCTCCCCACTGAGCAGGGAGCCCATGCAGGGCTGGATCCCAGGATACCAGAATCCAGATTCCAGACCCCAGGATCATGACCTGAGCCGAAGGCAGATGCTTAACTGACTGAGCCACCCAGGCGCCCCATGACAACTCATTTAAGCCTCAGAATACTTAGCTGGGTTCTGTTACTCCCCTCATTTAAGAGGCGAGGACATAGGCATGTAGTACTCAAGTCATTTATCCAGAATCATATAGTGATTAGATGGCAAAGCCAGGATTTGAACCCTTTCTGGCTCCAGTGTCAGGAACCATTTTTCTGTGCTGCCTCCCACCTGCTGGTAGTAAAAGAATAAGTCGATAGACTTTTTCTGGGGTGTACTTTGTGAATATGTATCTAAACCCTGAAAGCGCTTAACTCCCCGGCTTCAGATCCGTGTCCCGTAGTACTGTGGATGAGGTGATGAGATTAGCTAACCTTCCTCACTGGGTGGTCAGTGTTGCCTTCCAGCCATGGCGTCAGAAGCCCTGGCGTCACCTCCACTTCCTCCCCTTTCTTGCCGGCCAGCCTCGCTTCCTTCCGCCTTCACGACCTTTGCAGCCGTTCGGAGCTTGATCATCACTCAGACCATCGTGGAGGCCTCAAGCTGACCTCTCTCTTCACAGGGTCTGCTTTCTCCAAACCCGGCTTCTGCCAGAGCTACCTTGCTAAATCACAAATCTGATTATATAACTCCTTGTGTAACAACTTCCAGTGGCTTCCTAGTGCGCTAGAGCCATGTCCAAACTCATTAGCAGACCGATGCAGATGGTTCCTCGGAATTAGCAGGAGGAATCTGGGCAGGGATGAACGCTGAAAAAAAATCATCCCTTATACCCAGCCCCCCTCATGGTTCCAGCAAATTGAATACTTTTCATTTCTGGAACTTCAAAAGCAAAGAGGAGAAAACATTTGTCAAGTTTCTCAGAGAAAGTAGAGAAGGAAGCAACCCAGCCTGCTTTGGTGTCTGCCTGGTCTGTTTTCCTTTCCTTTTGTTGCCTCGGGGCAGGGTGTGGTCCTAGATGGGGCAGGTGTCCATTCCGAATGGAGGGATATCCCTGGCAGCAGAGGCAATGCTCATGGCTGCTGGGGGGATGGAACCTGGTCGGGCTGTCAGACCCAGTCGGAGATCCTGCTTAGGTGAAGGGGGTGGGTGGCTAGAGGGGGAGTAGCATTTGTGTCCCAGTGATTCACCGTAACAGCGTGCGTATAAAATGCCAAACACCAGAGCCCCAGTTCTTCACCTCAGCTCCCCACTTAGCTCCCAAGGCCATTGGAACTGGTTCTAGTTCTCCTGGGGCTCATCTGCATAGGCTGGTAGAGCGGACACAGGGCTTGTTCTCACAGATTGTCAAATTCTTGAGCCCCATTCAAGAATTTAATCAGTATCAGCTCATATGCTTATCTCTCTTATCAAGATACCATTTAACAAATAAGAGGAATCAACACATTTTTATGATTAGGTCATACTAATCACCAAAAATTTGTATTGTATTGATATCTGAAATAAAAATATGCTTGATATCCAGTATAATTTTTCTATCATTGTCCAATACAAGATGATAATTAATAATATTCTGTTAAAAGCCAACAACATTCCCTATATGCATACAGAGATTGGCCCCTCTTCTTTTTCTTCCAAGATGAAATACTTATACATAGAATATGCCAGAAGTTCATATTTACAGGCTCTTCATGACCTACCTACTTCCTCTCTGCCCACCTTTATTACTGGCCACTGTTCCACAGTTACGTTAACCTGCAGGCACCAAGAACCACTTGCCATTCCCCAAATTTGCTGTCTTTCAGGCCTCTGTGCTTGTAGAGGTACTATCTTCTTCCCTTTGATCCTCCCTTTGCCTCTTTTGTACTTGGTGGAATTTGTATGCACCTTTTAAATTCAAGCTCAAATATGGCCATGTTTGTAAAGCCTTATGCACATCTTCAAGATAGTACACTAGGTATACGATAAATTTATTTCTTAATACTTCATTCAGCAATGATGAGTTACAAAGATGAATTGAAGAAATCTACTGATCTAAAAGGATTTAGTCATATACCCTATAAACTAATGGGGTATATATTTTTATTTATAGGAGGAGTTTCAGATCAATTGGGCATCTACCTAATTCCAACTTCATCTAAATTATTTATTAAATTTATTTTCTCAATGGATTTTCTTTTTCTTTTTTTTCTTTTTTTAAAGATTCTACTTATTTAAAACAAAAAAAAAAGACAAAGATTCTACTTATTTATTTGAGAGAGAGGGAGTGAGAGAGCACGAGCTGGGGGAGGGGCAGAAGGAGAGGGAGAAGCAGTCTTCCTGCTCAGCAGGGAGCCCAACAAGGGGCTGGATCCCAGGACCCTGAGAACATGACCTGAGCCAAAGGCAGATGCTTAACCAAGTGAGCCCCCAGGTGCCCCCACCACGATGGATTTTCTAATGTAATGCTGAATGATTAAGTCGTAATGCAGAATGATTTGCTAGTTTGGGCTAACACTTTAAGAGTCTGTTTCTGAAACTGGCCAGTGCTTCCTATGGTATAGCCTCGAGATTGCTACTCTAAAAATCTATTTAAGAGACATGGTAGAACAAACACTAGGTAGAACAGCAAAGAATGATATTCAGAGTCTACTCGGACTGTAAAGTCACCCAGTTCAGGGATTTTCCAAGTCTTCTTTGGAGGCCTAGGGTACTTCTAAACATGTTTTGGGATTTCAACAATTATGCGATTGTAGTTAATTAACAAACGACATTCGTTGAGCATTTAAGTTTTAGATGCTCTTCTATTTTATTCACGTTCACTCTTTGTACAGACAAGATTGGTTATGCTTTCAGGGAAGAAAGGAGTACAGAAGGCTATTGAGTAAGCAACAGAGAATCCTAATGCCTTTTAGAAGTCCTACAGTGAAGAAACCCACTCCCACTCAAGAATTCTTAGTGTCCCTGACAAAAGCTTTTGTAAAATTCTGGTTCTGGAAATAGACATTTCCTTAAAATTTCATAAACAGCAGTTCTCTAGACAATTGACATCATTTTACAAATAAGCATATGTGTGTTCTGATGTCAAATAACTGGTCGGGTAAAGAACTAGAGTTGGACCCTGTGTCTGTTGGCTTCTTGTACAGCGCTCTTTCAACTTCATGACATTTTGGGGATTAATTGAAGATTTCAATTACCGTGTCTTTTAATACTGTATGTGATAAAATACCACCTCATATCCTTTTGGAATTGAGATAGAGTGTAAATTAATAAATAGATACTATGAATAGCTATAAGTCAAAAGCTAATAAGGGAATAAAGACCAGAAAATTAGATGGAGAAAATTTCCTTTAAATCCTTCTCTAAGTTTCAAAAAAAAAAAAAAAGAATTTGCTCTGTCTCCTCAACCCTTGTCCCTTGTAGGTTTCACACACCTGCACACATTCAGGTGTGTGTGTTGGGGGGAAAGTGCACCAAAACCAATATGCTAATGGAATACAGAGGTGATTTCTTCCTGTGTTGCGGATACTGTTGTACTCTTTTTGACATTTCAAGTATCTGTACATAGGGGCTTCTGTACGTCGGACAAATTAGGACAATTAGGTTGAAATTTGGAAGAGTAAGGGTCTTTTAGCCTTCTGGTCAGTAGTTCTTGTGCTGCTTTTAGATCTGTGGTACCTGACCTTCTACTGTTGTGCAGAAGACGTCATGAGATCACGGCCCCAAGCTTGGCCTATCCTTGTTCCTTGAGAACCAGTAGTGTGGAGCTGGTCCCAGACCCTACAGTATTTGATCTAGCTGCGTGCCCAGGTAAATCATATAATCTATATCAGGACCACATCTTTCCAAACAAAAAAAATAGATCAGGACACAGTTGTCATTTCCATAGAAGTGAATATTTGAGTTGAGCCCATCTGGGTCACTTCGTGATGTGTCATTACCGTGATCCTGGCCCCACAGTTTTCTTGTCTATAAGATACACCTTGCTTGCCCTAATGGGCTATGATTGTTTTAGGAGAATATCATTCATACCATGCTGAATTTGAATCTGACTCCAAGTGCCTGCCAATTTCTGTCCCATGGCCCCAGTTAATTGGTAGTTTTATTTTGGATCTTTTGATAATTTTTTTCAGTACTTCCTGACGGAAACTTGCTATTTTGGGTTCAAGCTTACGTGAGAAAATATTTTCTTTAGTTATAATTGTTTTAGCGATGTAATTTAAACAGTGTGTCAGGATAAAACGTATTTGGGACTTGGTTGTTGCCAGTCTTGTGATCTATATTACCTAGATATAAAGCAATCTGATTAAAGTTTGGAGTTGAAATAGCATTAGCTTTATTCTCCTCTTGTACGTTAAACTTTGAAGATGAGCTTACTTTCTATTTGAAAGTGATTCTTGTTCCTAAGACTTGAAAGCTGAAAGGTGCCTCAGATGCTTTATTGTTTCCATGTGTGTTTGTGCTTCAAAATTGAAATGGAAATTATGATTGCGTGTTTGTTATAATATAATTATTTTCAAAACACTGAGTTCCCTTGTCTTTATTTTCAGTAGTTCTCAGAAAAAAAAAAAATTATATAGCCATAGATTAGTGTTGGAAATTGTGACCGTTTTCTATCTGATTTTGACTCATTTACTTCACAAGGGAAACATATGGGAACATTTGTCTGAATTTTTTAGGAAACCAAATCCCTTTATGGCACTGATCTTCAGGAAAAAATAAAGAAGGGGGAAGTTTATTCCTTTAATTAGGCTGCAGTGTGTAAGTAGCTGCTGTGCCCATAATGTGAGTTTAAGTATTGGCATGTGACCCTAGCTAGGCAAACACAGTCACACCACACACATAGCAGAACTAAAGCTCGGGGCCGGGCCAGGCTTCTGCCGGAGCCTTTGAATTTGGACTACAAAGCACGCAAGTATGTGCGGGTTCCTCGTTGCTGGAAGCTCTCTGCCGTGGACTGTGAAACCAGAGTGGAAATCGCCAGGCAACTGAGGTCATTTGCTTGGATGAAGCTATAAGTCATAATTTGGTCATTGGGTTTCATCTTATTTGTTTCCTGTTGGGGCTGATTATTCAAAAGTTAACAGCTACAGAATAGCTTTTCTTTCTTAAACTTTTTTCTTCCCTGTGAGCCTGGTATTTTCTTCCCATGCAGGCTTAGATGAATGATGTTGTAATTAGCTATGGTAACCTTGCCAGGCCATCATCAATCAGTCACGGCCACAGAGTCAACAAAGTGTGTGCTTGCTTTCTGCTGCGACAGTGACTAAATCGGGATGAAGGAGGTCACGGGGTTTCTAACCCGTTTCTGGCATCATTCTTCTTTTCCCGATATTTTGGTTTTTATTTTAGTTTGTTTGCACAGTAGGTGAAAGTTGCTGGGGGTGGTGGGAGTCAGATTTTATATTGAATGTTTAAAAATGTTTTAGTTCTCCGGAAAGGGCCTGAGGTACTTGGTTGAATGAAAAAATAAAATCAATATCTAAAGACAAGCAACTCCTGAACAAATGTTAAAAGGTAATTACCACACAGGAGTCATTTTTGTTTCTGTTAGTGAAGTACAGATGTGAGTAATAGTTCCAATAAGAACTTTCCAGCATACTTGGCATTACCTTTTTAAGTAATTGCAGATGAATGGTCTATACAGGCACACTTCATAGACAGGCAATCAGTTTATAACATTTTATAAAAAGAGCAGTGAGATTTGCTTGAAAATGTTCTGTATTCTTTTTTTTTTTTTAAAGATTTTATTTGTTTATTTGACAGAGAGAGAGATCACAAGTAGGCAGAGAGAGGGGGAAGCAGGCTCCCTGCTGAGCAGAGAGCTCGATGCGGGGCTCGATCCCAGGACCCTGAGATCGTGACCTGAGCCAAAGGCAGAGACTTTAACCCACTGAGCCACCCAGGTGCCCCAATATTCTGTATTCTTATAAATGTCTTTTAAGTAAGATATTATTTATTAAGTTATAGAATGTTAAACAAGAAAGAAATATTACCATCATCCTAACAGAACTTCTATTTTCATTATTCTGTTTTCTCTCGAGTTTCTCTCTCTATTTTGTCTTAATTTTCTTTTTTACTACCTGCTTCAGTTCTCCTTCGCATGCTATATCCAATGGCTAAATTTAGTACTTAAATTGGTACTAAGGTGATTGTACTCTATGGAAAAAAAATATTAAAGGGGATTTGCATTTAGACATTCACCCCAAAATGTCAGATAGTATATAAAAAACAAGCTTTTACTCTTGTTCTTTTCCAGCTGTAAAATTCTAAGTTGATTATATGACCTCAAAAAAAGCTAAAAACAAAAAACAAAAAACGCCGAGTTCACTGTCTCCCATTTGGCCTCTTGCCGATGCTGGACCCACACTGAGACAGAGTCTGCAGATTCTCTCATAAACAAACCGAATGAAAGGTCACCTTCCTACCGCTCACTTGATATTAGACCCCTGGGTTTTCAGGCCTCTTTTGCACACTGCTTTTAATAGTAAGCCCAGTGAGGCCATGTTTGCAAAGGTCTATTCCCTGTGTGGTGAAAATATTTTCAGTCATACTGTCATATTCAACTTTTCATAGTTCCTTGGGCCACTGATAAAATCATTTGCTGTTTGTTCTTTTAATAAAAGAAGGGGAGGATCACCCCCCAACCCTCCAACACACACATACCCATGGTCTCTTCTTACTCCCTTCCCAGCCGCCATTACAACCCCCATCTTCCTTCTTATAACCCCTCTTTTCTGGGACAGCCAGACAGCACCAGACAGAATGGTCCTCCATTCTCTGGATAAAGGTTCTGCTTTTCAGAGCCTTCTAGGGTTTCACATGCCTTTTTTAAAAATACTTTCGAATTACTTACCTGTATTAAACATTCCTAACAATAGGACTCAGATTTTTAAATATATAAGTCTTTGTGACCATAGATTACATTTCTCATAAATTTCTAATCACACCTAACCAAATTATTTATGATAATCATACTGATTTTCTTTTGCAGTGTGAAATTCAGGAATCTCGCTAATAATTCAGTATGTGGTAAAGCTTCATTTATACTAACAACTTAAGTATAAGGTTTTAGCCTTTAGGATGTGTGTGTGTGTGTGTGTGTGTGTGTGTGTGTGCGTGTGCGTGTGTATGCCCATGCCTGCACACTTCCCTCCCCCCTTTCTACCCATCTGGGGGACTAATTTAATTATTTACAGAAGATCCATCTTAAGGACAAGTCACTCAGAGTTGGGCACGCTTTTATGACTGGCTCAGGATTTTCCCATTTGCTTTATCTGATAAAGCCATATGATAAATTATGCCCCAATATACACATAGTTGGTTAGTTCCTTGAGCTGTACCTATTTGAAAATTTTGCTAAGATCTTGATTTGGCTAAATGAAAGTAAGAAATAACTGAAACAGCTTGATCTCTTCATTCTCACATCCCAAGGTGATAAGAAAAGGTGACAGCCTTTGCTTAGCAATTGCCATAAGAAAGCTCTCTCTCTTGTGTTTACCCTTTTCAAAATGTTTGCCAGATAAAAGAAGACAACTTCCCAGATACCACCACCACAGTCTGTCAGTTTATCATTGAAACAATGCATCTATCATATGGTACACAGAAAATGGTGCCCATTCTGTTTACTCATGGACTTAATGGGAAAATCTTGATAGCTATCAGAAAATACAGGTAACCCTCGAAAAATATCAGAAAAATCTTGATTACTGTTCTATATAAATATGAGACTCTATTAAACTCTTCAAATTCTTTTACAGATGGAAGAAATTTGGGACTTTTTTTTCTGTGTGTAAAATTAAAGGAAATTATGTGGTACTTCTTGCTTATTTTCTTTTTGTTTATTTGGAAGGTTTGGCTAGGATTACTTAATGCATGTGTGTGGAATATGGCATGATCAAGGAAAATAAGTTAGAAGACTTCTTGCCTAATCACAACCTATTTGAAAATCATAGCTCTTGTAGTTGGTGTTTTAAGATAATATTAGTTAAAAGAAGCCATTACCTCAATGCCCATGTTTCTTGAAACTGTTGATAAGAATGGCATTTCCATACCTTTTTGCACTATTTGTTCTGAAAAGCGGCATGGATGGCAGCAAGCTGAATGGCTTTGTGTCATCTGGTTCTGCAGAATTGTGATGATCAATTAAGGTCTCCTTCTGTTTTTAAAACAAATAGACTTTCTGCCCCAGAGACCTGAAAGCATGAGGCAAACTTTGTATTTTAGTCACAGTTCAGGAATAATGTCCTTTGACCTCACGACTTGAGTTGGGTGTTATACTTAACGGCCCTCATGGCAGAGAACTCAGCCTTTGCACAGCTAGCATCTGCTCCTTTCCAATGATTGGACTTAAGAATGTAGGTATGGAAATCAGTCTATCTGATGTCATTGCTACAGAAGATGGTGGTGTGCCTGTCACTGACTTCAGGTAATCAATAATTATTTATTGCTGGCTCAATGGAGGAGAAGTATTATGCTAGGCTACCAGAGGAATATAAAATAGCACGAGCCATGAACTCATTCCCAAGCTGCTTGCAATCTAGTTGACTTAAAATAAAATACTGGGTGAATTAACTTGGTTAGATTTCCATTTTTATAATTTACAACTCTGGTTATAATAACACCGGGCATACAATTACAAAACCTTATAGTTGGAAAAGGTCTTACCTGATAAGTAGATTTAGATGTGCACAAAGAGCTTCACTGTGTGCCATTAGTCATGCGTGGTGTCTCCCCAAACCTTGGTTAATTGCCTTTTATTTGGGTCTTTGTTTGACAGGGAGGTTTTGGAAATAATAAAACTTCACGTTTGTGGTCTATATGTGATTCTGCTATTTTCGTTTACTATTTTGGGATAAAACTGTTAGTTTTATCTCCTATTAGGTGATCAGAAATAACTAGGATGCCAAATCTTTCCATTACCACTAACAATGTCCTGCGCTGCCCAAGGAAGGTCTCCAAGGACCTAATGGGTTGACGGATGGATATTTATCCATCCATCCATCTATCCATCCTTCTTCCCAATGACACCCCAGTCAAATGTATTCTTTTAATTCTAGATAGTAAAGTTGGAGACCAGACTTCTACCCGGGTGACTTTCAGTAAATGCACTGTTCAGAAGAATTAATGGTACCCTAGACAGGAGGTAGATGTCAATGACCCACTCCTTGCTGCTTTTTCACTGAGTGCCGTATAAATTACTGACTCAACTCCTAAGGGTGATCTTTTCTTCTCCAAATCTATAGGCTATATCTCAGCCTGATTTATTTATGTGATGCAGAAAGTTAAAGCTCTATTTCTAGTCCCTCTATTCGTACTCAAAGCACCATTCTCCATTTGAGTGTCCAAACTATCTAAATATGATTGTCTTATATGTGAATTCAACTACATTGCAGACTGTATTGAGAATGAGTATCTTGACCATCTTGGAAGATTTCCTTAGAGAACTTTGGAGAACAAATTTTGTGTGTTTTCTCCTTTTCAGACCAATTATCACCTTCTTCAAAAACTTACTCAAAAATTAATTTTCTTTAAAAGAACTTCCTTGACTCCTTTATTCCCCTATTTTTAAAAATAATGTTTAGCATTTGTTTGGTAGTTGTCATAAGTGTAATATGATAATGTTCTGTCTTTACAAGGTGAGAAGTTATGTGAGGTTAGGCAAAATTCTTGTCTATAATTCATGTCTCCTTAAAAATTGGTTCTCTTCTTGGTATGCAAATGCAACCTGAATATATTTGACTTTGTTTTTTCTCTAGTATCTTAATGAACAAGTATGCAACATATTAATTCCAAAAGGGATGAAGAAAGATATAGATGATACAGTATGTAAATATATTTACCAAAGTATAGTCTAGAAATTAAGAGTACAAGAATAGGTCAAATATGACTCTGCCCTTTACAAACTAGGTGATCTTTGGCAAATTATTTAACCTCAGTATGTCTCAGTTTTCTTCTGTAAAATCTCTCTTTCTCTCTCTCTCCCCCTCTGTGTGTGTGTGTGTTTGTGCATAATCCATTATATATACATATATACACACACAAATACATATATACATGTGTATGTTGCATGCGTGTGTATATGTAGATAATACGTAATATTAGTAATGACTAAATAGAGTTGTAGGTGAGCATCAAAAGCATTCATATATCTATATTTATAAAACACTTAGAATAGTGCCTGCCATGTAGTAAGTGGCAAGTCACTGTTATTTTTATCGTTAACTTTATTATTGATCATTTGGCAGAAAATTATAAAATCTCCTTGTGTTCATCTAAATAATATTTTGGTCTGGTTTTTTGTTCTCTCTTTACTCCACTTTTAACCCATGACACCGTGTTCTCTCTTTCTCATAAATGTAGACTTTGGTCATCTTATACCTTCTCCTAAGCCATAAAATTAAATTCGTTTTTCCTCTCTTCAGGCTTAAAAGATAAATGGTAAAATGATCTATTGAAGCTAAAATAATACTCAGGGATGTTAATCAAAATAGTATAATTGCTGCAGAATTTTCATATAATACCTTGGTGCTTGTTTTTAGAGATTTGTAGAAGGGTAATTGCTTTGATTCTTCTTATCTTAACGCAAGTATTTACTTTCATGTCCTCACCCTGATTCAGCATGTTGTTCATGAGAATTTTCTTTTACAGTTGGTAAGTGCATGCTGTTTATGTTTGACAATAGATTTACGCAAGGGAAGAAGAATTTATTTGTAATGTTGTTTCACTCATCCAACTGACCTAGAACACTGTATCAGTCAGGGTGCCAACAAGTAACAGATGGCATCTCAAAGGTGTATTTGAAGACAATTTAATAATGGGGTTATTTATGAAAGTGAGGCACTCAAGTCCTGAAAAGATTGGGAGAACCCTTACCAGCCCAAGCCCAAGTGGCAAGGGGAGAAAATTCTTACCAGTCTGTTGAGAGCTGCAGATGTGGAAGAGAGGTCCTTAGGGATCAGAATCTGCGATCTAAGGTTGTCCAGTGCTGCCCCTTTCAAAGATGGAGGGAACATAGTGGGGGATAAACATCCTAATACCCCTTTCTTCCTATCCTCTGATCTCCAGCTGGTCCTTCCTAATGGCCAAACCCAATAGGCAGCAAGAGGGAAACTGGCCAGTGTGATGGACTGAGTTACTGAATGGAAGTCAGCCTCTTGGCAGCCAGAACAGGGCTTAAAAGACTGGGGAAGTGGCTCTGGATAGCAACATGGAGATGAACCAGAACAAATATACAGTCTGTGTGTCTAAGGTGACTTTTTGTTTTTTTAAAGATTTTATTTATTTATTTGACAGAGAGAGATCACAAGGAGGCAGAGAGGCAGGCAGAGGGAGAGGGAGGAAGCAGGCTCCCTGCTGAGCAGAGAACCCAATGCGGGGCTTGATCCCAGGACTCTGAGATCATGACCTGAGCCGAAGGCAGAGGCTTAACCCACTGAGCCACCCAGGCACCCCTGACTTTTTTTTTTTTAATAAGATGCTGGTATAGATCAAAAATGTTTTTAAGTTAACAGGTGATTATGATTTGCATAGAACTTACTTATTGGAATATAGAAATCAAATAGAAATTAAAATATACTTTTTTCCCTCAAGGTGTTCACAATTCAGTACAATAGCTCTCATTCTTTTTCTGTATTTTTTTTTAATTGAGACATAGCATGGGTGATATTTATATATACCATGCACTGAAATCTAAGACCCACCTTTATGTAATTTATCTGTCTTGCTGACTATAATTCCACCACCTTTATAAGTTAAGCAGTAAAGCACATCAGCTTTAAAAAGTAGATTAAATATATTTCTTTTGTGTGTCCTCCTTCCCAAACTTTCATACAAATAACAGTTGTAAATAAAAATAAAGGGAGGGAATAGATTAATAGAACCACTGGAAATGGGAAGAAAGGGGAATGGAAAATAAATAGAATCAGATGAATAGATAACTCAGATTTCAGGCTGCCCTAGAGTCAAGTCTTTTTCTTTTGGCATTGAAGGATGGGCTGGGGTGGAGTTGGACAGCCTGACTGCCTGCCTTCCTGTTCATGTCTGTTAAAGTGAGACCTGTCAGGGAACATGCTTTAAAACAACTGAAGCTCCTTGTTATTCTTAAGCAACTGAGTACTTCATACAGAGATACGAGTGGGCAACCACTGCTCACCAGACAGTTAAGGAACAACAACTCAAAAAATGATGCTAGAGTAGAATTGACAAGACAGCCTTAGAGAAGAACAAAAAACTTGGAGGGAGCTACCTTACCAGACACCAAGATTTATAAAGTTATAGTAATTGATTCAGTGTGGTTTTGGCACAAGGAAAGATGAAATGGCATAGAATAAAAATTTCTAGCAACAGATCTTCATAAATAGTTATTTGTTTTATGTCAGAGTTGACACTGCTGTGCACTGGGGAAGGGATGATGCTGAGCCAATTTAATATTTATATAGAAAAAATACTCTTAACCCCTACCTCACGCCTTACACAAAAATCAGTGCAAGACAGATTGTTTTTGCCATTCCTTTATATTTAGACCTACAAGTGAACTGTGAAGACAACATGGGAATATATGCATTACTTTAGAGTTAGGCTTATTTTTAATACAGGACGTAAAGAGCTAGCCATAGAAAAATTTAGATAAATTAGATGATGTTAAAGAATTCTGTCCACTAAATGATACCATTAAAATAGTGAAAACAACTGTAGACTCTGAGAAATATTTGTAATACATATATTTGACAAAAGGTTGTGCCCAAAGTATATGAAGAATTCACAGAAATAAGAGAAAAGCTGATAATTCAAGAGAAAAATAGAATTCTAACAAGGCATTTCATATAAAATAGATATTTGCATGGCCAGTAAATATATAAAAAAAGTGTTCAACCATTAATCTTCATGGAAGAAGCATTAAAACCACATTGCAAAATTGACAACAAAATAATGTAGTATTGGTTTATAACCCAAGATATAAAGTAAATACATGTGTTCATACTGACATAAATAAATGACTGATTGAATAAATAAAGGTGGTAAGGTGGTGGTGAGGAACAGATCTTCCTTAGAGAAGACTTCCAAATAATATATACATACTCCTTCCCCTTTGAGTATAAACTGAGGTTGGTGACTCACTTCCAAGTATAAGTTATGGGGAAAAAAAAAAAAGGTAATGTGAACAGTGGCGAAATCTGGCCAGTACTAGCTGAACCAACTGATCAAGATTACCATCCCCAGGGAGAAGTCAGCTGATATATTCCTTATGATGTGATGAGCAGAGCATTTGACCTCAGTGATGTTCTCCCCCCAGGCTCATCTTGAGAAAAGCATTAGACAAACCCAAACTGAGGGCACTCTACAAAATGTCTGACCAGCCTTCTTCACAATTGCCAAGGTCATGAACAACAAGAAAAGACTAAGTAATTGTCCCAGACCAGAAAAGACTTGATGACTAAATACAACATGGTATTTTGGATTGACTCTCAAACAGGAAAGGACCTAAGTGAGAAAACAAAGGAAACCCGAAAGAAGCCTGTAGCTTAGGTAATAATCCTGTATTAATAATTCATTCGTTTTGACATATGCACCATAGTTAGGTAAGATGTTAACATGGGAAAAATTAGACATTCTACCATCTTTGCAACATTTTATAAATTTAGAGTCCAAAATAAAAGTTGGTTTAAATTTATTTTTTTAATATAAGACTACTACTAACCCATAAATTACAAAATGAAAAAAGCAAAACCAGGTGTTAGTGAGTCTATAGAGTAACTAGAACCCTCATCACTAATAACCTGAGGTTAAATTAGTTCAAGATTTTGGGGAAAATGTTCAGCAGTATCTACTAGCAATGAACCTCCACATCCTCTATCACTCTGCCATTTCAGTCTTAAAGTAGGTAATTCTCAGCAGCAAAGAGTATTGATGTTTGAGTTGTTTTCAGTTAGGGACTAAGAGGAACAGTATCCCTGATCCTGTATCCCTGTTCCTCTTAGTCCCTAACTGAAAACAACTCAAAGGTCCATTAATGATAAAATGGTAAAGAAGTCGTGGTGTAGGCATATAACGGAATACAACACTGAAATTGAACTATTACAACAAAAAACACCTTGGAAGATGCAGAAAATAGAATGTGTATTCATGTTAATATCTTTGTCTTCCACGGTAGGATGGTGAGAGGCACAGGCTGGACCATCTGGGCCAAGCAAGTATAGGTATTTAAAAAATAAAATGGCAATCAATCTAAACTTCATTCATTCACCAAATACTTATTTGTGTATACAATACTATCTATCTGCCTGGCAGTTTTGAAGCTGCTGGGAATGTAATAGTGAACAACAACAAAACTTCGTGCTCTCTTGTAGTTTATCTACTCCTGGAAGGAGACAAGCAATAAACATCATAAATGAGTTATTTCTGTGGTGTGTTAGAAAGTGATAGGAGTTTTTGGAGAATGGGGTATCTGCAGGTGAGAACAGGAGTCCAGTGTTAAACAGAGTAGCATTTAAGCAAAAATTGGAAAGTAGTGAGAGAGGAAGAATAGTGGCTAGAAGAGAGGAAGGGAGTTGCAAATGAGGAAAATGCCTCATCCTTCAAAGCAAGGAACCAAATGATGCTACATCTGAATACACACACACAGAGGAATGTCTATATGCAGTTCGCCACCAAAAGAGTCAAGAATAGAAATGTCATGAAAGAGTAACTTCTGGGAAGTTGAGCCTAATAGTGCAAAGGAGAAAGGAACATTTTATTTTTTATTTCTTTCTGCTTGGTTTGAATTATTGTGATGGTATGAATTGTTTTTCAAATAAGATTTTAATTGAGGGCACATTAGGACACTAGTAGTAGGCAAGAAATGTGAGAGATGTTATTAGAGAAGCTTCAAGCCACTCTAAGGTGTAGAAGATAAATCATTTGCAAAATTAAGTACTTACTACTGATAAGGGATTGTTTATGCCATCCCTGTCAGCTGCTTGGAGGAACTGCTCAGTTGCTTTTCTCCAACTCACAGATTGAGCTGGGAGCCTCAGGAATGGATGTCCCCGTGGCCAGCTCTGACTGCAGCTGCAAAGTACCCCCAGACCCACTCCACGTTAAGCACATCAGTTCAGGGGTGTGGCGCCATGTTGGAAGTTGCCATGAAGTGCGGGCTCATATTTCCCACCAATACCAATTCACTTTATCACTCCCAGTCTTTCAGGTCAAACTTGAAGATTTTAATTAGTGTATGGCAAACAAACAAAAAGTTCTCTAATTAAACCTTTTGAGATAGGTAAAGAACTACATCATTGTCTGTGGATGATGTATAACAATTCAGTATTAAAAGACTGTGTGTGTTTACTCGGGGTTTAAATCAGTACAGACCTCAAAAGGAATTAGTCATTGTTTCTAATGAAAATTAATCAGTCTTATAAATCATAATATACCCCATAGGGATTATCTTTTTGTTTGTTTGTACTTGAGAGAATTTCAAATTGTATATGTCTAAAAGGATAATGGATGTAATTATCTGAATCTAGAACAACTAAAAATATTGCACCTAAGGTATACACGTAATTGGGGAGTTTTTTTGTCTTTTTTTGCTCGGATTATCTGGATAATTGCCTCTATTTGCCACCTGATTGGGTGTAAGGAGACAACAGCTTGAGTGTTTTCCAGGAGGTTGTACTTGAGTTTTCATAGCACAGTAACTTGAAGCCAAAAGTGTTGATACTGAGAAATGCTTTTGGAACAGTGTTGTTTTGGTCATCCCAACTGGTGGTTGGGGTTGATGATTTTTAGACATTATATAAAAATTTCTCTATTTGGTAGTTATAGTCTAAAATAACATGGCTATTCTTAAGTCTTTTTTTCTTTCTAATTTCTTTTCTCTATTCTTAAATCATGAGCAAATATATTTGCTAACTCTGTACTGTGGTCCTGACCAATGGAATATGTATTGTGGATTGAAACTCATGAAGTTTCAGGCAGAGGTTTTGGTAAAGAATACTACATACAAAAGTGTGTGTGTGTGTGTGTGTGTGTGTGTGTGTGTGTGTGTGTCTGGATAGAGGGGGAAATGAAATATGGGGAAGGAGAAACTTCTTTTTAAAGAAAGTAAAAATGAAAGACTCTGATATGAACTTCAACTAATAAATGTAGTTGATAACTTAGTGGAGCTAATTCAGCAAGCATGGAGAAAATATTCAGGTGTTTTTATTATCTGTAAAGCATCTACATCAAAATTATCAGAGAAAATTTTTAGTATCTTTTTAGTGTATCTTTACAGTGTGGGCATATTAACACAATAATTTGTGTTATTTGTGTAAATCTTGTGTAAAGATACTAAAAATAAAAATTTTAGTATCTTTACAGTGTATGGGCAAATTAACACAATAATAAGATACATTTCTTTTTAAAAAGATCTCCACTTTCCTTATTTGGCAAATATTAATAGATCTTTGTTAAACTATATTCATAATAAAGATTTTTCAATCTGTTTATTAATCAGTTGAGAATAATTAAGACAGTTTTCTTATGTTCAGATGTAAAAATGCTCCTACTTTATCTGAAATTGTTGATGTTTCATGTTGAGGATGGAATGGAATTAAAATCAGGTGACACTCAGGAAAAAATGTGGCAGGATGATTTCATGGAGTTTTAAATTTAGATCAGTCATAGTCAGGACCTACAAGTTCCCTTTCTGTATTTAATATGCATAACATTAATATTATTAATGTGTTCAATAATATGTGTAACAAATAAGCCAAAAGATGATGTTATTGGATGTGTGAGTTGTCCTTTTTCTGGGAAGTATTTAATTCACTAGCAGGAAATGGGATGGGCCTGGAATTTACATGAGGGACTTTCTCTTGTGTGAAAGAGTCCACAAGACTTTCTCTTGTGGACTCAGATGTTGTGGTTAGAAAGAGAAGGGTTATTTCTGTATTGCATGTGTCAGACAGACTGTGGTCCCCCTTTCCACCCATTTATGCAGTTAGATATGGGTTTATTGGTATAGTACCATTAATAGAGCCCTGAGAAACTTCTGAGCTTAAGTCTGGCAGGGATAATGTAAGGAGGCATGGACTAATCATGAGGGGAAAGAATTACTTCTACCTTTTCTCTACCCCTACCTCGGAAGACTTCATGGTATCTTATTTCAGTGTGTGCAAGCAAACAGCCCTACACAGCTTCAACACCAACAAAATCTCTACCGTGTTTGGGATATCTAATAGTTATAGGCATTGCCCCCACATCAGTGGTACTATTGTACGCTACCAGAGTTGGGACTCTCTGGCTTAGTTTCCCTCCATCCCTCTCTCCCTCCCTTGTCTCACTTTCTCTGGCTTTCTCTCTCTTTCAAGCCTTCCTTTCCTTTTTTTTTTTCTTTCCTTAGAATCTCCTATATTCCCTGTTTTCCTTTCTTCTCTCCCTCTTGCCATCTTTCTTGACTTTCCTTTCTTTGAGAATCATTTACAGCCCAAATGGCAAAATTAGTTAACTCCTAAGATCATCTTTTTGAGGAATAATAATCTATGTGAACTTCAATACCAAGACCAAATGCTTAAGTAGTTGTGTGGACACTATTGATATCAGGTGAGAGAATTTCTTGAATTGGAAGGAAAGGTTTCACAATTGATTAATTGAAATAGAATGTGTAAAGTCACTGAGCCCAAAGGAGCAAGTACAAATTCACTAGGATTATGCAGGAAAATAAAGAGGAGGAAGTTTCACAATGTTTGTGTTCTTACCACAAACGTGGCTAGAGTTTGACCAAATGGACAAGGGTTCTTCCTGATGCCGAGCTGAGCATCTTCTACCCTGTCTTACATAAGTAGTAGAGGGTCTTTCTCATGTTAATGTAGTGTAAATTTATGTGAAGAAAGTGGAAACAAGTGATGGAGCCTCATATACCAAGCTCGCTTCCTTTGGGGGAAAGATCTGGGAAGAGTTTTGGCGGTGTACGAGCAACAAAGGCATAAGGAGGGGAAGCAGCTGAATTGTATTGAAAAGGGTGTAACTCGAACCATGTGCTAGAGACCTTCATGGACGTAGTAGACCCATTGCATCTTTTGCTGACTTGATAGTGGCTTCTGTTGGCAAACCAAATGTTACTGGATTACTTTACTCACTAAACCCTGCAGATGCCGTTACTGACCGAAAGGAAACCTCAGAGGACAGAGGTCTATAAGTCAGCAGAAGTACACAAGGAATAATCATCTCAAAGGGAGCTTCTGAGTCATTGTTCTTTAAAACATGTCTATGGAACCATTAAGTGTTACAGATAGCACAGATCAGCCCTAAACTGTGATTTAGTTCAGCATTGGCAATTATTAATTTATAATAATCATTACTTTATCTAGTATGAACCGTGATAACCTTTCTTTGAGTTCTTAAATCTAGTTTTGTAATACATCAAATTAAATGTAAAGACTAGTATGACAACCTGTTGAATGGTGACCCTCCTTTTTTTGTGGATCTCAGATCTCTATCTCTGAGTAAGAGGAAATCATCCTGCTATTAGTTCTTTCCTTTAGCAAGTTTACATTTCTAAAATATGCAATTAATAGTATGTTTTCTTATTAGCATTCTAAAGTGACTTTTAGATTTCATGGATGGGGATCGTTCAGTGTTTCTCAATCTATTCTGTGGAGTTTTAAAAAATCTCAGGCAAAAATTCCTAATATGCTAGCAGCTAGAAGAATAACTGTCATTGGAATGACCTTTTCAGTGAATAATTTGGCAGACACTTGATGGACAGCATTCTCCCATCTCTCTGCCAGCCTTTTACTTCTTGCCACAAAATGAAGGAGCAAAATTTGAACTCCAGTGATAAGATTCTCAACAGCTATTTGTTGCATATCTCCCTCGGTGCAGTTCCACAAAATTTGAAAGCTCTCTCTCTCTTCAAGGTATTTTTCATTACCTGGAGAAAATGTGTCCTTTGGGGAGGGATTCTAAAACAGTAGTACAGGTGCTGAATCAAATTTCCCAGGTGTGTAAGGGACTCTGTTGTAAGGTTGCTAAATAGTACTGGTTTGGTGTATTAAATGGCGCTCTAGTGTTCTATTATAAGAGTTAACACAACTGCCAAGGGTGCCTCTCCATACAGCAAGAGAACAACTTTGACTCTGAAGCAATATGGACTATGAAATACCCACTTGAGACATCCAAAAAGAAAAAAAATAAAATAAAAGCATTTACTAGTAAAATGAAGGCAATTAGTTTGCAAGTAAACACGTTTTTGATATGTGGCCCTGGGTGACATGTAAATTCCAAAGACAAATATTTTCTGTGGGAAAAAAATCATTTTGAAAGATATTTTCCCTTGATCTGAGCATATTACCAGAACAGGATGCGTATCGATGGACAAAATATATAGTTTCACCAAGTATATTTTTGATAGTGCTACCTTTGTCCAAGAACAATTTTTCTGTGCTTTTGGGGCATAGATTATAAAGGTGACATACTGTTCATGTGTTTGCTTTCCCTTCTTTCTAGAAATTATGGCACATGAACTCTGGGGCAGTGTACGTTTTGTTCACTGTTGTATCTTTAACCCCTGGAACAATGTCTAGTCAGTCAGTAAATATTTACTGAATGAATGCATGAGCAAATTATATAAAATAACCTCTAAATATATTTTCATCTTTTCTGTTTAGTATTTCTGTTGTTCAGTGCCCCAAGACTGGGGCCTTTTCATTCAGTCTTTTCAAGTTGGAATCTTAATCCTGTTTCACTGTTTTTCATTCAACAAGAATGTCAACCACGTGCCAGAAAAAGTTAGAAACATTATCTATGATCCTCATACAGGGAGGTGCTTTCATCCCATTAGCTTCTTTCTGGAGAGTTCATGGATTTGCCTCTGTGTTCATCCAGCTGACAAGCAGAATCCCCAAAGTCGCATTTAAAAGACTGGAAAGAAAAAGAATTTCTGAAGTGAAGAGGAAAAACAGCATTCAGGGAAAGAAGTAGATAGGAGAAAATCTGACAAAAAAATTAAGAAGAGGGAGTCACACCTAGAGTCCAGTGAGGGTTATCACCTCACAGGAGGAAGAAGAGGACATGAAGGGAAAGGTCTCCGGAGAAGTTGCAGAGAGAGAGAGACAGACTGATCAGGAGATACAAAGAGGACAAAAAGCTTTGGTCAAGTAAGAGGTGACCTCAGATGAGCACTTCATGTGTGCTAAGCCATACTATGTAACTAGTGGAAGTTTGGCTTTTGGCTATATTGATTTAGAAACCAAATTACAAACATTAATTCTGCTATTAACAACAAGCATCAGGTAATTTGGTTTCTAAATCAAATCTTCCTTTGAACTATCACTCTAAAACATGGGTACAGCTTTCCTGTAAATTTCTGATTTCTCTCTTATTTTTCTTTAGTGAGAATTAAGTTCAGGAGTGGGATATGAGGAACAATCTCATGTGAAATTCTTGAACAAAGTTCTTTCCTTTTTCTGTCCTGTATAGTTACGTAGTTCACAACTTTTTTCCCTCTGAGAACGTGAAGGCCCTCTTTTTACTTCATATGGGACTTCAATATAGCCTATGATGCTCTGAAAGAGCATAAAATATGGTATTCCATTTTACCACAGAGGAAGAAATTATAGCTAGAAGAGGTCATGGAAGTATAAGTCCCCATACCAGAATCTAGGTCTCTTGACTCTTCATCTGTGGCTGGTTCTCTTCCCAACTTCAATCACCTGCCATGTATCTCACTGTGTGGATGTAGTTCAAGCCTACATGGGATTAGTGGGTGAAGTGGCAGGGAGACCGAGGCAGATTCAATATGACAAATAATTTTTTTAACTGTTAGGTCTATCCAGATATGGAAAAAATGGGCTTCTACAAAAAGGAATTAATTCATCTGTTTGTTCATTGATTCATCATAGAATATTTATCAGGTGCCGTCTACTTTCCAGATGTTGGGTTACTTAGCAGACATGTGACAAAGGGCAAGATAGCAGTGGTCTTTGCTGCCAGTACACAAACAGCCTGTTACAGGCAGACACACACAAAATAATAGCAATAATGGATTAAAGTGTAATAAGGTGAACACAGGCCACTATGGGAACTCAACATATACTCAACCTAAGGAAAGAGCTGGGGAGGGACATTTGGGGAAGGTTTCTTAGAGGAAGTGAGGCATTAACCAAGCTAGTAAAAGTGGAAAGAATATTTTAGAGTGAATATCACTGTATGTTCAAGAAAATGAAAAATGTGGAGTGTGCCTGCCATGCGGGATCTAAGATCAGGGAAGGATGGAGAGAGAGGGCTGGAAAGTAGGAGGAGGCCAGGTCTGGAAGGGCCTAGATAGCCAAAGTAAGGAGCCAGACATTTTCCCAAAAGTTGACAGACATTTTTTTGATCAAGTCTAGAAAATATAAGAGACTTTTCTAAAATTCTATGTGGAGTATGAAGAGTAGCAATGCAATAAATACCCATGTACCTAAGACCTCATTTGGAGGAAAAAAAAAAAAAGGACATTGCCATTATCTTTAAAGCTCCTGTGTACCCTTTGCTGATCCTCTTTATTTCATTTTTATCTTGAATCATCATTCCTTTACTTTTCTTTATAATTTGACCACATATTTTTATATACCTAAGGATTAGATTGTTTAGTTTTATATGACTTTTAACTTCATAAATGGGACTAAACTATAAAAATCCATCTACAACTTGCTTTTTCTTCTTGGTATGTTATTCATGAGAAGTATACATTTTGCTACATGTATCTGTTACCCATTTCTTTTCTCTGTTGTATAGTTGTCCAGTTTTCTTTTAATGGACATTGGTGTTATTTCAAGGTTCTTATATGCACCGTGACTATAAACCTTCTTGATATATCTGAAGAGCATGTGTAAGAGTTCCATCTAGGAAATATACCTAGGAAGAAGAATGTTCATTCATAGAACATGCCACTTCTCAAATATATTACATAATGACACATTATTTCACATGGAATTTTTATTTTTTCTATACCACTAAGTGTAAAAAATTCCAGATGTTCCACATGACAAAACTAAAAATTGCCAAATTTTAAAATTTTGGCAACTTTACAGGTATGAGATATTTCATTATAATCAAGCTTAAGCATATTTTAATACAATCGTTTACCATTTAGATTTTCTCTTTTGTGATGTTCCTATTCAAGACTTTTGTCCACTTTTCTATTGGGTTTTTACTTTTTCTTATTGATTTGTAGGAATCCCTTTACAAATTCAGAACACTGATCATTTGTAGATAATATATAAATAGAAATATCTTCCCCCACTAGGTGATTTGTCTTTTCACACCTGTTTGTCTTCACCTCTCAATTTTAACAGTCAAATTTATCAACTTTTTTATGTTTGAATAATTCTTTAAGAAATCAGACCCTACTCCAAGATTATAGGGAGATTCTTCTTTGTGGTGTAAAAGGTTTATAATTTTGTCTATTTAAAATTTTACTTCACCTGGCATCAATTGTTTTGCATATGGTGTGAGATAGGGGTATGATTTTTCCCCCATATAGATGAACACTTGTCAGATACCATTTATTATAAAGTCTGTCTTTTCTCTGTCTGTCTGCACAGCTAGTTCTGTCAAAATTTGGATTTCTTTTTATTTCTGTTGTCTGTTTCTGGATGCACTAAACTATTTCATTTGTCAACCTATCTATTCCCGTGTTAATACTATGCGTGCTTAATTACTCTGCCTTTATAATAGCTTGTGATATCTGTCAAGGCAGGTCTCCCATGTTGTTCATCTTCTTCAGGAGTGGCTGGACTGTTCTTGGTCCTTTGTTCTTCCACTTAAATTTTAGAATGGCCTGCCACATTTCAAAACTAAAAACTGATTGCATTTTGTTTGAGATTGCATTCCACCCATAGATGAGTTTGGGGAGAGATGACATCCTAACAATGCTGATTCTTCAAATCAATGATAATGCTGTATCTCCATTTATTTACACCTTCCTTACTGCCCGTCAGTAAAGGTTGATGATCTATCTCTTCAAAAAGATCATGTACGCCTTTGAATTTGTTTCCAAATACCTGGTATTTTTTAAGCAATTACAAAGAATATTAAAAATATTTTGTTTGTGTGTGTTGCTAGAATACATAATTCAATTGAATTTTTTTTAGGCCAGAAAATTTCCTGAAGACTTACGTGAACTCTTGTTAATTTAACTAAAGTTTCTCTTAGGGGTTTCATACAATCCTAGCATTTATGAGTACTAATTGTTTTATTTCTTCCTTTCAAATTCTTTTATTACTTCATTAACCCTTTCTTGCCTTACTGTGCTAAGACCTCCATTACTGACTAGAAGTGATGATAGCAGTTGATTTTATTCATGATCTTAAGAGTGTGCTCAATTTTCACTGTTGATTGTGTTTTCACTGTCCGGATACATTATCTACTATATATGTCACATACATGTGATTTTTACTTGACTCTTACATATATATTTATGATTTATGTTATTTACGTATAGAAGCATTTTATAACACATTTATGATATAAATATATATTTATATTTAGTTTTTATCCTATATATGTGTATTAGTGTACATATATGTGTGTGTACATGTACATATAGACACATATATATCATAATCTAGGGTGAAAAGTAGTTAATTTTTTATTTTCTTACTAAGATTACAAATAAGACCATCCACTGTCACCACTTCTGTTCAACACTGTACTGGAGGTCTTAACATAGTAATGCAAGAAAGAAAAGTGTAACAATAAATGAAAGTTTTTTGTTTTTCCGGTTTTAGGGAGGGTTTTCTTAGTTCCTCGTTTACTAAAAGTTTTTGGTATGAATGAATGTCAAATTTTACTAAACATTTTTTTCTGTATCCTTTGAGGTAATTAAAAGTTTTTCTCCTTTAACCTATTAATATGGTGAGTTGTATTGATTTTTCTAATTTAATTCAAATTTGCATTCCTAGGTAGTTCCAAATTGGGAATAAACTGTTATTTTATATATATATATATACATACACATAGAGAGAGAGGACTAGGTTCAATTTGTTAGTATTTTCTTTAGGACTTTTTGTGTCTATGCTCTTGAGAAAGACTGTCCTATAATTTCTGTTCTTGAACTCTGACTAGTTTAGTGGAAAATTTTTGATGGGAGTAGAGATCTGATTAGTTTTGAGGTTTGGCTCTAATGTGGAGCATAATTGGAAGCATAAAGGAGTATCATCTTCTTTCCTACAGAGACAAGTATTTCATTCATAGATTGGATGTGCTACAGAGAATTCTTGGTTACCATATGGTCCACAAGATTCTTTCCAACCCTAAAATATGATGGTTCTATAGTTTATTATCTTTGTCATGATCATTTACCTCATTGCTAGAAGACTTAGGAAGGATAGGGGATGAAAAGAAAGGCAGATGTTGCCCTGGTAAGTGGAAGTATATTTCAAAATATAACACTGTCATAAGAATGATTTTTGAAAACATTTACTTAGAGTGTCCATGGTTCCATACTTCCTGAAATTAATTCATGAAACGTTTTCTACTATTCTCAGCAACTTGCTATAGAATGTGCAGAGAAACTATTTAAAATTGAGTTTTGAACTTTGAACATGTTCTTTTTCAATCTCACCTGATAATAATGCCAAGTGCACCAAATCTTTTCCATCCACTGGAGATGAGAACATTCTCCCTGTGATGTTTAAACTTAATTCCAGAGTCCCAGTCCCACCGATAATCATTCTCCTTTCCCCTATACATTAAAGTGGTGTCCTTAATTGCTATAATATTCACAAGGAGACCATTGGAACTGGAGTGCTTTCAGTTGAAGAATAGTACTGTAGGTGATAAAGATAAGTGGTATTGAGAACTACCCAATTTACTTCAGTGAATTCAATCTTTCTTAGGAGGCAAGCGATCCATGATACATTTACCTGAACTTTTAGAGTGATAAGGGAAATGTTTGGCATGCATTCAGGACCACAGAAACTTTAAAGGTTTATCTCAATAGAATAGTGTTGAGAAAAATGGTCTATTTACTTATAGGCTACAAGGACAGTATAAATTTCAAGTTCTTTCAAGTCTGGGAGTTTGCAGAATTGTTATCAATGAGAAATATAAGTGCTACTAAAGTCAGAGTATACTTTTCTCTTTTCTCTTGTTCCTTTTGCCTTTATAGAAGAATTGTGCATCTGTGGGGGTGAATAGGGAAGGCAGCTCTGCTCTGCTACTGAAGCTTTTACTGAAACATTATCAAATAAATCCCTGTCCGGAGCAGATGCCCCATGCTGGAGAAGTTCTGGACAGTACAACGTTAACAACTAGCCCTTTCCTATCCTAATGGGACCAGTGCTGCACAGCTTCATTTGCTAAGCTAGGCTTGTTACATGATGTTTTCAGCGTGGCCATGGCCTTCTGTTTTATGCCGAGTGAGCCTGCTCAGGTGTCGTGTATAAAACCTGTGGCTCATGTTGATGGAGTGCGTGTACCGGTTGGGGGACTAGAGAAGGTTTCTCTTGGTAGCTCATGTTAGAGGAGTCACTTTTGCTTCTTTGTTCTGGTTTTTATTAGATTTCCCTAAAAAGTTCATGTTTGTTATATTATGTACCATATATGCCTGTATATATGGCACAGTCAAATATCATTTTCCCAGTGAGGCCATGAAAACTTTTAAGGAAATAGGTAAAATAGCCAAATGTCTACTTAAGTTTATGTATTAACTTAATTAAACATACGTTTTTATAATTGCATTTGTAACATTTATTAGTGATATTAATACCTTGCTGTTGTAGGAACTTTTTTTTTTTTGGTCTTTTACACTGGTTTTCTTAACATAGCATCCTTACTTCCATCTGAATTGTTTGGGATACCTGATGTTCTTGAATCTTTGTATGATACTGTCACTATAAATGTTATCCTAGGTTGTGCACAACATTTAGAGATGTTAAAGGTTTCTTTTTTTGTTTTTGTTTTGTCTTGGTCCTATAGGTAATAAGTGGGTGATTTCCACTTTATTGCTTTTTACAGTGATATATAAATGCTTATTTGCAAGCATATCCAGTACTTACATAACTGTGGGATCAACCCCCAAGAAAACTGATTCCCTGTTAAATTTCTTTTGTTCCCAATTTATAGTTATTAGTGTCTGAATTAGCTCAACCTCCATGTTTTAGTGGCTGAATGCAATAGTTCATTTCCATACAAACTCTACTGCGGTTCTGAGTGGCTCTGGGTGCACCAGCCTCCATGAAGTCACTCAGTGATCCAGAGTGACAGGCACGGTCATCTGGGATACCTGGCTGTCTTGTTTGGTGCATCATCAGAGCTGACAGCTCTGGGGTGTCTCACACAGGCATTTAAAAACTGGCTCAGAAGTGGAACATACTGCTTCAGCTCATTGATCGAAACTCATCAATGAAGATGTCCGTGGGGCAGTGTAATGTGTTCTTCCCCTATACTAGGAAGAACTGATGGTAGGACAAGTGCCATCAGGCTGTACAACACCACTCAAGACTTAGATTGCTTGCAGATTGTTGTAGGCTTATGTGGACATTGTTAAAATAAAATAATTGAGAGTGGCCCCAAGGTGCAAGAAGCATTTTAGTCTTGAGGACTAAACTGGGAAGACGCTCTCCCCTAATATCTCATATACAGTATCAAATGGAGAAAGAGAGAAGTGGAAATATATTAAAATTTCATTGGGCTCCCTTATAGATTAAATTCCCTAAGAAATATTAAGAAAGTCTCCCCAAACAAAAATATATTTACTCCATCTCCTAGTATAAGTAGCTACTAGTAACACTCATATTGCTCATGTGAGTAGTTTAAAAACCCAAATGCCCATCAATTGCCTTAAAGCTTGTCAATAGTCATGAGGTAGATAGCATTTATAAGGTGAAAGTGTATGTTCCTAGCTTACCAGCCAAAGAAGTCATAAATAAGTACTTAGCCTTCTCTCAAGCAGTCCTGTTCCTGTCCTCTTGCAGACCATAAACTACATTTAAAGAATAAAATCTAAGGCCTTAAAAAAAAAACAAAACCCTAGTCTGGCCTTGACATTTCAGACAGCCCACATCATTGAGTGGTCCCCATGCTGAACTTTCCAGCTCTGTGCCCTTAGTATCCTTTGTTCAATATGGAATTTCCCCCCGCTCACCCACATCCAGCTCTCTTCCCCACTGACATTTTTATCTGAAGGAAAGCATGTGGTCTTTCTAGGTTCAAATCAAACATTCCTTTTTCAGGGAGTCTTGAGTCCTGCTCTCCCAGAGCAGTGTCTTTTCTTCATCCTAATCATCCAGCCACTACTTATTTCCAACTGCCTCTAGTTCAACCACTCTTGTTCAAGCTTCCATCCTCTCTCCCTCTGAAAACTTTCCACCTGCTCTCCTGCCTCCACCCTTGCTCCTCCATAGTCTATTCTTACCTAGAAACAAGAGTGAATTTTTTAAATACAGGTGAGATCAGATCCCTCCTCTGTTCCAAGTCATCCAGTAGCTCCCCCGTTCATTTAGAATTGCTTGACCTTAAAAAACAAAGAGCCAACTATTTTATATGCGAAATGAGTTTATTTAGAATAGGGGAGAATTGCAATTCGGCAAGCAAACTATGGCAAACCATAGCCAAGTCAGGAGAACAGAGGGGAGGGGGGCTGCTTTTATAGGGCAAATGAAAAATCTGGGAGGGACTTTTACGGCTTCTCATTGGCTAAGTGTGGCAGTTTCTCATTGGCTGGGCTGTTGCTGGGCAAGGAGATATTCTTCCTTCCTCCTGCTAGGGTATGTAAAGTAAGGTTCTTCCTGTTAGGGGATGCAGGATATGCTTCTTGTGGTGGCTAGTAGTGCCTGAGAGCTCCCACTTCAGGGCCTCTTAATTCCATTTTGTTGAGGTTTCCTTTATTTGTTTTCACAAAGTTAAAATCAAATTCCTTCCGATGGATAGATTATTTTTCTGTTGATGCTATAAGAAATCACCACAAACTTGGTAGCTTAAAATGATATAAATTTATTGCTTTATAGTTTAGAATTTTACTGGGCTAAAACTCAGGGGTTGGCAGGACTGAGTTCCTTTCTGGAACTCTAGGGGAGAATCTGTTTCCTTGACTTTCCAGTTTATAAATGTCAGCTGCATTTCTTGGCTCCTAGTCCCTTTTCATCCTCAAAGCCAACAATGGCCTATTGAGTCTTTCTCATGCTTTATCAGTCTGCCACTGACTCTTTTTCCTCCCTCAGCCACATTTAAAGGTCCCTTGTGATTTCATTGGACACACCCAATAATCCAGGGTAATCTTGTTGTTTTAAGGCCAACAGATTAGCAATATTAGCTCCATCTGCTACCTTAATTTCCCCTTGGCATCTAATGCAACATATTCACAAAGTTCCAAGAATTAGGACATGGCTGTCTTGGGGCAGGTGATAGGTCATTATCCCCCTCCCCCTCACAGTGGATTACAAGGCCCTTATTATCTAGCCCTTGTTACTTCTCTGACCTCATGCCCTCTTACTTTCCCCTGTACTGGTTTCATTGATCTTGCTGCTATATATAAATGCCTGATGTGCTCTCATCTTGGAGCTTTGCCCTGATGGTTTCATTCCTCCAAAGATCTACATAGCTACCTATCTTACCTCCTTTACACCTTTGCTCAAAAATTACCTTCTCAGTGGTCTATCCTGACCATACACTCTATTTAAAATTGCAGCCTGCCCCTGGCCTGCATTATGATCTTTGTGTTTGTTTGTTTGCTTTTTTTTTTTTAAGATTTTATTTATTTGTTTGACAGAAAGAGAGAGAGCTCACAAGCAGGGGGAGTGGCAGACAGAGAGAGAAGCAGGCTGCCTGCTGAGCAAGAGGCCAATGCAGGACTCCATCCCAGGACCCTGGGATCATGACCTGTGCCAAAGGCAGACACTTAACCAACTGAGCCACCCAGACACCCCTGATCTTTGTTTTTTAATAGTTCTCACCCGCATCTCTCATCGTAAGCGAGTTAACTTTGCTTGTTGTCTATAGTATAAGTTCTTCTAGAACTTGGATCACTGTCCGTTTTTTCTTTTGTTATGTCCCCAGCACCTAGAAGAGTGCCTGCCACATTGTAGCAAGCAATAAATATTTATGGAATTATTAATTCACTTTGTTGTTTCTTTTCAGCTTTATTGAGGTGTATTTAGTATACAAAAAGTTGCATGTATTTGGTATGCATATTTTGGTGAATTTGGGCATGTGTATACACCTGTAATACCATCACCACAATCAAGGTAATAAACATACACCTCACCTCCAAAAGATTTGCTGTGTCTCCTTGCTTTTTAATTTTTTTTTTTAATTCTGTGGTGAGAATATTTAACATGAGATCTATACTCTTAAGTTTCTTAGGGCACAATTCAGTATTGTTAACTGTAGACACTATGTTCTTTAGAATTTATTCATCTTTGCAACTGTAACTTTATACGCATTGAACAACCATTCCCCATTCTTGCCCTCCCAACCCCTCTGGCAACCACTGTTCTATGCTTCTGTGAATTTGACTATTTTAATTTTTTTCATGAATGCAATTATTTATGTGCATCTGATTTTCCCCATAGCCTTCATGAAGGGGCCATGACATGGCTGGCTTGGGGTCTTCTTTGGTGTCTAGCTTGGAAACTGGATCATTAGAGACACTTGGTATATGTCAAGGTGAATTACCAAAATAGGGTCCTGGGTGGGAGGCATGAAGAAGCCTTTCTCATTTTATTAGTCTAGACTGGATTTCAGAAACAAAGTTAAGGAGAGTTTCAGGCAATTTCATAGTGTAATTCAGGAGATGGGCTAGGTTAGCGAGGTATTGGAAGAGTGTCTGTATTCTTATTAAAATTTGGGGTATCACTATATTGCTTCTTGAAATTACCCCCTCTAGGTCTTCAGCCCTGAGGGCTCTTTTGTTCTTGTCTCATGGAGGGAGTTATGGAAGAGAATATTTAATCATTCAGTGCATTGTCAATGTGGATGATGAGAAATATCCTGTATTTTCTATCCTATGCTCCTGCCTCTGAAATAGTTCTTTTCCCTCTGAGTAAATGAATTGAGGAGTGAAGATTTGGAAGACCAAGTGTTATTATTTTTTTTAAATAAGGTTTTGTTATAAAAATAAATGCAATCTATATTTTATCATTTCAGTTCAGGCCCTAAGCATGCACAGTAGTTACCTTTCATGAAATGTTCTTGCAATAATGCTATTTCACTGGGCTTTGTAATGAAGCTTTGATTTGCATCGCTATCCTGAGAACTTTCTGACAATGCTAAGGTAATATTATGAAGGCAGAAGGAAATGAAATGAAATGATGGTAATGCGTGTCCATTGTGAAAAATGTTAAGTTGCCAAGGCAATGTCATATCGATAATATTTTCATAAATTAAATTAAGATACATACAGCAAATAAATATTGCATTTCTCTTTATTATCACTTCAAATACGTGAGGATAACTATTAGAATTAAACCCAGAAATTAGACATAAAGCATCTCAGCCAAAATGAGAGATGCACTATTCATGGACTCAACCTGACGTGCTCTCAAGATTCCTGTCACGTTTATTGCAGGCTTTCAGTCTCTCACCCTCGGTATGCTCAAGCAGCCTCTCTGCTGGGCTCCTCTGCTTCCTGAAGCACAATTTCTGTTGAGAATTAGTGGGAGAGTCACTATAATGCCATTTAGCCCCACTTACACACGGCACAAGCCACCCTCTGGTTTAAGTTCTATTCTTTTAATAGTCAAGCCGGTTTCAGTTTTTCTGCCTTCCTTCCTTCCCTTTTCTCTTTCTCGAGGGGGTGTTTGTTTTGCGATGGTCAGTAGTATAAGTGGTTAAAATGGCCTGCCTGGAAACAATTTCACTGTATTGGCTTGCTAGAAGTTTTCGAGATGAGAGAGCGCCCTCAGTTTTCTCAGTTTCCCTGTGAGATGGGAAAAGCTGAGACCTACTCGACAGGCTTGACGATGTGAAGAGCTCAGCACTGTGCCAAGAGCCAGTAGTGAAGAGTGATACTTAACTTGGACCTAAGGATCTGGGTTTAAATGCTACACCTTCAAATCGGTTGTTAAAAAATTAATAGGTAGTGTTGAGGTCGTGTATGCTCATTGTAGAAGAATTTAAGAATGCGGTATCGGTGATCAAAAGGAAGAAATTAGGAGTTACTGCAATCCTACTACCCCCGACAAAGTATAAATACAACGTTTTAATATTTAGGTGTATACACTTTTAAATTTTATTTTTTAATAGAAATGGGATCATAATGCATGTGTTTTCTTGGTAATATATGCCCCCACCCCTGGTAAATAAATTCTAGGACTCTTTCAACATCAGTTTGTTTCTTCTGCAAAATTTCTGGAAATAGCTGCCAAAGAACGTTCCTATCTTGAACATATCACAGTGTTAGTGAAGTGGTGTCAGTTTGTTATTTTAATTACAATGCATATTCCAAATGCCTCCATTTCCTTAAAAAAAAGTTACATCAAAGTTGAACTAACCACAAAATATAAAAATAAGGTGTCATGTAAATCCGTTTAATTTGCTTTATATAAATAAATTCACTCAGTAAGCATTTGTACCCTTACTGTATGCCAGGTACTGCCTTTTATTTCACTTAATGTTTTTAAAGTTTATTTTTTTTCTTCTCAGTCTCTAGTTTATCATGATTAGTCATAGTGTAACTTGGATGGTAGTATTTATTCCTGAGATTTCTCATGTACTTGATTGTTGATCGTAACAATAGTTCTGTGACCTATGTAGAAGCTGTGTTATCTTGGAAAAATCACCCAACCTCTCTGATACAAAGGATAATTATCTTTAAACAGGGATTAACTTTTACATGCATCACAGAGATAACCTATTATCTTCTGACTTACCGCTTCCAGCAATTCTTAAGTTGATTTTCTTGAGAGAGACATTTTTGCCCTGTTCTATACTTAGAGGATTATTAGCTTTTATACCTCTCTTTTATTTCTCAGTTTATTTAGTCTAGGGATATATAAAGCTGATTTCCATTTATTATTCAGCATTGGAAAATACAATAATAGAGCAATCAAGTGGAAGGCAAAGGAGAGGAAATGGGCTTTTCAAAAATACATATCTAAACATGTTAATAGTAATGTCAAATGTCAGTGGACTCGATGGCAGAGAAACCCCCCCCCCATTTTTTTAAAGAAAAAGAACATATTTCTGAAGGTAGGGATGGGAAATTCACCACTTTTATCCAGTACTCATAGTGAAGGAAGCCTTCCAGAAACATTCTCATCAGAAGAGCTGGTTTTCACTTGAATAGTTTACCCCCTTCAATGAAAAAAACTCCCTTTGCATCTATAAATTGGTTGCAGCATTCCTTCATTAAGATTATGCATTACTTAATACTTAGCTTATCAGATGAACATGCAAAAAGCTGGAAATGAAAGATTTTATGTGATACTATGATTGCCACCAACTTTGAAGCCGAAAAACCTAGGATTGTCAGTAGCATGAGAATGTACTATATATCTTCTATTCTTTTTTTTTTTAATATTTATTTATTTGAGAGAGAGAGAGAATAGCAAGGAGTAGGAGCAGAGGGAGACAGAGAGAAACTTAAGCAGACCCCGCACTGAGAACAGAACCCCATGGGGGGCTCGATCTCACAACCCTGGGTATTTCTCCAGGGAAGATAAAAATATTTATTCAAAAAAGATACATACATGCATGTGTTTATGGTACCATTATTTACAATAGTCAAGATATAGAAGAAACCTGTGTGTCTATCAATAAATGAATGGATAAAGAAGTTGTGATATATACGGAATATTACTCCATTACATCATAAAGAAGAATGAAATCTTGCCATTTGCAACAACATGGATGGACCCAGAGGGTATTATGCACTCATGCTCTCTCTTGCTCTTTCTCTCTCTAAAATAAATAAATGAAATCTTTAAAAAAATAAAAATAAAAAATAATCATAATAAAATCCAGATTTAGTCTGTGCTTTGTACTTATTATTTTATCTCTGTATATATGCATATATGTGTAAATATACATTTACACACATAATTTATACACCCACAATACATGTGTGTATACTATAGAGTATATATAATGCATTGTGATCACACTTCCTTCATTATACTATTTTTCTAGAACTAAGTAATTAATGCATATTAATAAAAATTTCAAATAATTTCCTAAAGAAATATAAAATTACCCACAATATGATTAAGCCTGTCAGTCCACCCATTTGTTTGTTCTCAAAGTCATTCCTATCAGCAGGGACACTCTTCCTTCAGCCTGAACTGGTTGCTCTTAAGGTCAAAGCACAGCTACAATGCAGAGGATCCCCTTCACCTTTCTAGCAGGTGGAGTCCCCTTTTTATCATTATTTCGTATTGTCTCATTTTTGGTTTATTCCCTTATTTTCATAAAGTACACTTTTCAGTAGTTTCTAAGAAATATTGCGTGAGAGCAAACAAGTTTTGAGACCGCGTATTTCTAAAAAATGCCTTCCTTCTGCCATCATGCTTGATTTGTAGTCTGGCTGCATTTGTAACTGTTGGCTGGAAATCTCTTCTGAAATTTGAAGTCATTGCTTTTTTTTTTTTAAACCCTTCATTTTGCTTTAGAGAAGTGTGGTCCCGTTCTCATTCTAGAGCCTGTCCATGGACTCTTTTTTCTCTTGCAAACTTAGGATCCTCTGTTTTCCTCTAGTGTTCTGAAAAGTCAGTGATACACATTGTCAAGTCTGTGTGTTTTCAGTGAGCTGAGCCCTCAGTAGGACTTTTTAATCTAGAAACTCTGCTACTCAATTCTGGAAACCTGTCTTGTATTATTTATTTGATAGCCAATGCATCTTTTTATTTTCTGCATATTTTTCTTTCTGAAATTCTGTGTTAGCTGAAGCCTAAATGTCCTAGGTCTTTATGTGTTCTCTCTTATTTTCCATCTCTGTGTCTGTCTGTACTACTTCATGGATGATTTCCTCAAATTTATCTTCCAACATCTTTGTATGTATGTATGTTTGTATCTATCTATCTATCTATCTATCTATCTATCTATCTATCTACTTTTTGGATGATTTCCTCAAATTTATCTTCCAACATCTTTGTATGTATGTATGTTTGTATGTATGTATGTATGTATGTATCTATCTATCTATCTACCTACCTACCTACCTACCTACCTACCTTTCTATTGCTCTATCTAAATTCCAGTATAGTTAACATGAAGTGTTATATTAGTTTCAGGTTTACAATATAGTGATTCAATCCCTATCACCCATTTCACCCCTCCTCCTACCCACCTTCTCTCTGGTAACCATCAGTTGGTTCTCTATAGCTAAGAGTCTGTTTCTTGGTTTCTCTTTCTTTTTTCGTGTGTTTGTTTGTTTTGTTTCTTAAATCCCACGTATGTATGAAACCATACGATATTTGTCTTTCTCTGACTGACTTATCTCACTTAGCATTATACGCTCTAGATCCATCCATGTTGTTGCAAATGGCAAGATCTTATTCTTATAGCTGTGTAAAGTCCATTGTATATACACCACATCTTCTTTATCCATCCACCTATTGAATGACGCGGATTGCTTCCCTAATTGTATTTATTAATTTTTTATTTCCACCATTGCACTCTTAATTTCTTTGAGCTTTCTTGTTTCTTAAATACTCCTTTTTATATCATGCTATTTTTATGTTATCAATACAGTATCTTTATATTGTTTTTTAATATTCAGCATTACATCTGTGTTACTTCTGAATTCCTTTTATCTAGTTGTGTTGGCCATTTATTTTAGACGTTTTTCTCCAGTATGTGTTAGCCTCAGCTGTCTGTTCATATTTAAGAAGGATCCTCTAAAAAAAGATGATTTCAGGCTCTGTATGTCTGAGGTCTGGTGGGCGGTGGGGGAGAGCATCCTTAAACTGATTGGACAGAGAGCTTCACTGGGACTCTTGAATTCTTTATCCATGAATCTTGTGTTTATCTATAAATTACCCAAAACTTAGAAGCTTAGAAAGATGAACATTTACCACCTCACGCGTATTGTTAGTGTCAGAAATGCAGGAGCAGCTTAGCTGGGTGATTCTGGGTCAGGGTCTATCAAGAAGCTGTAGCCAAGCTGTCAGGAGGGGCAGCAGTCTTCTCAATAATTGCCCAGCTCATCAAATTCACTCTTAAGTTCATTTGCAAGATTGTGCTTACACGATTGTTGGCTGTCCTTCACCGCTAGGGGGTGTCCATAAGGCTGCTTGGGGCGTGGCTGCTGAATTTCCCCAGAACGAGTGATCTGAGAAAGGAAGTGAGCATTCCTCCAAGACAGAAGTACTGTTTAGAACCTAATTCCAGAAATGACATACCAATATTTTGGCCATATTTTATTCATCTCATGGGCTAATTCTATGTAGGAAATATAGGAAGGGACTAGAGTGTAGGCAAGGACTATGAATCCAGGAAATATTGGGGGCCATCATGGAGGCAGGCTACTATGCGTCTCTTCTCAGTTTCCTCGGAGGGGATTCCTCCAGGCTCCTTGCCTCGAGCATGAAGTCTGGATGGCAGTGTTTTGGAAACCTTGCTTGGGAAGAGAAGAGGGGATCTCACTATTTGGTTATTCAGACTTTCACTTAGTTTCCTGGTCTACAGTGCAAGTGCTTCATACCACTCTCTGTGGTTATTCATGGCATCTCATGTTGTAGGTCCTCTCCGGTCAGCCTCTGTAGAGAGTGCGACTCTGATGTGTGCAAGGAGGAGAGAGAGGGACGGGCAGTCCCTGGAGCATCGAGACTGATGGGAGGAAATGGGCCAAGACCTAACTGAGCATTTTATAGGTTTTCTGTCAGTCCTCCTGCCGTCAGCCCCACACTGGCTTTCAGAGATACCTGGTTCCCCCAATTCTTGAGCTTTCCTAGGTTTTTACGGCTTCAGTTGACTTTCCTTGACTTCAGCTTTCTCCCATCTGGTAAGATAATTACTTTTGTCTCCCCTTTGCACCTTCCAACATTGTGTAGACATCACTCACCTGCTCGCATTTTCTCTCCAATTTTCTTTGTCTTTGTGGCCTTAATCTTTTTTACTATTTTACTGTCTTTGTGATAAGGTTTTAGGGTGGGTGAGTTTTTATATTTAACCTAGTATGTATTTAGTATGTATTTCCTTTTCTTTCTGCTTGTGTAATTTTCAATATATACCTTGATAACTAGTGTCTTCTGTAAAGTTTACTTTTGGAGGAAGAATTCAAAATGTTAACAGACTAATCAGCTTATTCTGCCCAAAGCTCCTGAGGTGTGAATAGAAGGGATTTTGTTTTCCATGCCTCCCTTGATTTTTGGCTGCTTCAGGATGTAAGTCTACACAGAAAGAAGAGTAGGTGGAAGTGGTCAGTAGTATAATGTCTGGAAGATAAGCTTAAAATCCTTAGGATTGTGGATTTATTTTAGACTGTTCCTTAAAGCACCAATCACAACAAACACTTGATAGTTTAACATATGCAACCACATTAAAGAAAATGTGTGAACTGCACATATAACTTAAGTATATCTGTATTTATCTTCAGTTTTCAGTATTTAAACCTGCCTGTTGTTCCTTGCCGTGTTAGGATCATGGAAAGAGAGCCATAAACAAGCTGGAAATATTTATTACAGTACCTCAAGGTGAAACCACTAAAGTCATTCCACGGGTAATTTATTACACTGCTAGATATCAGGCACATGAGAAACTATCTTGAACTCCCAAATGAAAATACTTCCCAAGTGCAGCATTTTAAGATATCATATTTAAAATATTTAAAAATTAGTAACTCTTACTTGTCTAGCACAAGCAGAAGAGTAAGATATAGTTAGAATGTTAAATTTTTTGCTGGGGGACCTAACATCTAGGTATTGTCTTGACTTTCTCTCACATACCGTCCTTCCCCAGGCAGGCTAGGCTCCTGTCTCTCCCTTCCTGATTCCAACATGAGCTTAGAACCAAATATGGTTTCCCTTGGCCAGGCAGCAGCGTGCCATCTGAGACCGCCCCAGGCAGCCACAAATTTGTTATCCTGGGGCCGTTTGTATTGTTTGTGCTTCTAATGCCAATTCTTATTTACTTTCTGTGGTCTTCTTTTGTTCATCTATCTTCTCCTGCGATTCATAATTTATAACTATAGTTTTAATTATTCAAAATAGTTATTTTTAGACATCTAAACTTCTTTTCTTGGACTGTCTTGTGTATAAATGTCATTATCCCCAATGAGACTGCTTAGTTTCCAGAGTAGAGGATTTATTCTCTTGCTCGTTTGTGTATCCTGTGGTGTTACGCAGGCTTTCTCAACCTCGGCGCTCACTAGTGACATTTTGGACTGGCTGATTCTGTATAATGAAGAGGCTCTTTCCTGTGCTTTGTGAATTGTAGGTTGTTTAGCAGTATCCTTGGCCTCTCCCCACAAGATACCCCACAGTAGCACCCCATGCTTACCCCTATATTAATAACAACCAAAATATCTCCAGTCATTGTCAAATGTCTGCTATGGGGGCTGAGGGGGAGGGGGGGAGAGGCAATCCCGCTGGTGGAGTGGAACACACTTCGGGAAAAGACCTGAAATAAGTTGCCTAACACTGGAGGTAGAGACGGGATAGGTTGAGAAGGTTCAGAAATCTAATCTTACTGCAAGACTCAGGGATACAGAGGGAGCAAAAAGATCAAAGCTCCCAACTCCTTCTGGAGAGGTGATTGACAGTGCCATGAATTGGCGTCTGCAGGTCTGTTCTCGGCACCAGAGGTTGAAAATAATTTTAAAGGTATTTATTTACTTATGTATTTATTTATTTGAGTGTGCGGAGGACTGTGGGGAAGGCAGAGGGGAAGGGAGAGGGACAAGCAGACTCTGAGCTGAGCCAGAGCCCGCACAGGGCACGATCTCATGACCCTGAGATCATGACCTGAGCCGAAACCAAGAGTAGGACCCTCAACAGACTGAGCCGCCCAGGTGCCTGGAAAACTATTTGAAATGAGCAGCTGCCAAGCTACCAAGTGGGGCCAAGGGATAGCATGCCTGTACTGTCACAAGGGAGGTTCCACGGTTAATGGAATTAGACAATGGAAGCATTTAGGAAGTTCGGGAATCAAAGTGTGACACTGCTGTGAAATCTGTAGACAGAGAGGACTTGTCATCTCACTGTCATTCCGTACATGTCTGTGTGTCTGCAGATTCACCAAGTCAATAGCCTAGCTTCAGACTTAGCTATCGAAAGGGTCCTGCTAACCCACTTCACTCCTAGGAGTTGGAGAATTTTTAAGAAATGCTTCTTCTTATAGTCCCATTGGCATGCTGGTACTTTAAATCAAATGAAATAAGAGTGGAACCATACGCTAAATAAAAATAAAAATAGCTTCACTTGCATCCTGTCGCTAATATCAACTTGACTCCTTGTGTCCTTTTCAACTAAGTCTGCAAAACCCAGAAATTTCCTGACAGCTGGACTTCAACTGTAGCTGTGTTAACCTCTCTGCAGGTGCAAGTAGATTTCTGTCATCCTTCATTTGTGATTCTGATGCCTGACTGTCACATGAACGGTCACCGAAGTCCACAGGGTAGAGCTACCTTATCTGTAGTTCTCAGGTTCGGAGAATGAATGGATAGTTGCAACAAAGGGAGTGATACAGCATTCATGGCTGGGATGCCCCAGTTTGCAGGCCGAAGGGAACCGGCCTAAGTAACGGTACTCCTCAACACTTACTTCTGAGCTTCGGGAAATAATTGCGCCTGGAAGGATCTTTCACACGCATTTCTTACCTGGTCTTCAACAGCTGGCCCTACCGAATGTGCCCAGGGTGGTCTTGGGTATTAAAAATCACACATCCACCAGATGTTTACTGAGCATCTCCTCTCGGCCAAGCGTTGTGTCCGCCATAGAGAAGACAGCGAGCAGCCAGGCAGACACAGCCCCTGCTCTCACAGAGCTTCTAGTCTAGAGGGAGGGGCAGACAAGGAGCAAGTGCGTCCCTGCAGACTCTGAGGTGCTACGAACACAGGAGCATGCAGGGAGCCCGATGTGGAGAGCCAGAGAAGAGCTCTGTAAGGAAGTGGAGTTTAAGCTGAGTATGTTTTAGGCAGAAAGGAATGTTCCTGTCTGTGGGCCTTTATTTATGTAGGCTTCTGCTGAAGGCTACGGAAGTCACATTGTATACGTCGCGTGAACAATTAGTCGTGTACATTTTTATTTTAACACCTCACGTTAACTGACATGTTTGCATGTCTTTCTCTTCAACAGAATGCAAACAGTTCCTGGGGGATCCACATGGGGTCTTATTCATCTTGGTATGACCCAGTCTTGAGTTGCACAACTCAGTAATATGGAACATTGAGTTGAATCATACTGAGGAAGTGAATGAGTGAATGACGGAAATGAATGAACGAATGAACAAATTTGAGAATGCATGAAGGGTGTTGATATCTGCTGTGTCCTTGCTTCCATATTGTCTCACTCCTGCTGTTGGGAACTCTTCCTATGCAGTGGAGTTTCTTACGTAGTCTGGAACATTTGGCCCTATTTGACTTTGGATGCCCAGGATCCAGCACAATGTGGAGCACTTAGTCATTTGGTAAGAGGTGAATGAATGAAAGAATGGGTTTACTTTTCTAGTTCTGAGTTTTATTATCTAAGCCTGCTTTTTCGCCTCTGAAATCCAGAATCTGCCTGCCCAAAGCGTTTCTATACTCTGAGTCCCCCTACTACCAACAAACACACTTAAGTTAATCTGTCTGGAGATGAAAAATTGGAAAAATCAGTTTTATCTCTGAAATGTCTCAAATCTGACTCCTCTGCCGAGGCCAAACCACCATTATCTCTCTAGTACAACTACAATCATCTCTTTTCTCTCTCTACAATCCATACTTTGCAAAGCAGCTTAGATGATCTTTTAAAATATAACATGCAAATAGAAAATATAAACATAGAGTTTCAACTACTGTATAAATCAGATCTCGAGGACTGAGAACTATAATGACTAAGAACTATAATGGCCTTCTCTGGCACATAGAATGAAACTCAAACCCTTTGGCACCTGCTGGGCCTACCTCTGCTGACTCCTGCCTACCTCTGCGGGCTCATCTCACTTCCCTTACCATCTTGTTTTCCATATTATGGCCACACTGATCTCCACACGTGTGCCTGTACCCCATACTCACTCCCTAGATGAGGATCCTCTCTAGAGCAGGTACTCAGGAGCTACTAGCGACATGAATGGTTCTGTGGTCCACTGATTTTCAGATTCTGCTTAACCTGTGGAATCATTTCTTTCCAAGAAATTTTTATGCAGAACCCCAGCATATAAAAGGAATGAACGTGATGTTACTCTGACTCACATGGGAACAAGAAACCCAAGAGCCATCTATGGGTGCCTAATTTTCTTCTGGAAACATAGGATTCCATGGGTCACAGTTTGCAAGTCACTAATCTTGTCCCATGCTGGCCGCCTGTCTTTTATACTTATTTTCTCTGGCTTCTCTGAACACGGACCACTGTCCTTTTAGGAGTGCAGAATGTGTTTCCTGTCTAGCTGAACTCCTGACTCTCCCTTCTTAGCTTACTTTCTTAGATGACCAAACATGCTACCCTTGGAAAGTTAAAACATTCTAAGTGGGAAAATGAAATGGAGGTATGCAAGTTAAAGAAAACACACATGAGTAACTTGCAAATAATTCTCATCGGCATCATAAGAGTCCAGAGAGGCAAAAATTTATAGGGGGTTAGAGAGGTACAGGAATAATTCATGGACTTATTGGGACAGAAGATGAAGACTGGAAAATAGTAAGGAATAGAAAGAAATGATACAGATACAGATAGTTTCCTATACAGTTAGTCTGAGCAAAAGCCTAAAGGAAGTGAGAAAGTTATGGTGGTTGAGAGAGACCCTGGATCAGCCTGACTTACATCAGGTCATAGAATTGTAAGTATTTGGTATCACACTGTAAAAGGCATTAGGGGCCACACTATGGAGACAGAGCCAATGCTATGAAGGAACGGGGGCCATGAAAGTATGCAAGGTGGTTGAAGGAATAGTCACCTAAATAGTTAAATGCATTGAATAAACACTGTATTTCAGGCACTATACTCAGCACTTTAGGTGAATTTCTTATCTTCACAATTCTTATGGATAAATTCCATCATTATCTCCATTTACATATGAGGAAGTGGAGTTTTAGGCATGTTATGCTATTTGCTCAGTGTCATACAGATTTCACAAGTGTGGCATACAGGATTTGATTCTATGTCTGTCTCTTAACTTGCATGCTAAACAAAACCAGAATGGGAAAACCAACTGAGCATTTTTTACGCAAAGTCAAGAAGTAAGGAGGATCTAACCAAGACTTATTACTTCAGGCTAATTATAAAACACACTGTCTAGAATTGCCTAGTTTAAATACATTGAACCTAGGGTGGGGTTAGCAGAAATGGAAGAGAGATCTATTCAAGAGACATTAATCTCATTGTGGCATGGAGTAGATATGAAAGTCCTTTTATCACTATAGAATTTTATGTAATGGGTCCCTCTGCTTTTAGGGTCCACATATACAATTTTATTAATTTTTCCAAAGGTGAGCGGGCTCCAAGGGCCGAGACCCCTGAGAGATGGATTTGTGAACTTACAGCACTTGATCACTTCACTATAGAGGAAATATCTGTCTCAGGAACTGGGCTTAGTAACCTGCTCAGGAAAGTCTAGTCAGGAGACCAAATCACAGGGCACAAGATTACGCAGTGCAAAAAGAATTAAAACAAAGGGAATTGATTATTCATAAGGGATATTTCCATTAAGCTTGGGCAGCCTGTAAATCACCCTTCTCTACTAGAGGACCTTTCTGTCTAAATATCCATGGTTATATGTTTAGAAGCAGAACATTCTGTTCTCAGAGCTGTGAAATATTCTGTGAATTTTCCCTCTTTAACCCCTGCCACCTCCCACTCCCCATTTTCCTATGTAGAGGACAGTTGTGTCTGGAAACCACTGGTCTGGAGGAAGGAGCACAGAAGTAGGAGTTAAACCAGGATTATAACCCCAGCTCTGCGCCGTTATGTACCTTCTCTCGTCTTGGGATTTTTCTCTCTCAAACAGGGTAATCATGTCTACCTTGTCAGGGTTTGTCAATGGAACGCGAAGCCTATAAGTGAGTGCCTGGCCTACAGATGCGTGGTGTAAGGTTACAAATACTTTACCAGCCAAGCCAGTTCATAGCACAGACAGAACACTGCACCCTCACTTAGCACAAATATGGTAGTTGTTGTAACAAATATGTCCTGCTAGGAAAAAAAAAAAAATTGAATGAACTGAAATTTAATTTAATTTTTTTTATTTAGTCACTTTCCAATTCTTGCTTCCGAAGATACATCTTGGTTGTCCCACCATCATTTTCTTGGTCAAGAACATTTTGGCAGATGGCTGATTTCCTCTGAGTTTTGTTTTTGGTTATTCAGAGTAACCATTCACTGGTCTCAAACTCCAGTAGCATCTCGTCAACACCTAAAGGGAGTAAAAAACAACATTTGTTGTTTTTTACTTCTGTGAATATCTGCCCTAGCCTGGATCATTGTTTTGAATAATGTGTCACCATTTTCCCTGGCTTTGCCTATTGGTCTCAAGAAGGGACTCTCGTGCTCACCAAACCCCTTCTCCTGGTCATCACCTGCATCAGTGATCTGCTTACTGACTTCATTTCTGCGTAGTCTCAGTTGCCTAAACAAAGTGGTCATAGACGCTACTGAACTGCCCTCTGGAGGCACTCTCAATCCTGGCCCCGTCACGGTGACCAGCAGGAAGGTGGTACCATTGATAGAAACAGGTCAAAGGGGTTCTGATGGGAAGAGAGAAGTGTAATTTATAACACTTAAAGCGGAGGTGATATTTAGGTGGTTAGAGATAGGGACTAGAACTCTCATTTAGAAATCTATGTTTTTTAGTGATACTAGAAGATAAAGGATAAAAGTTTATTCCTCAGCTATAAATTCCTTCGGTGTTTAGTGAGCGTATGCTGTTGCCAGGCACCACGCTAAGCACTGGGAGTATAAGAGTGAGTGATTTGGAATCCTCCAAGGCATTCACTCTCTGGGGTAATAAATGGGTGTGCTATATGTGTGTACACTTACCTACTTATTTATCCATTGTATATAGCATGATTTTTTCAACTTAATTTCAGAATATAAAATGTGATCAATAAATGTAGAAAGAAGGGCCAAAGTTAGGAGACCGACATTCTGAAACTTATTAGCCATACGACTAAGGCACCTACATTTTCTCATTTACAAACAGAGTATTGGACTAGATTAAATGTTTTGAGCTGATCCCTTGTTGAATCAGGTGGTTCTGCAAAGATTCCAGAAATGTTTGACTTTAAATGCTTTTGAAAGGTGCAATAAAAATAATATACACACTTAAGTAAGTGTATTATACCTGAACTCTTTCGCATCAGGAGAGTCTCATTGTTCTTGACCCAAGCTTGTAATTAAATATTGTGAGTTGGCCAAAAGATTACCAATCTGAGTTAGCTCTATAACTAAAAAATTCACATGTAGATTAATAAAATACTGTGGGTTTTTTTGTTGTTGTTTTACTTATTATGTTCCGTGCTCTATTTTACTTGGCCAATGAGTTCTGCTGGTAAGTCTCTGTCCCTAGCCCACACGTGTAGTACTTCCTCAGCTCTAAGAAGCTAGGACTATTATGACTCATAACAAAAGTGCCTTTTACCCAGAGTCATCAGAATGGATGGTTCTTTTTAACAGCTTATTAAGATGTAATTCACAACAGATAATCCATCTGTTTAAAGTGTACAATTCAGTGGTTTTTAATGTATTCACAGAATCATGCAACTATCATCACAACAATTTAGAACATTTTTTTACCACACCACAAAGAAACCTTGCATCCCTTCAAAACAACCCTTAACCCCACCTCCCACTCCCCAGCCCAGCCCCAGCCTTGGGCAACCACTTATCTACTTTGTGTGTCTATAGATTGGCCTCTTCTGGACATTTCATGTAAATGGAATCATACAATAGGTGATCCTTTGTGACTGGCTTATTGAATTTAGCATAATGCTTTCCAGATGCATCTATGTTGCAGCAAGTGTCAGTATTTTGTTTATATTTATTGCCAAAAAATATTCCATTTTATGGATATACCACATTTCATTTAGCCATTCATCAAGTTATGAATGTCCGGTTTGTTTCCACACTTTGGCTCTTATGAGTAATGTTGTTAAGGACATTTTTATACAAGTTTTTGTGCGCACATATGTGTTCATGTCTTTTGGATATATACCTAGGAGTGAAATTCCTGGGTCATGTGCTAACCCTGAAGTTAACCAGCTAAAAAGCTTCCCTGCTCTTTTCCATAGCTGCCATACTACTTTGTATTTCCACCAGCAGTATATAAGGGCTCCAGTTTCTCCACGTCTTCACAAACCCTTGTTCTTATCTATTTTTTTGATGATAGTCATCCACGGGGATATGAAGTAGCACCTCAGTGTGGTTTTGATTCACATTTTCCTGAAGGTAGAATGAATGTTTCTTAAAAGAAAAATGTCAGAGTGACAAAGACAAAAATTAGGAGAAAGTACAGAGAGAGAAAAAGATATCTGGGATGGAAACATAAAAGTCAAAGTTGCTTAGAGAACTGGCTAAGAACATGGAGGGCAGGACAGTGTTCCCTAGAACCTGTTTTTCTGGGTTATGGCTCTGATGCAAGCTCCCATGGTGGTGAACTTGCAGTCCTTCATGAAAAGGTAGGGATGTATTTGTGCTGTAGCTCATTCTTACATAATTAGTTTATATGAAAAAAGTGGCCTAAAGCAGTGTAAAACTGCCTTTTAAGTTTTTCAGAGTACTTTGGGTGTGCTTAGTGTTCCTACCTGCTCCCTTCCCAATGCTCCATGCTGTGGTCATCCCTGCCCCTTCGTCATTGATTTTGCATTTTTCCTTCACTTAGAATGACTTCTCCTCTTTTCTCTATCCATTCAAATCTTAGCCTTAATATTGGGTGACGCCTGGCCCACCTGCCCATGTATACTTCTGACTTCTTGGACAACATTGACAAGTTGCCTTTTAGATCTTATACAGCGTTTTGGTGGATTACACTGCTTGGCTTTGTCCTTAGTGAAAAAATTGTCTTTCATGGTTCATATTACTTTATATGTGTTTCCAAGTATCCCTGTGTGTTCCTTAAGGAGAAGGCATGGGTTTATACTACCTAATACTGCCTATAAAACCAGAACCATAATAGGTTAGTGCATCTCCTTTTTAAAAATTAAGTCAATGTGTTATTCTTTGTTTCATCTAAACACTTCATAGAATTTCTTAAATGCAGACAGGTTCTCACTGGCCTTGTGAAAAATTACCCATCTTATAAATTCATTAATACAAAACAAGGGGAAGAGTTTATATTTTCAGATAAAAATAATAAGTTTATTTCCAGGTCAGATTACATTTACAATTAAAACATATCTTTAGGGAATTGGTCATTTAGGAAGGATCTGGTGAATACCATCTATGCTTATTATATTTAAGGGACTTGTTCTGTATACAAAATTATTTTTGAAATGTCTGTATGTTGTCAAAGTCAGATGGGTAATACTGCTATAAGGTGGCATTTCCCTCCACATTTAAAAACTCTGGGGTTATGGGGTAGGGCACTTAAGTTTGCAGACTCTGTTGAGTTGCCCTCAAGGTTAGTCTTTTAGAACACCGTATTCCACTCCTGTCCTTGAGCGCTCCATCTGAAATTAGAGATGGGGAAAGTCAAGCAAACAAGGCAAAGGTTAACACGGGCAGGCTAACAGGAAACAGATGGGAGTTGTCAGCCTGAAAGTGAGGTCTCACTAGAGGGCTTCCCTTCAGAGACCACGACTACTTGAACTGGAAATCTGACCAGGAAGGGACTCCCCAAGCAACCTTGCCTCAGAGCCCCTCAGTGGAAAGGGTGACAGAGTTCAGAGAGAGGTGATGGGTGACAGAAGGGCAGAGAAAGCACAATTATTTATGGGTTGCCTCAAAATGGCAGATCTCTAATGTAGTAAATAAAGCAAATGTAAATAGTTTCATGAACCTATATATAGATAGGCCTACAACTGGAAAGGTGTCCTGAAAAGGACTATTTCAAAATTCAATAGAAATACATCCACACTGGCCAAACCCAGATTTTAAAACTCTCCTGAGGATTTGGGAACAGATGATGAGTAGCTGGAATGTCGTATAAAATAATTATCTGGACTTCATTATAAAACAAATTTATTCTACGTAGTAAGCAAAGTATATGTCACAGGTTTTTCTGGTTCTGATGAAGCATTGGGACCACAAATGATTACCACTCACTTTTTAGAGTTAACTTCTCAGCAGCCACTCAGACTGCCACTGGGGGTGGTCACTTTGGAAAGACTGACTACAAAGTGGAACCAGAGTACATGGGATTATGATGTGGCAAGCAGGAGGAGACGCTGTTTATTGGACACCTAGTATGTTACAGGCATTTTGCTGGACATATTTTTCATTCATATTAACTCTTTTCAATGACCCATTGCCTTTTCTTTTAATTCTTAGCTGAAGTATGGGGAAACTAAGATTCAGTGAAGTTAAGGATCTTGACTTATTCATACATGATGTAAATGGTAGAAATAGGGAATCTGGGTCCTTTTAATTCCATACTATATGTCTTTTTTCTTATACTTTAATATAGTTCAGATGCATTGTTAGGAGGCCACATTCTTCCCAAATGATCAAATGCCTTTTGCTTTTGCTTAGGAAAAGTAAACCAAAAAAAGAAGATCCAGAAAATCCAAAATATCAGGAAGTTACCTTTTTCAAATAAATTCAAGCCTTTATACTACCCCTATTTCCATAATTTTTGTGTTTTCAGTAATCATCTTATTTCATTGTTCAGCTTTAAACAATACAAAGATAATAAATCTAATGATTATATTCAGTCAAATTCAACTAGTTCTACTTTAAAAGGTATATTACTGTGTCATAAAAAATAAATGTGTATTATATATCCTGTCTAATATTATCTGTACATAATTGCCTTCCATATACAATTCTATTACTTTGTTAAATAACCATGCCAGTATCTTCTCGAACCAGTCTAGTTTTAAACATACTATTTATGACTGAATTTACCAGAGATTGGAATTTGCCAGCCAACATTGAATTAGAAAATGCCTCCATTCAAAATTTCCTACAAATGCTCTTTAGAAATGTATTTTAAATTTCATTCTAGTGAAACCAACTTAGAGTGAATCTTAATGGGCTAGAACAGAATAGATTTGGGATTGATTTTTCCCGTAAAATATGCAAAGCCCTATTTTTAAATAGATTTTTTTTCTCTGTAATATTTCTCCTTTTCTCTGTTTAACAGTGAATTTGTCTAAAACATTTCTTTTTCATATTTTACTTAAATTACAGTAGAATTAATGCCATAGAATTGCCAAGGTAGGTGGAAAGTACAGAGAAAGTCTAGATTCTAGACCATGTTAACTTCAAGCCAGCGTTTTGCCTGCTGCTGTTCTCAGGAATTATATGCAAGTTTTACTATGTTTAAAACTGCTTTCAGGCTCGATTCTTCAGAATATTATCATTTGTTAAGCGTATAACCATGCACAACTGTAACAAGCCAGAACACCGTTGGGTCCCCCCACCCTTTTACTTCACACATCCACTAGGCAGACTTTACACCAGACAATATCTATGCAAGATGTCCCTCTACATCTTTCTCTTTTGCTTGCTTCTTGTTAGTTACAAAGATACATACTGTGCCAGGCACTAAGCTGGTTTCAACAGCTATTTATTTAGATTGTGTGAACTGGAGCTGAACTTGAACCCAATTAATAGCAACTGAACTTGAACAAACTGATATGAAATCATTACAGGCTCAGTTCCCTGGTCCATTATCCCTGAAGAGATCATCCGACAGCACTCCAGGTGCCTTTTCTATGCCAAATCTTGGTGCAGTGCCCAATCAGAAAGTGTCGGGGGGATTAGAAGTTCGGTTGCATTGGAGTTAGCTCATTACCACATTCGTGATCGCTTTCACAGAGAGGAGAGGTGGTGATCCCAGTGGGCGAGATTGCAGAGAAGGCTTTGTTTTCAGCACCATCTGGCACATGGTTGGCACTCATTAACACAGCACAATGTCGATTAAAATAATAATCGTACACGGCAGCAATGCTGCTTAGATGGGTCCCTACCTTTGGCCTTCCAGCAAAGGATATGGAAGAAAGGGGAAGCTGAAGGGGTGCCTCTGATAGCTATGGTCACTGGGCTTGCATCTTTCTTGGTGCCTACACCTTCCCCAAATCATATTCTTTCTTTTTATTTTCAGGTTTTCATTTATTTTTAGCAGCAGTATTTTCCTTTTCCTTTTCCTTTTTCTTTCTCTTTCCCTTTTTTCCCCTTTTCTTTTCTTTTTCTTTTTTTTTGTGATTAGAATGAGCCTGACTCTCTTCCCAGACCCTAACTAGATGCCCTATACCTATCCTACAGCCAAGAAACATTTGCTTAAAAGACATTCCATTCAGTGATGTTTCTTTTGCAACTTGAATTCAGTGTATTTAACAGTTTTAGGTTTTCCTCCTTTAAAGGATGCCTTCATTCGTGAACTCAACCATTCGGGTCCTTAAGAAAACAAATACAGGGCGCCTGGGTGGCTCAGTTGTTTAGGTGACTGCCTTCAGCTCAGGTCATGATCCTGGAGTCCCGGGATCAAGTCCTACGACGGGCTCCCTGCTCAGCAGGGAGTCTGCTTCTCTTTCTGACCCTCCCGCTCATGCTCTCTCTCTCATTCATGCTCTAATAAATAAATAAAATCTTTACCAAAAAGAAAAGAAAACAAATACAGCTTTACATTAGCATGTCCAGGACTTTGGTCTGGCAGAATGTGCTTTGGTTTGTTCACAGGAGTCTCCTTAGAAGGCTGTGCTGTGGCTGCGGACAGAGGGACAGTCTTTTAAAGACAGCTGGTTGAGTCGGAATCATAATCTGTCCTTGGTGTGAGGCTGGGAACAAATCACTGAACTTTCTTTGCTCTCTGTTTCCTTAGCTGTGCAATGGATTTTAATAGTCATCCTCAAGCTCTAGAAGTACTGTGAAGATTCACAAACACACAGAGCATTTAGAATCATGCCTGATGCTTGGTGAGATATTGAGGAGGATAGCTGTAACCACACCATCATTTTCTGCAAAAGTTACATTTCCTTAAGAATATGCCTCATACGTACTCAGATTTCCTCCCAAATGATAGGACTTACCAGCTGTGGTAATGGAGGTTGTGACTAAATGGACATTGGTCCAGATATGTTAATCAACTCTTTCTGATAAGACACTATGATTTAATTCCTGGTCTTGCTAGACTAAGGTGAGAAGAAACCATTTGATATGGGTAGGTTTCTTATAGATATACGAGAAGCTTACACCCTGATACTGAGGTCTATCATTTGTTTCCAGAGCAGATTATATATACGTTAGACTACAGAAATTAGTTGTGTATTTCAGTGTAGATCGTGATCATGTGGTTTTCTCTGGTTGTGGACCCACGGACAGCATGTCCCCTGGGACGATTTGTGCCCTGCGATGCCGAGAGTAGCCAGGGTCTTTCATTCTGCCATTTGGTATGTGCAGGAGCCTTCAAGGAATGGGCTTTCTGCAGGAGTGTTTCAGTATCACTTATCCCACCAAGAGAAGATGACAGACATTTTAGATGCAAGAGAAAGATTAAATGCATTTGGTTTAACTAAAAAGGGCTGCGTCTTTGTATTGTTGCTGTTTATCTTCTTTCCTGCAGTGGAATATTGAGCTTCCCCAGGCTGTGCTTCAGGTATTAATGCCGAGGTTAGGTCGGGCAAGAGTGTGTTCAGTCTGTGACACTTAGATAGCAAAGGCAAACTGCTCACGGCTATTAGGCAGGAGTTTCTGTATGCCAGCGATTGCATGCCTGTGGCTCATAATCAGAGCGATCCACAGCCACAGAGAGATAGGCTTGCATGCTTGTTGTCTTTGGTCTGCTGTTTTTGCCAGAAATGTCAGCGTTTCTCCCACAGACCTGCCCAAATGACACACGCATGGTCTCCTTTAGTTGTGCTAACTGACTTGCCGCTAACGTTTTGGAAAACTCCGTGTCTCAGAGGAGTTGCCCGAAGCCTACCATTCCCGTGAAGAAAAAGTTGGCATAAATAAATGATTTTTTTCCTGAATTGATACTTTGGGAGTGTTGGCGGAATTTGTGCCACGGTGTTCTCTCGGGCAGCCTGGTTTCCTGATTCTCTGCCTTGGTTTTAACATGGCCCATGCTCGAGAATCAGCAATGACATGTCGTGCTTCTGGTTTTTCTGTTTCCATGAAGCCGGATCAGTGGTCTGGGTTCCTTTGGAGCAGACATGTAAAAAGCTTCTCTGGGTTTAATAGCAGCCTGTTCCTGAGGTCTGAGGGTGATTCTGACTCCCCATGCCCACCCAGTTCCCGGACCCGTGGGCACAGTAGACTCTGCATCTCATCTTCTAAGTTGAATCAGCAGCCTGTATTGCTGATGTGTCATTTAATTCTGTGTATCCTGGCTCAGATCCCCCTGTATCCCTGCATGATGAGTCGGTGACTGCCCACCTGTGAGGTGTCGAGTCTCCTGTGAAGCCCTCTCCACCAGTTACAACTACGCTTTTCCCCCCTCTCCCTCCTACAGCACTTATCGGTGACCGCTAGCCTATCTTTGGCGACATTGTCTTACCTGTTACTGCGTATTCTCCTTTACTCTCTTCAGGGCCCTTTGCAGTCAAGGACTATGTCATATTCATCTTTGTTTCCCCAGGATTTAGTGCTGTTCCTAAAATTAGCAAGTTTCAGTAAATGTTTAAGCAACATAAATGTTAAGCAGGACATAAAGCTTCAAAAGCAGAAGGGATCTGGAAGTAGACTGTTGGGCTTATTCCTGGGCGACAAGTGTTTCTTTGAGGAGTTGGTAATCCCTCAGAAACTTCTCAAGCCAGTCTGGGGTTCAAACCTGCCATGGAGCATCCTCCAAGGCAAATTCGGAGCTCTTTTTCTTTCTTTCAAACACCTTAGATCATGACTCAAAGCCAGAAAGCTGGCACACACATAAGTATTAACTGTGCTATAAAACAGAGTGTATCATTACCCTGTGTGACACAGACGATATTTTCTCTACCAGTTTCTATACTGTTCATGGTACTTCCGTGGATTTCGAGCCTCATAAGTGGTTTGCAACCCACAGAGTGAGAAAGGCCTGTTTTCAAGGATCACGAGAGTCCCTGGAGGTAAACTTCAGAGAAAGCAGCGTGAACTCTAGCTGCGGATTGGCGGACTCCTGAGCACACTCTGACCACTGGCTGAATATTTGCACAAAACGAGCAGTTATCATGTGGCCACCAGGTGACGTGAGCCATCCCTGATGAGCACTTGGGTTGCCTCCTAGGGGCACCTTTGTAAGTCAGAATTCCATTGTCTGAGTGCCAAAAAGTTATTGCAAGTAGGTCTCCCAGTCATTCTGTCCACCATATCTATATACAGTATTATGAATGTTTTAGGTAAACGTGTTGTTTCTAAAATGAGACCGTGGGCCCACTGAGATATAAGGAACTTAACATTTCCTCTGCCAGTATGTTTATATAAATATTGCTGTCGTTAAGCATGTTCAAATAGCAGAACTATTTCAGTCTTTTTATCTCTTTAAAACTAATTTAAATCTGAGCATTAAAAGACTGTTTGATACCATATGTTTGTTTTAGATAGGAAACGAAATCTATTCTAAACATAAGGGTTGATGAAATCTGTATTCTAAACATAAGGGTGTATGAAATGAATATATAGGAACGGCAGTTGGGGTGGATTGTTTCGTGGCCACAGAATCCTCCCGTCTAGTGTGCCTGACCCTTTTGTCACGTGATCGTGCAGCTCTTGAACCTCCGGAGGGAGGGTGTACTTCCTTACCACTCCCCTGAATGTGTTCTTGGATGCTTTGTTAAGAGTCCAACATTTGGGGATGCTTGTGTGGCTCAGTCGGTTAAGCGTCTGCCTTCAGCTCAGGTCATGATCCCAGAGTCCTGGGATCAAGTCCCGCATCAGGCTCCTTGCTCAGTGGGGAGTTTGCTTCTCCTTCTGCCTGCTGTTCTCCATGCTTGTGTGCTCTCTCCCTCTCTCTGACAAGTGAATAAATTAAAAATCTTAAAAAAAAAAAAAGAATCCAACACTTGCTGGATAGGAAGTCATTTTATTGTGGCATGTAAGTCTAGTTTGAAATTGCTGATTTTTCTCTTTGAATACCCTTTAGAAACTACTTTCGAAAATGACCAGGGTCTATGGACAGAGTCTCAGAAGCCTTTTGTAAAAATATTGGATAGGCTTCAAGAACATAACCAAAGAGTGTCACAAACTGGAAAGATACCCATCACACATCCCACGTAGCTGTGAACATGGAAGGAACAAATTCAGTGTTTCAGCGATGTCCCTGGCATACCTGCACGTTCACCCTATTGCATTTTGAAGCCCAAATATTTCTTCTGTGGAAGCAACTCGGTGCGTGCGTGCATGTCTCTGTGTTTTCCAATCTAGATGGATACCATAGTAGGAGATAACCTAGACAAGCAATGTACAAAGACGGTTCCGATAGCATCCCAACTTTCATGGATAACTTATAAGGGCAATTACTCCTTTTCTATGTCAGCCTTTTTTGAAAACAGCGGTGTATTGGTTTGGTTGCCCTGAGAAGACCTGAAGATGAGATTATGATCCTTCACCTCAAATTAAAGAAGGCTTAAAAAAAAAAAAAGCCTTGTCTCAGGAACCATTTGACAAGTTCAAATACTAGCTGATTCAGATACCAGCCTCTTATCAGCACCTGCAACTTAATGGTTTTCATAGGTGGTATGTCCATGTTGTTAAAATATGTTATCAAATTCCCTCTAATCTTTTTAGATTATGCTTTAATTTGCTATTCTGTCACTTCTTATCAAAATTGTCTATTTCATGCTATTTGGTTATAGGAAATACTAACCTAGTAAAATGCAGCATTTATAAGTAAGATGGGCTTGTGATAAAAGCCATATGAAACTGGTATCCCCTTGAAGTTTATAAATATCTCATGTTCTGGTATAATTTGGTTTATTCCTAGGACCTATGGGAAAAATAGTGATATAAATCTACTTTTTCTGTCCCTTAAAATAGTCATAGATTTCCAATCTTTGGCCTATTTTATCTAAATTGATTGGAACACAGTCATTCCTCTGACTCTCAAAAATCTAGATGTGGAAATTATTGTAAATTTAAACCAAACTCAGGGCGCCTGGGTGGCTCAGTTGGTTAAGCATCTGCCTTAAGTTCAGGTCATGATCCCAGGGTTCTGGGACTGAGCTCCGCATCAAGCTCCCTGTTCAGCAGGGAGCCTGCTTCTCCCTCTCCCACTCTCCCTGCTTGTGCTCTCTCTCTCTCTCTCTCTCTCTCTGACAAATAAATAAAATCTTAAAAAAAAAAAATCAGACCAAACTCTATATTCCTCATACTTAGCATCAGCAGGCTCTCTATGTCCAAATCTTTCCTTTGAAAGTTAGAGCTTTAATGCTGTTAGCAAGAGCAGTTTGCCTCTTCCGAAGAATCATAGAAACACAATCTAGTTTTGTACCTGTGGCCTTTGGATTCTGATGCACATCGAATTTGATGCCAGAGTTACAAAGAAAAGTCAATAACGGTCCGTGGATCATTGCCTTGCTATGCCGCCGGGTGAATTAGTCTGCTGGTGTAATGTGCTCCAGCTTGTATAATGGACCTATTTAGTAGCAAGACAACAGCCATATGAAACACCTGGGTGGGCTTCCAGGGTACTTTCAAGTGGATTAGATTTCAGTTATCTAATGTGAGGTCACGAAGGCTTGGACAGCTGGGGCCAGTTCCACATCATGGGTAGACCATGACCCCTGCCTACTGGACGCATAAGGTAAAAGGTGCTTGGGGTCAAAGCCGACCCCTGGGCTCCAGGAGTGGGTCAGCACATGAGGTCTCCAGCACCAGTTACAAATGTTGGAAAAGTCTCCATGCAGGACAGGATAGAGTCACATTTTCCTTTGGCACTTTCACTAGACATCTTCCTTGCCAGGAAAGCCTGATTTCTGTGTTTGCTGGATTGAACTTCAACTGATTGATTCTTGTTTAGAATTTTAAGTACTGTTAAACAGAAACTATGCCTTCCCTATCAGAAGTCAGGGCTCGAGAGGCATCAAGTTCCATTGGTGCCTCACAAAAGACAACATTTGGGGCATACAGGCATTGGCATAAAAACCATCTTTTGAGTGTTCCTAGGAGGCGCCATAATGCTCCACTTCTTCCTGTCCTGCCAGGGACTTTGAACGATCCAGTAAAATGTAATGATCAAAGGTTTCAAATGCAGCTGATAAGTCATATAGATTTGTGCCCAGGATGCCTTAAATTGACTTGTGGGTGTTTCTCATCTGTCATGAAGGACTTGGTGATTTGAGTATAGTACTTTGATGTTGCCAGTAATTGTTTGCAACTGCAGCTGAATGGCCTGGAGGCATTGCTGATTTCTCCCTTTTTCATCTTGCAAAGAGCTAGTAAAGTAGTCTTTAAGAGGCTGTTCTTACCTCAGTGGGAACTGTGGCCTAAAATTTAGGACAAAAGAAAGGTTCCACAAACACTTGGAATAGACCAATATCATTGCCTTAATGGACCATCCCCAATGTGTTCCATGCTGAATCAAACCGTCCTCCCAAGTCCAAAGCCACTCCACTGGACACATAGTAGGACTCATTTACTAAAGAAACCATTGGGATATCTCCACTTATTCTTTTAGTAAACATTTTTCATATATTAATCTGCAAATGTCTTTTGAAAATGTGTTTAAGCCAATTTCTCAATACTTGAGAACAGTTCTTGAATTGTCCCTTTTTTGAGGCCTCACTGTGGTTTGAATTTGATTAAATTAAAACTCCCCCATTATAAGACCTTCTAGTGATGTTCTTCTAATTTTTTTTAATTTCTAAATTTTTCTTATTTTTTATTTATTTATATATTTTTTATTAACATATAATGTATTATTTGCTTCAGGGGTACAGGTCTGTGAATCACCAGTTTTATACAGTTCACAGCACTCACCATAGCACATACTCTCCTCAATGTCCACAACTCAGCCACCCTATCCCTGCCCCCCACCCCAGGAACCCTGTTTGTTTCCTGAGATTAAGAGTCTCTTATGGTTTGTCTCCTTCCTCAGTCCTATCTTATTTCATTTTTTCCCTCCCTGCCCTCCATGGCCCACCGCCCTGCCTCTCAAATTCCTTGTACCAGAGAGATCATATGATAATTGTCTTTTTCTGATTGACTTATTTCACTTAGCATAATACCCTCTAGTTCCATCCACATCATTGCAAATGGCAAGATTTTGGTTTATTTGATGGCTGCATAGTATTCCATTGTATATATATAGCACATCTTCTTTATCCATTCATCTGTTGATGGACATCTAGGTTCTTTCCATAGTTTGGCTATTGTGGACATTGCTGCTATAAACATTCGGGTGCACGTGTCCCTTCGGATCACTACATTTGTATCTTTAGGGGAAATACCCCGTAGTGCGATTGCTGGGTCATACGATACCTCTATTTTCAACTTTTTGAGGAACCTCCATATTGTTTTCCAGAGTGGTCACACCGGCTTGCATTCCCACCAACAGTGTAGGAGGGTTCCCCTTTCTCTTCATCCTCACCAACATCTGTCGTTTCCTGACTTGTTAATTTTAGCTCTTCTGACTGGTGTGAGGTGGTATCTCACTGCGGTTTTGATTTGTATTTCCCTGATGCCGAGTGATGTTGAGCACTTTTTCATGTGTCTGTCGGCCATTTGGATGTCTTCTTTGCCGAAATGTCTATTCATGTCTTCTGCCCATTTCTTGATTGGATTATTTGTTCTTTGGCTGTTGAGTTTGATAAGTTCTTTATAAATTTTGGATACTAGCCCTTTATCTGATATGTCATTTGCAAATATCTTCTCCCATTCTGTTGGTTGTCTTTTGGTTTTGTTGACTGTTTCTTTTCCTGTGCAAAAGCTTTTGATCTTGATGAAGTCCCAATAGTTCATTTTTGCTCTTGCTTCCCTTGCCTTTGGCATTGTTTCTAGGAAGAAGTTGCTGCAGCTGAGGTCGAAGAGGTTGCTGCCTTTGTTCTCCTCAAGGATTTTGATGGATTCCTGTCTCACAATGAGGTCTTTCATCCATTTGGAGTCTATTTTTGTGTGTGGTGTAAGAAAACGGTCCA
>CM052883.1:145924833-145961871 GCA_028534135.1 Potos flavus
CGAAGATTAGTTGACCATAGAGTTGAGGGTCCATTTCTGGGCTCTCTCTTCTGTTCCACTGATCTATGTGTCTGTTTTTGTGCCAGTACCATACTGTCTTGATGATTACAGCTTTGTAATAGAGCTTGAAGTCTAGAATTGTGATGCCACCAACTTTGGTTTTCTTTTTCAACATTCCTCTGGCTATTCGTGATCTTTTCTGGTTCCATATAAATTTTAGGATTATTTGTTCCATTTCACTGAAAAAAAATTGATGGTATTTTGATGGGGATTGCATTCAATGTGTAGATTGCTTTAGGTAGCATAGACATTTTCACAATATTTGTTCTTCCAATCCATGAGCATAGAATGTTTTTCTATTTCTTTGTGTCTTCCTGAATTTCTTTCATGAGTACTTTATACTTTTCTGAGTACAGATTCTTTGCCTCTTTGGTTAGGTTTATTCCTAGGTATTTTATGGTTGTGGGTGCAATTGTAAATGGGATCGACTTCTTAATTTTTCTTTCTTCTGTCTTGCTGTTGGAGTATAAAAATGCAACTAATTTCTGTGCATTGGTTTTATATCCTGACACTTTACTGAATTCCTGTATGAGTTATAGCAGTTTTAGAGTAGAGTCTTTTGGGTTTTCCACATAAAGTATCATATCATCTGCAAACAGTGAGAGTTTGACTTCTTCTTTGCTGATTCGGAAGCCTTTTATTTCTTTTTTTGTCTGATTGCTGAGGCTAGGACTTCTAGTACTATGTTGAATAGCAGTGGTGATAGTGACAGCCCTACCATGTTCCTGACCTTAGGGGAAAAGTTCTCAGTTTTTCCCATTGAGGATGATATTCACTGTGGGTTTTTCATAGATGGCTTTGATGATATTGAGGTATGTACCCTCTATCCCAACACTGTGAAGAGTTTTGATCAAGAAAGGATGCTGTACTTCGTCAAATGCTTTTTTAGCATTTGAGATATTGATATTTGATATTGAGAGTATCATATGGTACTTGTTCTTTCTTTTATTAATGTATTGTATCACATTGATTGATTTGATGTGTGGATGTTGAGCCAACCTTGCAGGCCAGGAATAAATCCCACTTGGTCCTGGTGGATAATCCTCTTAATGTACTGTTGGATCCTACTGGCTAGTATTTTGGTGAGAATTTTTGCATCTGTGTTTATCAAGGATATTGGTCTGTAATTCTCCTTTTTGATGGGGTCTTTGTCTGGTTTTGGGATCAAAGTAATGCCGGCCTCATAAAATGAGTTTGGAAGTTTTCCTTCCATTTCTATTTTTTGGAACAGTTTCAGGAGAATAGGTATTAATTCTTTAAATGTTTGGTGGAATTCCCCTGGGAAGCCATCTGGCCCTGGGCTCTTGTTTGTTGGGAGATTTTTGATGACTGCTTCAATCTCCTTACTGGTTATGGGTCTATTCATGTTTTCTATTTCTTCCTGGTTCAATTTTGGTAGTTTATACGTCTCTAGATATGTATCCATTTCTTCCAGATTGTCAAATTTGCTGGTTTATAGTTGCTCATAATATGTTCTTACAATTGTTTGTATTTCTTTGGTGTTGGTTGTGATCTCTCCTCTTTCATTCTCGATTTTATTAATTCGGGTCCTTTCTCTTTTCTTTTTGATAAGTGTGGCCATGGTTTTATCAATCTTATTAATTCTTTCAAAGAACCAACTCCTAGTTTCATTGATTTGTTCTACTGTTCTTTTGGTTTCTGTTTCATTGATTTCTGCTCTGATCTTTATTATTTCTCTTCTCCTGCTGGGTTTAGGCTTTCTTTGCTGTTCTTTCTCCAGCTTCTTTAGGTGTAGGGTTAGGTTGTGTACCTGAGACCTTTCTTGTTTCTTGAGAAAGGCTTGTATTGCTATATACCTTCCACTCAGGACCGCCATTGCTGTGTCCCAAAGATTTTGAACAGTTGTGCTTTCATTTTCATTTGTTTCCATGAATTTTTTAAATTCTTCTTTAATTTCTTGGTTAACCTATTCATTCTTTAGTCGGATGCTCTTTAGCCTCCATGTATTTGAGTTCTTTCTAACTTTCCTCTTGTGGTTGAGTTCTAGTTTCAAAGCATTGTGGTCTGAAAATATGCAGGGAATGATCCCAGTATTTTGGTACCAGTCAAGACCTGATTCGTGTCCCAGGATGTGATCTATTCTGGAGAATGTTCCATGTGCACTCGAGAAGAGTGTGTATTCTATTGCTTTGGAATGGAATGTTCTGAATATATCTGTGATGTCCATCTGGTCCAATGTGTCATTTAAAGCCTTTATTTCCTTGTTGATCTTTTGCTTAGGTGATCTATCCATTTCAGTGAGGGGGGTGTTAAATCCCCTACTATTATTGTAATTTTTGTTGATGTGTTTCTTTGATTTTTTTATTAATTGGTTTATATAATTGGCTACTCCCATGTTAGAGGAATAGATATTTAAAATTGTTAGATCTTCTTGTTAGACAGACCTTTCAGTATGATATAGTGTCCTTCCTCATCTCTTATTATAGTCTTTGGCTTAAAATCTAATTTATCTGATTTAAGGATTGCCACCCCAGCTTTCTCTTGGTGTCCATTAACATCATAAATTGTTTTCCACCCCCTCACTTTAAATCTGGAGGTATCTTTGGGTCTAAGATGAGTTTCTTGCAGACAGCATATCGATGGTTCCTGTTTTTTTTTTTATAAATTCTGATACCCTGTGTCTTTTGATTGGGGCATTCAGCCCATTTACATTCAGGGTAACTATTGAAAGATATGAATTTAGTGCCATTGTATTGCCTGTAAGGTGACTGTTACTGTATATTGTCTCTGTTCCTTTCTGGTCTGTTACTTTTAGGCTCTTTCTTTGCTCAGAGGACCCCTTTCAATATTTCCTGTAGGGCTGGTTTGGTGTTTGCAAATTCTTTTAGTTTTTGTTTGTCCTGGAAGCTTTTTATCTCTCATTCTATTTTCAGGGACAGCCTAGCTGGATATAGTATTCTTGGCTGCATATTCTTCTCATTTAGTGCTCTGAATATATCATGCCAGTCCTTTCTGGCCTGCCAGGTCTCTGTGAATAGGTCTGTGAATAGGTCTAATATTTATACCATTGTATGTTACAGACCTCTTGTCCTGAGCTGCTTTTAGGATTTTCTCTTTGTCACTGAGATTTGTAAGTTTTACTGTTAGATAATGGGGTGTGGACCTATTTTTATTGATTTTGAGGGGGGTTCTCTGTGCCTCCTAGATTTCGATGCTTGTTCTCTTTGCCAAATTAGAGAAATTCTCTGCAAAATTTGCTCCAATATACCTTCTGCCCCTCTTGCTCTTTCTTCTTCTTCTGGGATCCCAATTATTCTAATATTGTTTTGTCTTATGGTATCACTTATCTCTTGAATTCTCCCCTTGTGGTCCAGTAGTTGTTTATCTCTCTTTTTCTCAGCTTCTTTATTCTCCATCATTTGGTCTTCTATGTCACTAATTCTCTCTTCTGCCTTATGTATCCTAGCAGTAAGAGCCTCCATTTTTTATCGCACCTCATTAATAGCTGTTTTGATTTCAACTTGGTTAGATTTTAGTTCTTTTATTTATCCCAAAAGGGATTTTATTTCTCTAAGAGATTCTCTAATATCTTCCATGCTTTTTTCAAGCTCAGCTAGCACTTTGATAATTGTCATTCTCAACTCTAGATCTGACATCTTACCATGTCCTTATTGATTAGGTCCCTAGCTCTCGGTACTGCCTCTTGTTTTTTTTTGAGGTTTTTCCACCTTGTTATTTTATACAGATAAGAATAGGTGAATGAGAGAACAAAATACTAAAAGGGTAGCAATGACCCTAGAAAAATATACACTAACCAAATTGGAAGAGACCCGAAACTGGGGGACAGGGAGCAGAGGAGAAAAAAGGAGGGGGGAAAATATATATATATACACACACACAAAATATATATGTATTAGACTGTTGAATAACAGAGCCACACACTTGATTTTGAGTATATTTTGGTCTGTTAGAAGAAACTGCCTCCCAAAATTTTAAAGAAAGAAAAACTTATATATCTATATATATATACAATAATAAAGGTAAACACAATGAAGGGATGGAATATGAATGTAAAGATGAAAATTTAAAAAGATTCTAAAAATGGAATTGATAAGTTGGTTGAAAAAAAAAAGGAAAAAAAAAGGAAAGAATGTGATTAGGCTGGAGACTAGAGCAAAGGCACGAGCTAGATTTAGGGCATATTTTGATCTGTTAGAAAAAACTGTATCCCAAAATTTTAAAGAAAGTAAAACCTATATGTATACAAAAAATAAGGCTAAATGCAATGAAGGGATATAATATGAGTATAACAATGAAAATTTTAAAAGATTTTTAAAAAGGTATTGATAAGATAAAATAGTTAAAAAACATTAAAATAGGAAAGAGGAAAGATTTTAAAAAACAATATGAAAAAAATGAAATTAGAAAAATTTACCTTTTTTTTTTTTTTTTAGAAAAATTTAACTTTGAAAGACTAAGGAATCATGGGGAAAAAAAGCCATGAATTCTATGTTTTGCATTCCCCTGGCTCTGGAGTTCCGCAGTTCTCATTGCTCAGTGAACATGGTCTTGGCTGGATGTTCTTGCTGATCTTCTGGGGGAGGGGCCTGTTGCAGTGATTCTCAAATGTCTGCCCATGGTGGAATTGCACTGCCCTTGCCAGGAGCCAGGCTACGTAATCTGCTTGGGTTTGCTCTCGGGAGCTTTTGTTCCTGAACGCTTTCTGTACAGCTTTGGAGGGCGAGAATGAAAATGGCAGCCTCCAATCTCTGGCCCCATAGGAGCCAAGAGCTCAAGGCCCCACTCCTCAATCCGCCCTCAGAGAAAAGCAGTCAATCCCTCCTGTCTCCCTGGTCTCTGGCTGCACTCTGTGCTCACCTGGCCTGTGACTGAGCATTTCTATCTCTGGTGCATGGCCCCATTTGGAGTCTCCAAATGCAGCAGATTCCTGCAGTGTGCTCCCGCACCACTCCTCCTAGAGGAGAAGGAGGGGATCTCCCCGGATCTGCCACTCGTGTGGTCCCTGCTCAAAGAGCAGTGGCCCAACTGCACCTTGGATCACAGTTTAAGGTAACCCCAAGCTGAGAGCCTTCTCCTCAGTTCCATCTCTGCAGCTGGCTTCCCCACTCCGATACCTGGGAGCTTTGCCACACTCAGGCACCCCTGGCCTTTTTGTGATCCCACGGGTCCTGAGACCACACTGTCTCAGCGAGGGCTCCACCCCCCGCTTAGCCTCTGGAGCAATGTCCCTCAGTGGAGCAGACTTCTAAAAGTTCTGATTTTGTGGTTTACTGCTCTACCCTTGCCAGGAGCCGGCCCCTCCCCCACGGTTTATCTTCCCGTATATCGCCTCAGGTTCACTTCTCCGCACGTCCTATCTTCTAGAAGTGTTTGCTTTTCTGTTCCTAGAGTTGCTGCTTTTCTTCTCTTTGATCTCCTTTTGAGTTTATAGGTGTCCAGAATGGTTTGATAACTATCTAGCTGAACTCCTGGGACCCTATGATATTAGATCTCCTAGTCCTCCGCCATCTTGCTCCACAGTCCTAGTGATGTTCTTCTAAACCATCTTCCTTTGTCTCCTCAACCACTTGCTCCTCCAGTCATGTCGTTCATGCCTATTTTCTGCCTGTGCAGATCTTAGTAGCTTCTATGCATGGATGTCCATCTTTAGTCTCTCAAATCATGTGTCTATCTGCCTACTACAAATATTATAAATATCTTAATCATTACTTTATACCAATTTATCAATTGGTAGATCTTCTGCATTTCAAAATTCCTTTAAAAAACTCCTTCAGGGGCACCTTGGTGGCTTAGTTGCCTGAGCATCTGAGTCTTGGTTTCAGCTCAGGTCATGAGCTCGGGGTTTTGAGATCGAGCCCCACATCATCGGGCTACATGCTCAGCATGTAGGAGTGAGCTTGCGATTCTCTTCCTCTTCCCCTCCTCCACTCATGCTCTCTTCCTGTCTGTCTCTCTCTCTCTCTCAAATAAATAAATCTTAAATAAATAAATAAAAGCTCCTCCAAAGGCTCTTTTCAAGTAAACTCAACTGTTACCCTTCTAGTTATTCCACAGGTTGTCATAAATCTTCTGAATATTGATTAACCTCATAAATATCTAGGAGGTAAGATGGTAAACTCTGGAAAACTGAAAGATCAACCAACCGGGCAATGGCCTCCTTCATAAACCACAGTAACTGACAAGACTGTAGTCAATATTTCAGAGCCTCTACTGCAGTTGTTTAACACTGGTGTTGATGTCACTTTTATGCTCATTTATCATTAAGTTACAAGGGTGATAACATATGCTGCATTAGTGTAACTAGTGTTTGTTTTAAAATAAATGTTGATGATGAAGAAAAAAGTGTTAGGTAGTGGGAAACAAACCTGACAGTAGCAATTTATTTACATATTAGGTGCATAGACCCCACTCACACGTACACACACAAAATTCTCTTGTCTGGGGCACTTCAGAGTCCAGAGATTTCTGAATTTAGAGGTTGATCTTTGTTCCTCTAGTGCCGCTTAGTTCAATTCAGCATGCATCCATTAATTACCCACTCTGCTAGAGGTCCTAAATGATTGACTGAGGTGAAGGGCTTGCTATTAAGGAGCTTATGGTGTAATGTTCCCCCACTGTACTCTCTCCCCATAACTTTTTCATAGTCTTGCTTAAGCACTTGCTCTATCCTTATCTTAAATGCACATACTTATTTGTGTACTGGTTTAGTGTCACCTATCTTCCTCCAGCTTTCTACAAGCTCTACAAGATGAAGACCTTTGTCTTTTGTGTGCTGATAATATCCAGAGTGCCTCAAAGACTTCCCAGTTTATTTTGGACATTCAGTAAATGTTAAATTGGTAAATAAGGGAATACAACAAAAATACAACTATAACTAGATACCTAAGACAAAGTGGGATGTGACATACCCTAAGAAGGTACAGGGTAGATCTACATTTTGTAGGTTCTCAATGTACCACATCTGGGGAGATTGCTATTTAAGAAAAGGAACAGGGGCTCCTGTGTGGACAAGTCGGTTGAGTGTCCAACTCTTGATTTCAGCTCAGGTCATGATCTCAGGGTTGTGAGATTGAGCCCCACATTGGGCTCTGTGTTAGGCATGGAGCCTGCTTGGGATTCTCTCTCTCCCTCTCCCACAGCCCCTCCCCACCCTCCTCTCTCCCTCTCTAAAAAAAGGGGGGGGGCATAAATTTTAAGTTAAAAAAATATAAAATATACTTATTTAGAATGATTGAAAATCATACCAGTTTACAAATTAACATACTAGAGATGTCAGAAAATATGAAAAAATAATGATATGCTAATTGATTACCTATTAAAATGCCTAAAAATAACTCTGTTATACTTTTTTCCTTACAATTTTTGACTGCATGTTACCTCTTCATATGTAATATTTTTTATATATTGAATGAACAAGTGATTCAGTCTTTGCTATAGCATGGTTCTTCGAAATGCTATTTAAGTAATATTTGGGATGTATAAAACAGGGAGCTTTGCACATGCATTCTAGTAATCTGTGAAACTGCTACAGGTTAGCATCTCACTAGCAAGGGAATTTTAATTCTATGCTGCATTTTCCATCTAGGAAAGAACTTCCTATTTGTCAAGGTATCTGTGAGAACTGAATTATTCAAATACTGAATTATATGCAATATTACACATCAGGTGAGTGGAAGAATTTTCTGTAGACTAGCTTCTGGCTTTGTGCATTTCATATCTTGCTTATCTTCCAGTACCCACACCTTTCTATGTGGATACAAAAAGAACACAGTTATTTCCATATGTCAGCACCCTCTACCTTTGTGTCATGATGCTTGGGGAACCAACACAGTGAGTAACAGGATTCTACCAATATTCCCCACCGAGGAATAACTGTACACTATATATACCTCACTGCTAATAACTATACACAATATTGTCTGTGAACCATACAAATATAGTCTATTTTATTCAAATGAGATATACACCCAACTGATTTCCCCTTTAACTGGATCCCAGAAATGTCCTTGGCCTCTCTAGGTTCATCCACCAGGATGAGTCTTTAGAGTTGAAAGAGATAGAATTCACCTATCACAATTAAACTATTATACTTATATAAAGTTTACAAAACCATACAGTCATGTGATCGTGTTACTTAGGTTCCTCCTGGAATCTGGTGCAGGGCCCTGAAGTTATGCTTCCTTAGCTCAATAGCAAATCTGTATCTGGTATTCCAAAGAAGTAGAGGTTATTTATGACTTAAATACTGGACTGGCTTACAACCGATTATATTAGAGAACAATAATTTAGAGGTTAGAACCAGCATGAACACTGAGCCTGCAGGGCATTTTTAGGCTATGGCAGCTGGTCCTGTTTGGCATGAATCACGTGGCAAAGAATGCAATACACGGTGTAATCAGAGAGGTAGGTTGGGGGAAACCAATGAGGTCCTTGAATACCAGAACAAGTTGGAAGTTGACGTGTGTAGGTCAGTTTCCTTTCCTTCCACCTCTATGATTTGGAAGCTTTTATTTGGCTTTATTAATTCGAGTATCTTTAATTGTGTTTGCTAATGCTTTTTTCCTTTTTAACTGGATACCTTTCAAAAATTCAAGACCTTTGCTTGTGCTGAAACTCCTCTGTAGCTTGTCATTGTTTTGTTTTTTTAATATTTTAGATTTTACTCTAACTAAAATGACTGCTTCTGTATTTCTTCCATCAGCATTGCTGAAACACGTACAGTGAATTTTGTCCCTTTTTTTATTCCCATTGTTTTTAATATAACACTGGGACCTAGTGCATATCTAATACATGGCATTAACTAACTTTAAATAGCATGAGTACATCAATATTGTGGAGTGGTTTAAACAATATAAAAAATTCTAGATTTGTGTATATCAACTGGCTAAAATGTGAAAAATTCAATATAAGAAAAAGCATCTGTTCTCAGAAATACAGCAATAATATACTCTGAGTTGAAGGCATAACCATTTTCAGAAAAAAAGTATAATTTCCAGTAAAGGTCAGTTTAAAACCCCCTCACTTATTTTTATAGCCGTGGTACTCCAATTTAAGCAGCTTTTCAACTAGTGAAACATCTTTTATCACATATGTGCACATTGATATCTGTCGTGTAGCTGGTAACTATTCTGTGAATTACTTGCATTTGTCCTTTCGTGTTTTTGAACGGGCATGGTTTTTGCAACCCACAATGAAAGAAAAAAATGATGCTGTTCATCAACTTGAACTTCTTTGCTCCTTTTATGGCAATATTGGGAGTTACTTTCCTAAAGGAGTGATATTTAAGACTAAAGTATTTGGACAGCTACAATTCTGCTAAAATTTAAGTTGGTTTCTCTCATGTGGTTTTTCCATCATGGTGTCTGAAAGCAAGTCATAGCTGCCCCATTCATCACAAGCCAGGCGCCAAGGCTGGTCAAGCACTCCTGTAGTGAAAGTGGTCTCTTCTTGGTCCTCTGCCATAAATTGTGCCACTATTGATATCATTACCAGGTTGTGTGTGTGTGTGTGTGTGTGTGTGTGTGTGTGTGTGTGTGTGTTTTAAATGAGTCTCCAGATTTCAGTGCAATGGAGTTTGTTAGGTATCAGTTGAAAACCCTTCTCTAGGACCCATAAAATCCTTACAAAAAAGAAAATCTGGTTGTCTCCTTTACAAATGATGTACTACCTTCACTCATTTTTTTTTTTTTTTAAATTGAGGTATTGACAGCATCAATAGGAAGAAAATACCGATAAGACATTTAAGTCATCCGGAAGAGAGATCATGCACTCGGGAGAGGTACTGGTGTGCCTTGGCTGGTGGGTCAAGCATCTTGCCAGACATGCCCATGTGCCTGTAGCTTAATGTTTGCCTTTTAGCTACACATCCCCACCACCCTTGCCTTTTATCTGTATCTCTCTATCCAGATCTTTCTTTCTGCTGACCTCCTCAGATGAAAAGAAGGGCCCCTGCATTGAAGAGCTGTCATTTCCCTTTCTCTCACACACCTACTCACAGAGAGAATGTGACCCTGGAATAGAAAAGTGTCAAGGGAATAAGACCGGAGTCAAAATCAAGTCCAAGAACTTAGAAACTTAATTTCTCTGGACTTCAATTTCCTAATTGGCTGTATAAATCATAGAACCGTCTCTTTGCGGATCTGGAACGAGACTTTGGTGTAGCTTATCCAACATGCTTACTTAGCTGATGAGGAGAGAAGTGAGCCTCAGAGGTAGAACAGCTTCCCAGAAGTTACGTGCTGCCAGCGCCACCTCTAGAAGGCACATCTCCTGACCCCCAGTCTCTCTTCACCACATCTTGGGAGGACGTGTCCATATCTTAATGTCAAAATGATTCAATTAGCATCAAATTTATTCAATGAGTGTTGAAGTACAGGATAATTGAAAGGCATTCCTCTACGTGCTGACTAGTACAAACTCTATTAAGGAAAGGTACTGTGGGAAACCAAGATGCAGCCCATGCCTACTGTTAATATTATTAATATACTATTAATATTGATTACCTGGAAAAATATGTCTTTTCCTATTTATCACTTTTTAAGTTTAAAGGTTTTTAACCGTTTGCAATTCATTTTTGTCCTCAAAGTGAAATATTTACCAATTTAGGTGTATTTCAATAGCTTTTTCCCCTTTCATATTTATCTTGTTACCCTCGATGTCCATAGCATTGACAAGAGAGCGTGTTCTTTTTCTTTAAACTGTCTGTTTTGGTGATTTGATAATTCAGTAACACAAAAGTAATCCCTCAGAGCAAAGGAAAAGTGAAACTCTAAAAAGACCAGGTTTTATCCCCTCTCTATACATAAACAGTTTTTCTTGAAAACTCTAGTGCCTTTCTCCATTCTCCCCCACCCCACCTTCCCTCTAGGTTTGCCTTTGTGGCTTTGTTAACACTTGCCATTCTAGATACCCTTTCTTATGAAGATTCTCTAAGAATGTAAATTTCTGTTTTTCTCATTGTTTTGCACATGATGCCATTGATACAGCTGTGCTGATTCCTCCTTTTTTTTCTTTATTTACCTCATCTTTATCTCTACTCATTCTTTTTGGAAGCCAGTATGATTTCTAATATGAATTTCATACTGCTCTTTATGAATGCCCAATTGAACATCAGTGTCTTATTTTTCACACATTTCAAGACATCTTGGATTAAAAGCAAATCCTTCTAATCTCCAGTGGGCTGAAGCCAAGATTCGTGGGTTGGTTGGTTTGTTTTTTCTGAAACAAATCATAGCAGTTGCTGAAGTTTTCCTGTTGCTTTCTCTTCCCTATGCAAGAAGTATAAGAAAGGTTATAGATATCTCTTTTATGCTTCTCACTTGCTTTGTATGTGTAGTCATTGCTAAATTCTCCCATGTCTTCTAGTTCACCATTCCATTTCTGCCTGTGACTATTGAGATTCTATCCATTTCCCTCTCATTGCCCTTCAGGCTTCTCTGGGCTTGAGTCTACCAACTTCTTACAGAACGCCTTGTTGGCACGTGAGTTGGGATACCCTTGAGCTCTTCAGGTATCAGTCACTGTAGAGTGAATAGCACCAATATTGATGACAAGGTAATCTTTTGGTTTTGCTTAGGAGAATCATTAACAATTTTTAGATAAATCTCTACTCTTACCAGACAATTTAGAACATGTACCTTTGTGATGTTTGGTATGGGATTTATGGTTTTTTTTCTCTGCCTACTGAGGCATCATCACATGGATGATTCTTCTGGGCTTTGTAACTGCCTATCTTTCTAAGATGTCTTTCAGAATCTTAGGGCATCTGGTGGCTCAGTCGGTTAAGCATCTGCCTTTCAGCTCAGGTCATGATCCCAGAGTCCTGGGATTGAACCCGGCATTGGAGAAGCCTGCTTCTCCCTTTCCCTCTGCCCCTCCCTGCGCTTGTGCTCTCTGGTGCTCTCTCTCTCTCTATGCAAATAAATAAAAGTAAAATATTTTTTTTTAAAAAAGACATCCTTCAAAATCTCCCAAAGAGAATTTTATGTACAATATATCATGTGTCATTTGAGCTAATTCCATCCCAAACTCCAAAACACATCCTCCAAATGTAGAAAAAAATCCACCCAGGGGTGTGTGTGTGTGTGTGTGTGTGTGTGTGTGAGAGAGAGAGAGAGAGAGAGAGAGAGATTATAACAAAGAGACAGGAACTTACATAGATATCTTGAATTGTGTTGTCCAGTATATCTTGTATGGTTCATTAATATACCCATTTGATTCTTTTAACTAGCTGCTGCCTCTTTCAGAACTCTTTTCCCCAAAATGAAGGAGGTGACCCTCCTCTGGTTCACCTTATTTACATTTATAAGGATATTGGACAAGTAACTGTACCCTCTTTGAATTCTAGTTTTACCATCATTAAAATGGTGATTCTTGAGCAGTGGGAGATGTGGCATCATTTATACACACCCAGGAACTGACTCTGGTGCTGGTTGGCATAAGGCCTGGAGAACCTGATGAGTCTAGTCATCTTCATAAAGGGAAGTACAGTGAGTGTGTGAGTAATTTTGTCCTGAGCGTAACATAAGCCCTGGGCATGCACGAACAGGGCTTCAGATAGAATTTAGACTTTCCTGATATGGCAAGCCCCTATCATCAAGGACAGAGTCACCACTGGCAGCAACACACTAGATCAGGAACTCTTCTGCTTGGAGGGATATTGCTTCTCTTTGGTGCTCTTTGGCTTCCATTAAGTTTCTGTGCATCTGCCTAAATAAAATGGGACTCGATCCAGTCTACAGTGTGTGTGTTCATTGGTATGGGTTCAATAATCCATACATAACACCCCCGGAACAGTGCACTGGTGTCTACCTGTATGCAAATTGTTCTTCATGCTCATATCCTCTTTTCTAAAAGAAAGCCTAAGTAAGCACCATGACTACTCATCTTAATGTCAGCCACCCTTTGTATAGCTCCTGATATGTAATGAGGCCTCAAATAGTTAACCGTGTGAAAAAACGTAATGCAATTGTGTAAAATTTTATGCTTTAAGGTACATAACGTTTCTTATTTTATTTGAGCTTTGCTGCCATTAGCTTTTAAACTCTGATTCCAAGGAATACTGCTGTTCTCTTGAGCTGAACTGAGGACTTTTGCCTCTAAAATCTAATAATAAAAGTTGGGTATTCATCCTTTCTGATGGAGGCATAATATTCCATTGTTCTTTATCCATTCATCTGTTGAAGGGCATCTTGGCTCTTTCCACAGTTTGGCAATTGTGGCCATTGCTGCTATGAACATTGGGGTACATGTGGCCCTTCTTTTCATTACATCTGTATCTTTGGAGTAAATACCCAGTAGTGCAAGACTGGAAGAGATTTTGCTGAGTGACATAAGCCAAGCAGAGAGAGTCAGTTATCATATGGTTTCACTTACGTGTGGAGCATAAGGAAAAACATGGAGGACATAGGAGAAGGAAAGGAAGGGTAAATTGGGGGAAATCGGAGGGGGAGATGAACCATGAGAGACTGTGGACTCTGAGAAACAAACTGAGGGTTTTAGGGTGAGGGGTTGGGTGAGCCTGGTGGTGGGTATTGAGGAGGGGACATATTGCATGGAGCACTGGGTGTGATAAATGAACAATGAATCTTGGAACACTGAAAAAATAAAATTAATTTTAAAAAATAAAAATAATAAAATCTAATAATAAGAGCCCTTTCTTAATTAACTGAGAAATACCAATGAATAATGGGTTATTTTTTCCATTTTCAACTCCCTTCCCACACCATCATTCTCTTTTCTTAAAAGTTTTGATTTCTATAGTAAATCTATTCCTGGTTCAGCACAGGATTATGATTTACTATTTTAATTTACATATTATTTCTTTTTTTTTAAGATTATTTATTTATTTATTTATTTGACAGAGAGAGAGAGAGAGAGAGAGATCGCAAGTAGGCAGAGAGGCAGGCAGAAAGAGAGGGAGAAGCAGGCTCCCCACTGAGCAGAGAGCCTGATGCGGGGCTTGATCCCAGGACCCTGAGATCATGACCTGAGCCGAAGGCAGAGGCTTTAACCCACTGAGCCACCCAGGCGCCCCTATTTCTTTTTTTTTAATTTTATTTACTTACTAGAGAGAGAAAGTGAGAGAGAGCACAAGCAGAGTGGGAGAAGCAGAGGGAGAGGGAGAAGAAGACTCCCTGCTCAGCAGGGAGCCCAACGTGGGACTCGATTACAGGACTTGATCCCAGGACCCTGGAATCATGACCTGAGCCGAAGGCAGATGCTTAATGGACTGAGCCACCCAGGCGCCCTAATTTACATATTATTTCATGAAAATTAGGTGTTCAGCTTTTTGAGCAGATAACACTGTTCACAACAAGAGCAAGTGCTATTTATTAAGTCCATTTTATTGCGGGGTGCAGGATTTCCTGCACAGTTCCATGTCCCATGCAGTCTTCTATCTTTTATTTCTTTTATTTCAGTCTTCTATCAACACGATGATGTATATTTATCACCAGGTTTTAAATGGTGAGACTGTGTCACCAAGCAGCCCAGTGGCACAGAGCCGGGAGAGGTGAATCTCAGTCTTCATGACTCCAAAACCCATCATCCTCTTCACTATACAGACACATGATAGTTCTTAGAATCTAATCTTACCATTAGGTTATAAGCTCCTTCATTGCAGAGGTTATGTTTTATTTACTTTTTCCCTCCCACAGAAAATTCTATAAAACTGGATGTGGTTGTCTCCCTTTCATTGTGGTTAGTGGTGCTTGCAAGGTGGGCCTTCTGCTCTCTTACATATATTCAAGGATTTCCCCCAAATCATCTCCAGTACTTGGAATTACTTGCCTTCTGTTCTATATTAGGATGCATCTGTCTGTCTTTAAGTTATAACTCAGTCTGTTCTTTGCAGGCACCTTCAAATGAGGCTTGGCAATTAAAAAAAAATATATCAAATGAATTTTAAATTGCCAAAGGAAAGGTTGTTTAAAACTCTCTGAGATAGCAGTTCATATTTAAATATGCTCATTATTAATTCAAGTGTGAAATGATTTATGCTTGTTATTAACACATTAAGACAGCCAAAGGAAAATTAGAAGGTGACTCAACAGGAAACATTCAAGTGTGGAATCCAGAAAAAGTAGAGAAGAACAAAACTTATTCCAGATGAGTTGGGAGTATGTTTAAGGTCTAGCCACCTTCATTTGTTTTTTTGTTAATGTTCCAAATAGTGGGTACACTGGTACAAATCTGAACTATGTTGTCCCAGGAGACACAGACCATAATATTATGGCCTATTGATTGAATGCACAAACTCAAATTCATATTGTCATAGAATTATGCCTTAAATAATTTAGCATTTTGTTATTAAAAGAGCAGACATTGATGATAAATGAAGAGCCATAACCATGTCCTTAGAGTTACAGGAAAATTATGTAGGGTGGCTTTAAGAAGAATGTATTTATTATCCAGAAAAAGTAACAGGTCTCTCTCTCTCTTGCTCACACACACACACACACACACACATACATATTCTGTATATATTCATATATATGTGTATGACTCCCCTGAAAAAACAGTACAGTTGTCAGTCACTAAAATTTCCATTTCTATGCCTCTAAATCAACTTATTTTTGGACCTTGGTGTCCCATGCTGGTTTAACTTGCTTTTAATTTCTTTGTTTTTAGATCACTGGCATGCAATGTCCTGGTCAGGATTAAATGTTTAGAAACTAACTGGAGTTTCATAGAGTTTTCTTCATTCTCCTCTTAATTTTTAGGATAATAGACTGCTTCTGAGGATATCACATTTAGACTGATTTCTTCACTTTATGTTAATGGTAATTCAGATCACCTGAATCAGGGGAAATATTGGTATAGGACTAGAACCCTATTTTCTTGAGATTTTTATGATATTTTCTCTCCTACTTATTTTCTTTTAATGTCTCATTCAAGAGAGTTGGTAGCCATGCAACTGTTGCTGTGTCACTTAAGAAATTTTTAGATGGAAATGGAGGAATTAGGGAATAATGTAGTGAAATGTTTATTAATAAAAAAGAAATAATGGGCTATAAACTTGGGGTTTATAATACCTTTTGGTTAGTGTTTCATCCTCAGTAGCATGTTAATTTCCTATTGTAAAAGAAGTTATTTTTTAAAAAGTAACAAGGATAAAAAGAGTCTGAACAAAATTGGAAGGTATTAGCGTCTGTTTTGTACACAGAATAAAATGTTGGAGCACATATAAAAATCAGATTTGTAAATAACTTCAAAATGGATGCACTTTTTGTAACTGTACCATATAAAATGAAATATGAAAAAATGTTCTTTTAAGCAACAATAGCTCAAGAGAGTTGGGGAAGATTCTATAGAATATTGGTAAATGGAGAATTGCATTTCTACTGCTTTCCATTTTTTCCCCAAAGTGTGCAAATAAAAAGTTAATTTTTACAAGAGAGCGATTTTTAGACCACAAAAGGACTTTTTCGAGAGTTTCCTCTACAGTGGCCAATTTTGTATGAAACAAATTATTTTAGGCCTAATTGCAGGCAGACTAGTTAGGCTGCTAGCTCTATTAAGGTTGAATGTCACTTGAACTTTCTAATAGTATGATCTTTTCTCAGAACTTAATAACTGGCTCAAATATTTAATAGTGGAAGCTTTCATTAAATTAAAAAGAAATCAAGATATATTTTTAGAAGAACTAACTTATTTTTCTTATCAGTTTTATCAACTTTAGGAGAAAAGGAAGAGAATGGAACCATTCTCTTTCTGTACTTAAATAGACATTAATGCTCTAACCCCAGCAAATAATATATTTCAGTGTATATCGTCATTCAGAAGATTTGGGAAGCACCGAATGTCAGCAATAACTATACTTCTAGTTCTACTGAATAGCAAATTGCACTGACTGTGTGAACCTCTTCACTTGTCTGCTGGATAATCATTCTTTTTAATACTCAGATACATTCTCTAGATCTGTTTCAGTTGCACACTGCCAACTTCTGCATTACCTAATGGTTTTTGGTTAAGTACAATGACTTGTTTTGAAATGCAAGTGGGGAAAGATGAGAGTTGCAAAATTTTGTTTCCATGTGTCAGTCTGTAAATAGAGGACAAAAGATCATTAAATGGATTAATTTACAAGCATCCTTAGAAATAGAATGTTTTTACATAAAAGCATGTTGTAAACCTTTTTAATTAAATTGCATTGTACCCCCCACTCTTTCCTCCCCAGGGTTCCGATGACCTCTCACCTCTTACTTTGTCCTACAGGCACTCCACTGCTGGTGAGGAGAAGCAGTGACCCAGCGCCAGGCCCGCCTGCTGATGCCCAGCCGAGTGCTTCACACCCCAGTGGCCAGAGTCTGAAACCTGTTATTCTAGTAGGTATCCTGCCGTTTGCCTTTCTAATGAAAGATCAAAGTGCCTTACCCGTAGACTAACTGGGACTTTGCAGTCTTAAGTAAGCTGATCATTGGAGAGTGTTTGGCAGGACATACAGTATTAGTAATAGCTCCTATGAGGTATCACTGGAATATTCTAGTAATTTACATAGCACTGATTAGGTGCCAAGGACTCTTAAGTGCTTTACACTGCATCATTTAAACTTCCACATCAAGGTGGGCACCAATTTTTGCCTCCATTTTACTGATAATGCCATTGAGGCAGAGGGAGGTTTAGTAATTTGTCTAAGGTCACAACCAGTCGAGGACAGTCAAGAATTTAACCCAGGTGGTTTGGCTCCAAAGTCCATGCACTTCACCAGCACACCACACTGTTGAATTCCCTGCATCCTCCTGCTTCGTAATGCCCAGGGATATTCATTTTATATATTTCAGTGTGTTAATGCAGGGCTTTGTGAAGTCCTGCCATGGTGAATGGTCAGGGAGTTTCAAGATACCAATATCATGTATATTGTGGTGTCAGTCCTGGGTTTCTAGAACTCAACATCCAAATTAAAGAAAAAGAAAATTGTATATCAGAAGTGCTTGTAACAAGACACACTTCTAACTGATGGGTTAAAGGGAGAATGAATCCTGAAGGGCTGATGTCCGCCTTTCATATGATATGGTACTGTCGGATCTTTCTGATAAATCCTGAGTCACTTGGAAGAGTTGTGACTGTGGTCCATCCTTGGAGATTGCCGGAGAGTTAAATTTTGGTTAATGGGTATATATTTGTGCAATAGGTGATCTTCAGTAATGTAGCCATATTAAAAAGTTTCCTAAAAGCAAGGCTCTTCCCCATTTTAAGTCTCACTGTCTATTGTGCCTTAAGAAAAAAAGCAGTATTTTCAACATACATAATGATGCTGAATGAACTAACCAGATTCTCACCAGTTTGGTGTAAAATGTTCTCAAGAACCAGTACCAATGTATATGAGTTAGGAGTCCCTATACCAAACCATTGAGTATTTACTAATAAGATCGTGGCATCATTTTGGCATAGTTCTTTCTGTAAACAAGGAAGCAAGTGTCTTCAAAGTGTTTTAGGTGTAAAGGTTCCCCACCGTCCTTTTAAGGAAAGATATTTAATGGAACATTAATAAAAATCAGGTGTATGTGTTCTACTTTAATGGTGAGTTTAAACAGAACCAGTATTTAACACCCTGATTGAGACCGTGTTAAGCCCAAGTATATTGGATTGGAGGAAGAGAAGCTATATAAATGAGAAAAGTTACAGTTTACTGCTTATTTTTACAATGTCAGTAATACCCCAAGTGAGAGTGTATCTGATTGTGTTGCCATCATTTACATGCAGAGAATCACCAGTATTTAGTTCAATGTTTTTATCACTTAGGTTCTGTGTTTAGACCAATCGAAAGCAGTCAATATTGCTTTCCCTACAGGAAATGAGGACTAGAATGTTTCTGATAGATTCCATATTCTTACCAAACTAGGATACCGTTGAATTCTAAATTGAGGTATTTGGTGAGGGAGTATATTATTACTAGCAAAGATGCAAATTCTAATTCAAGAAGAAAGGCTGGCACCCCAAATCCTTTTACCTAACTATATGCAAGTTCCCAAGCAGTGGCTGAGTCTGTACGTATCAACAGTAAAAAGGAAAACACATTTCTTCCTTTCCTCAGTGTTCTCGGTGGCTGAGGAAATGCAGCTCTGAGGCCCAAAGAATAGAGTCTGGTCCTTGGCTTGCCACAGAATACTGGCACATCCTAGCCTTCTGTTTCTTTGGTTGTAAAATAATGTCCAAGCAAACTTTAACCCTTAACAATCCAAGGTTCAGGCATTGTGCCTTATTTATCTATTTCTAGTGCCAAGCACATAGAGGGTGCTCACTGTACATGTGTTGACTTAGGAATGTAGGCCCATATTAGTCTAGGAAGAGTTCTAGAAGTTCACAGAAGTTTACCCACCTGTTCTAATTTGGCCATTCTCTCTATTCCCCAAAGGATCTACCAGGTAAAGGTTTACCTGCTCCAAAGTCTGGTTCACCTCAAGCAAGAGATAGATAGTTTAACTTCCGTACTATGAGGAGCCGGCTAAGTTAGTAAAGGAAGACGTTTAGTTGAGTCTATTTTTACCCAGAAGACAAATACGTGTGTGTGTGTGTGTGTGTGTGTGTGTGTGTGTGTGTGTGTGTATTATGATTCTGTTCATTTATTCCTACGTATCCTAACTCATGGACTATTTAGACCTGCATTGTTCAATACTATAACCACTGGCCATGTGTGGTTATTAAGCACTAGAAATGTAATTCAAGTGTAACATACATAATGCATTTTAAATATTGAGATATAAAAAAGAGTAATATGAAAGACCTCATTAATAATTTTTATATTGACTACACATTGAAATAACACTATGGTATATAAGGTTGAGTAAAATATATTATCAAAATTATTTTCACCTGTTTCTTTTTAAAGCATGGTTACTAGAAAATTTAAAATTAGATCTATGGTTCACATTCTATTTCCATTGGACAGAACAGTTCTAGACAGAAGTAAAATTGGATCTAGCATTAATGAAATGGTTTGAGACCCTTGGGAGAAGTTCTCTGAGTTGCACATCATCTCTAGGGTAACAGTATGATTAGATTTGCCTGGGGCAGTCCTAGTTCGTGCCTGTTGTTCTGGCATAATTATTAATAGTGTCCCCACTAACTCTCAGAGGTGTCCATGTATGGATGATGAATTATGTGGCACCCTACATATAGCCCCATAGTCACTTTCATTGTTTGCTCAGCGATAAGAGGAACGGCCTTTCAGAGAAACCACGGGAACACAACCACAACTCTCACATGGGAGCACACTGCAGAGAGGGGTTTGTGTGGCCAGCCCCCAAGCCCAGGGACTACAGAATTAGAGACTGCAGATTCCTTCCCATCTCTCAGATTCCACAGTTCTACTTGGTGTTTCCTCTACAACTTCAGCTGCACCATATTTGATGCCTATGAATTAATGAGTGATGATGAATATGGGGAGCGTGTGATAACTCAGCCATGGTACAACTAACATGAACAATAATTGCTTAAAAAGCTCTGTTCAATGACATTGCATTTCAATATCCAAAGGAAGAAAAACAATCAAAATTTCCAGCTCTTAAACAGAGTGTTCACATGTAAGTAATTCACAGATGGCAAAGCCCCAAGTGGGTTATGTTCAATCATTCCCAAGAAATGAAACTTACTTATAACCCACAGCTTAAAAAGCTATAAGGATAAATATTTGACACATTTGATTATGTTGAAATATTGCCTTTAAAACCACAGTTGATGACTGTTATTTTTACTTGCACTTCATTAGGCTTATTATAGCAGGAAGAACTTTCTTTGATGCCCAGAGATGCATGTTTGTGAAAAGTTGGAGAAGTTGCACTTGTTTTCTGGCTGGTTAAATTATTACAAATTGGTTATTTAAGATGTACACCCTCAGACAAGGTGAGGTTTTAAAAAGCGTTTAAATTAGGAAATCAAATTCTCTATAAGCCTCAAATTCTGTGTATTGAAAAGCCACCAACCCTCACTCTTTGTTACTTAGGGTACCACTGGCTAAACAGCATGGAAATTTATTTTCTTTCTTCCTCTTTTTATAAACCCGTCGATTAATCAGAATAGCATAATTATTAATGTGCAAATCGTAATGACTATTTATCTTTCAAGGCAATAGAAAATCCAATTCTACTGACTGCTTTTGAATTAAAGAAAGAGAATCCTGAGGGCAAGATATAATAGTGGGAGCCTGCTTATGGGATGTCTTACCTCCCTTGCCTTGATTGTAACCTGGTGTTCTTGGCTTAAGGGCATGCCATAAAACCAGGTTCTTGAAATTGATGTTCCCGAATTTGTGGGTGGAAGAGAACTCTAAACCAGATGTGATTTTTTTCTTAATATCCGGTTAACTACTACGGTTGTTTTGTGTTTTAATGACTGTTTATAGTTTCACATTTAACCCCTGAAGCAAAATGATCCTGCAGGGCGAGTAAATTAAAAAGTGGATTCCTGAAAATTATAATGCTGTGGTTGTTCCGGGATAGTAAATGACTTTGTTTGTTCTAAAACCATTACTTCTCTTGCATCACCAAAATAAAAGAAAATATTGGTCCATCTTTTAAAGAGTTCATATCCACAACGTATACATTTTCTTTTTTAAAAATAACATGGCGATACTGGGGTTATTAAGTTGGGAGTCCATGGATGAGTTTCAGAGGGTCTGTTAACTCTGAGGTTTTATGCTGTGGACCGTTGCACGGGCATGCATTTCTTGTGAAGGAGACTCTCTTCTTTTTTTCTCTTTTTTTTTTTTTTTTTGAGACTCTCACATCTTATCAAATTTTAAAAGGGAAAAAATGATCAAGAACTACTTATTTGCAGGTTTAGGATGAAAGAACATGGGAAAGCCATCAATTCTCAGAATTTGATGAATGATAGAGATTAAGAAGTGTGGTAGGAATTGACACCACCCCCCAAATATTAAATAATTAAGCCTATTTGATCTTATTATCACCTTGCCTGTCCAACACGTAGGATATAAATTCAAGATGTAAGGATAAATAGAAGTTTCTGAATTGCTGCATTGAGAGGTCAGCAAACTGATCTCAGCAAGAGTAGGATTGGAGGTAAAGGGAAGACACCCTGGGGAGAAGTGTTTCCCGTGGTCTTGCATGTTAAGGGAGATGAGATGGTTCTTTGTAGTTTTTCCTATTTTATCAGCAAAGATAGTGGCAGGTACCTTCAAGTGGAAGGAAGTATTTCCAATGAATAGGGACATTCTCTTTGTGTTTGCAGATAATGTGATGGAGCATTGGTTTGAGAGATTTTCCTTTGTGTGTCATGGATATTGAAATTATCATCAATGTTGATCTCGGCTTAAACATTTTCACTTCCATGAAAGAAATCGTTGAAATATTACAGAGAAATTTAAGTAGCTTGGCTTTTAGGGTTAAAATCATCAAATTGTCACTGAGAGATGCGAGAGGACTTTTGGTTGTGGGTCGCTGACTGTCAAAACCCCACACAGAAACTTAACAAAAATTTTGACTAACCAAATCATGTTTTTCTTTCCATTAGATATACAATTAAGTAGCTGTAGAAACATTGAAATAAATTAATTGTCGTAGACAGTGATGTAGATTGGAAGGAAGGCTCTATTCATTGTCTCCCAATGAGGAGAGATGGACACCAATGAGCAAAAGGGAGGGAGAAATAACATGTAATATATAATTGTGTTATTTAGAGACACTGAAGCCTACAAAAAGTTTTTCTTTTTTTTCCCCCTTCCAGACACAGTGATTTAATAATAGTCCTGGTGTTTGTAACTCCAGCTGTTCACGCTGTGTGCTGATAAGACCAAAGCTTGGAGACACATTGCAATGATGGTTTTCATATGGCTTTGTTTTCAAGAGATAAAGCTGCCATCCAATATTTCATGGGGCCAAATGTTTACTTAGTTTGGCGAGTTTAGGCAGCTTAATTTCTGAAGCGGTTATGTTTTGAAGACTTGAGTTCCAGGTGGGGAAAATCCAGAAGCCTAATTTATTCTGCAACAGAATTTTTCACCAAATCTTACACAAGTTGATAAAACAAGTTTGGATTGTCTGAATGTCTGTACCATGACTAATAAAAGAACCTAGGAAATGTGACTCCTGTTTGGGTGTGTGCTCCCCAATCATTGTTCTTGGGTCTAGTCCAGAACTGGAAGTCTAAGAAAAGGACCACTATTCAGAGGTTAGTTTCAGAAATTTAAAAAAATAATAATGATAACCAGGATGTGTCATCTTTTGCTGTTTAAATTGTTCTGTGCATAATGAAAATTGAATGGGGGCACCTGGGTGGCTCAGGTAAGCATTCAACTCTGGATTTCAGCTCAGGTCATGATTTCAGGGCTGTGAGATGAGCCCTGCTTCGGGCTCCGTGCTCAACATAGAGTCTCCTGGAGATTCTCTCCCTCTGCCCCTCCTCCTGCTTGGGAGTTCTCTCTCTCTCTCTTGAAGAGGAAGGAAGGAAGGGAGGGAGGGAGGAGGGAAGGAAATTGCATGAATTTTGCTTTCATGTCAACATAAACTGATTAATCCTTTAGATGCCCAAGACCTCTGCTCTGTGCCTTCTAGAAAACATAAGTTATGGTCTTTGTCCTCAGGAAACTTACAGTCTGGTTATGATGACCAAATCTAAAGCCATTAAACAACCCTAGCAATGCACAAGCAAGTATGAAATGATCAAATAATACATTTTAAGGATCAGAGTTCATGTCCTTTGCCTTTAGTTTGCACTCTGCTCAGCCTCCCATGCCTCTCGAGGGAATTCCCATACACAGATTCTCTGTTAGCTCTTATCCCACCCAAATGTAACTGCTTTTTTACATGTCTGCTACAAGACAGAGCTCCTCAGAGGCATGAGTCAATATATTCATTTTTTTTATCCAAGCCCCCGACACCTGACACATAAATATATGACTAGATGATTAAAACTGTTACTTCTGAGATGGACAGAATGAATTCGACAACTTTTAACACATCTCGCAGAGATGTGCATGCTTGTGAGAATGTTTATCATAGATAGGAAAGAATGTATGAATTAGAATGTGAAAATTGTGAAATTACCTGCTCAACATACTGTTGTGCTCCCTAAATAGCTTTAGTTTAGAATTTTCTGCTTTAGGACAACGTGTTACCTGTGTTGACAAGGGGAGAGAGATGTTTAAACACAAATTCTCCACTTGGAATCAAAATGTGGGTTGATGGCTCAGGTCAGCAGTTTCAATTGTGAAAACTACTTCCTCTCTTTACACTTCTAGCAGTGATTTCACATAGAAATTGGCTCTGAGAAAGAACAGAAATTATAAGAAGACAACAAACTTTGATCCTTCTGGAGATGAACATCATAAAACCTAACTTTGTTTATAGCCTTGATATATGAACAGAGAATAGAAATTAATATGCATTAAGGGAGTCGATTATCTGAGCTCTACGTCTTTGCCAACAAAACTGTGAGTTCTAGAATCCAAAAGTTCGTGATCTTGGCGGTTACAGCTTTGTAATTTCCTAATAACTGTGTTCAAAGAATTTAGAAAATCCTTGATCAGACTGGAAATCTCTGGACAGCATCCCTCTTGTACGCCTACCACATCTGCAGACTTCCCCTTCGAAATGTTCCTCCTATTCCGTCTTCTTTAAGAGGTTCTTCTGGTTTCAAGTGATTTGGAAGAAAATTAAAAAAAAAAAATCCTGGTATGTGAATTAATTCAAGAGTATGGGAACACTTACAAGGTGTTTCTTGGTGGAAACACTAATGAACATCTCGTGTTAGCAGTGTGGGCAAATGTAATTTGACAGTGTTGTTTAAAATTTGGTAAAGGTGATGTTTAAAGTAGCTTTATTCTAAAGGTCAAGATCCTGTGTTCTGATTGCAGCAATAACTCGGTGATCCTGGGTAAATTATTTAAATTGTGCATGATTTCCTCAAATTTCATGTAACTCAAAGGAAATAATAAATAGAAATCCTATATGAACTTCTGTTGTTCTTAGGGACTGAAACATCCAGACTAACAACTTCAGGGTTCCAGCTGTGAATTATATTGCTGGGTATGAATTCAACTTTAAATTTCATTTTAATACCTCAGTATTTATAATTGTTCATGGAATGAGGTTGTATTTCTATCCAAAACACCAAAGTTTATTTTTATTGCTCAGGGTAATAATATTAAGGTGTGTGTGTGTGTGTGTGTGTGTGTGTGTGTGTATTTAAAAGGCCAAGTACACAAAGGCAGCAGTATATACGCTCATATATATGCACACTTAAATTCTGTAGAAGAGAGCACAACTTAAATCTGAAGGTTCACATACAAGTAGATCATGTTGCTTTCAAGCGAAAGCTGAAGGGTATGGGCCATGTCTATGTCTCTCTGTTCTGATGGACCTTCCATGTTGTGGACATTTACTGAAAAATGAAGGCATGAAAGAAAAGGGTTCATGGGGTTCATCTTGGGAAGATACAACATGATCGTTATTGAGAGGAAAAGATTTTTTTTTTTTTCCTTGAGCGTGGTATGATTCTTAGAAATCTCTTCTGATGAGGGATTTCTTTTTTCTCACAACATAAACTCCTCTGAAGTGCAAGTTTCGTTTTGGTTTTTCCTTTCAAACTTTAGTCCTAGGATGACGCTGTGCAGACATTTAAAAGATTTCTCTCTTTCTCAGGAGGGTGGCCCCTTTCCTAATACCTCTGTACTTGAAAATAGAATTCTGATTTAGATGAATCGCATTTTAAAAGTAGCTACTGTGTGTGTTTTACGCTTGTGGAAACATACAGCGTCCTCGTAAGCAGCATGTGAGCTTGTCACCATACAGCTTTTGATGTCTGATTAGATGATCATAGGGACATCTGGAATGAGTTAGTTTTGAAGTTACTGGTGTGAGGCACTAGAGAATCCAAAGCCTTCTGACAGATTTGAACCAGTAAAAACACTGCTACTTTTAGCAAATCTTTTTTAACTTGCAACTAGCTGATGATTTTCAGACTGACATTGCCCTGATGTTTTCCAACTGATTTCCTAGTCCTCTTTCCCTACAAGTCTCCCTCCTTTCTAAGCAAAGAATGGGTAAGTGGCATTTGTTGCAAAAATCATAGAGGATTATTCCCCTTGAAAAGCAGAAGGCAGATTCTTAAGCATCAGAAGTCAGAATGGATGGATTTGCTTCTAAAGAAATTGTGGTGTCTCCTTTTCTTATGCCTTTAATTTCACTGCTGTATTGACCACCCATGCCTTCTTAATTTTTAAATAAAATATATGTGGCAGTCAGCTGTGTTCTATGAAGATCCAAACATCAGTAAGCATCCAAAACATTTGATATTGCTATAGTGTGATTGCACACATCTAGAACACCTATCAAAAGTTCACACATTTATCAAGTCAAAATGTCATTTGAGGGGCACCTGGGTGGCCCAGTCGGTTAAGCGTCTGCCTTCGGCTCAGGTCATGATCCCAGGGTTCTGCAGGGGCTTAGCAGGGAGTCTGCTTCTTCCTCTCCCCCCTGCTCATTCTCTCTCTCTCTCTCTCTCTCTCCCCCTCCCTCCCTTGATCACTCTGTCAAATAAATAAATTTTTTTTAAAAATGTCACTTGAATAGTCTCATTATATATAGTCATTGCTTAGTTAAGGGTTATTTCATTCGTCCAGTGGGGATTTTACTAGTATGAAATGGTTCCTTATTGTTTCATGAATAAAATGATTATATACCTATAAGTATATGAATCTGTTTACAAAATTTGACAGATCACTCTCCTGCATTGAAACAACTGACCGTTTCCTATGCCTCCAGGATATATTTCAAATTTCTTGGTCTTGGTAGGACTTTTTTTTTATTGTGGTAAAATACATATAATATATTATCTACCGCCTTAACCATGTTTAAGTATAAGTTAAGTGGCACTAGGTACATTCACAATATTGTGCAACCATCTGCCCTCCATCTCCAGAACTCTTTTCATCTTATAAGACCAAAACTCTGTACCTATTGATCAACAGAGAAAGAAGAATGAGGTTATATTCTTTTTTAGTGTGGTAAAATATACGTAAAATTTACATTTTAATCATTTTTCAATATACCGTTCACTGACATTAAGGACATTCCCTTCGTTGTGCAGCCGACAGCCACGATCCATCTCCAGAACATTCTCATCATCCCAAACTGAAATTTTATACTCTGTAAATACTGACTCTCGCTTCCTTCTCCCGAAGCCCCTGGTAACCACTACTCTATGTTCTCTTTCTATAAGTGTGACCATTCCAGTCATTTCATGTATCTGTGGCATCAGGCAATATTTGTCCTTAGGTGGCTGGCTTATCTCACTTAGCATCATGCCCTCAAGGTTCATCCAAGTTATAGCATGTGCCTTAATTTTCTTCCTCTTTAAGAACTGAATAATATTCCATTGTATGGATAGACTGCATTTTACTTATCCATTCATTTGTTGATAGACACTTCTGTTGCCTTCATCTTTTAGCTATGGTGAGTAATGCTTCTCTGGATGTGGGTGTACAAATATCTTTCAGACTCAGCTTTCAGTTATTTTGGGTATTCACCCAGAAGTGGAATTGCTGGATCATATGGTTATTTGGAATTTTTAGGGGGAACCACCGTACTGTTTTCTACAGTAGCTGTATGATTGTACCTCCTCACCAACAAGTGCACAAGGTTCCCCAGTCTCTTCACATTCTAACACTTATTTTCTATCGTTCAGATAGTCTCCACCTGTATGGGTTTGAATTGGCAAGTTAGAGTCTCGATTTGGATTTCCCTAATGACTGGGGGTGTTGAGCATCTTTTCAGGTGCCTCTTAACCACTCACATACAGGTCTCCCCCATTATCAAAAGTAGAGTGTCCCCATGAAAAGCCTTTGTAAGCCAAAATGACATGAAGTGCAAAAGCAATTACCATTAGTTTATAGGGGGAATGTTTTGAGCACTCCCACGCCCAAAAAATAATGTCTCCTAGGCTTTTCTAATACCTTAGGACGCACCTTGCTAATAGTTGCACAACATAAATCATAAAGCACAGATACTCACAGACATAGTCAAAAACTATGCTGAGTGTAGTTCCTGGGGAAGGGACTTGGTGGTGCCACTCTAGCTTCTTGGGGTGCACGCTGGCTACAAAACAAATACTTAATGCTATTTCCCCTTTTTTTTTCAACAAAGCAAAATTCTTCTTTGGGTTTCTTTTGGTTAGTGAAAACAGGTACTAATGTAGATCTTCTGTAAAAGGAGAATGGTATAACGTGAACTTTCAAAAAGTGAGAGATACCTGTTATCTTTCTTGGAGAACCGTCGATATAATTTCTTTGCCCTTTTTTAAACTGGGTTGTTTGTTTTTGTTGAGTTTTAGGCATTCTATATATATTGTGGATATGATTCCTTATTGTATAGATGATTTGCAAATGTTTTCTCCCATTCTGTAGGTTGCCTTCTCACTGTTAACAGTTTCCTTTGATGCACGAACGTTTTTCATTTTTGTGAAGTTGCTTTCTCTCCTTTGTTGCTCTTGTTGCCTGTGTCTTTGTGTCATATTCAAGATATCATCACCAACTCCAATGTTGTGAAAGCTTTGCCTATGTTTTCTTCTAAGAATTGTATAGTTTTAACTCTCATGTTTACATCTGTGACTCACTTTGAGTTAATTTTTGTGTATATGGTGCTAGGTAAAGTTCCAACTTCATTTTTTTTTTTTTTTTTGCATGTAGATATCCAGTTTTTTCAGCAACATTTATTGAAAATACTGTTTTTCCCCCATCAAATAGTCTTGGTACCCTTGGTGTCCAAAAGTATTTATTCACATTAGCAAGGGTTTACTTTTGGGTCCTTGGCACAACTTTTTACAACCTAACTCCTACCTGTATGTTTAGCTCGTCTGTGGTCACAGTATGCACACCACACATACAGTTATGTGTACAGTTTCTCACATGCACAAAGAAGGCTTCTGTGTATGTGTCTTTGGCCAGCTGATTCTTCTGTCAGGCGAATGACAACTGTCATTTATCCCTCTTTCCCCTAGTAAAATGTCCAGTTTTCTTACAAACCCTAGTGTAATGGTCTCTTTCTTTACTAATCCTTCCCTAGCCCCTTTCTGTTACAGACAGAATTAACTACTTCCTATCCAATGCACACTAGCATATCTTTATTATAATTCTATCTTATGTTATAATTTTCCACATTTTATATCTCTTTACCAGACTCTGAGCCTCTAGTGGGTGGATCACATTTCCTCTACATACCCAGATCATAGCATTGTGCCTAAAGAACAGGGGTTACTTATAAAAGGTGTATATAAAGAATGCAATACATTTTCTGATCTCACAATAGCCTACTTAAACCATGAAGGAATTTAATTGCAGTTTTAATAGCATTAATCTGCATGCTAGGTCTGCCAGCAGATGGTCACATAATAGTACCCAGGATGTCATGGAGTCAGGGACTTTCTTTGCTCAGTTCCAAGTTCATGTCAGATGTAGACACTTTATTATATATATTCAAATATATTATTTTATCCCATTATAATATGAAAGTTCAGCTTTATTCACTCTGTTGTATAGGTGAGGAAGCTAAGGCTCAAACAAATTGCCTGATTTACTCTAGATCGTATTACTAAGTAGCAGTGCTAGCATTTTACCTCAAATATGTCTTAATCCAATATAGCCTCTTTTCAGTCTGTCACTCAAATGTTAGCTTTGCAAGTAGCACCCTAGAGTTTATACTTCTGTCCCATTGATGCTGTCATTTCTCAAATGCTTTGGGCAATCTGCATTTGAAACTTCTTCCAAAGACAGTTTATGAGCCTCTTCCTAAAAAGAAAAAAAAATAATAATTTCATTATTTTATAGCTGCACTTTATTTTTCCACCAAAAATGGTCTCATTCTATTTGATGCCAAAGTGTATCTTGTAAAGTTGGTCTCAAATGACTTGGCTGTTTATACAATTTAGATATTCCTATGAAGCAGAAAGTTTTGCCATCACAAAAAAATCTGAGGCAGACATTAAAAACATTTATGGAAGAACAGATTCAGATGTGCTTAAAGTGGCAGAGTTTTATAGCCATTCTATTGTTTATCCAATTGTCTAGTGGTTAAGACAGCTAGGCTTTTTCCCTGATTCATCCATTGGCTCTTTGTCAAGTTAGGCAAATATAACTTTGTTCTCTGTCTGGAAGAAGATTGTCTTCTTTCTTGCTCACAGTGGAATTGCAGGGTTAATGCTTTTTATCTTGAGTATAGCATTTAGCAGACTGGGTGCTTAATGTATGTTAATAATAGTGATAATAATGTTGATAATTAAAGGTCTCTTATAATTACCAAATTTCTAATGTGTGTTAAATATAATTAAAGGGGAATGATTTAAATTAATATGCATGCACACAAAAACCAGAGCTGGCCACAGCTTTTATTTTTAACTTCTTAACTAATGTTGTGAATCCAGTATTAAAAAATTCAATTATGATGACATTTTCACTAGAGTCACGTATGGAGAACCCATCCAGGGTCTGGAAATGAGGAAGGCATCTGTTTGAATTGAAAAATATGACTATGGATGGGAAACCACAAGGAACTTTTATGATTGGAGCTTGACCACATGAAATTGTGCATTGGACATTATTATTATAATTTATCCCTATAATACTGTTTGTGAGTTCTAGAAGAGAAAGATACTTTTCTGGGAAGCTGGGGACCATCCCAGGAATGGGTAACAAAACACTACTGCTTGGATGGTCTCTAGAAGACATAGAGGGAATAGAGGAAACAATAATCATAAATAACTTTCCATGAAATTCAGCCTGGAGATTCATCCTTTGACTTCAAAGTAGTATTATTTCATAAGGTACTAGAGTGGTAGGTGGGAGTAGTAGACCCTAAGAGGCCACAGGCTGCAGTGGTCACTCGTATTATTAATAACTTATATTAAGCTTGACCACTTGGTTCAAATCTAGTTCTGCCACTGACTTGGTGGTTGATTCGTGTCAAGTATTTCCCTTTTTTGGTTTCACTTTGTTCATCTATAAAATGCTTATGATAACAGTACTGACCTCATATTTTATTGAGAAATAAATGAGGGATTATTTGTAAAAATTCTCACAATGTATGGCAAGTACTATATATGTTTGTTAAATATATGTGTTGGAAGGGTGGTAGGATAGGTTACACTATAGAAATAATTCTAAGAGTAATCTTTTTCCAAGATTTGATTTTGATCAGGTTCAGCTTTAAGGAAGGCACTAGTGCACAGCGAGAAAAAAATGTTGATTCCAAAGCTGAACATTAAATGCATGTGGTGCCTTTCGCTTATAGAGATCCTTACAAGTTCTTTTCATTCAAAAACCAAACCAAAACAGAAAAAAAAAAAAAAAATCCAGTTCTTAAGGTAGTGTTTCCTCTGGATTTCCTTTGTTGATGTGAACTAGTTCTCTTCCTTCTAATTTTTTTTTAAATTGAAAACTTAAAATAGGAAAGGAGGGATTATTAAGAACCAGGGCAATTTCAAATGGTTCAACCTGTCATCCCTCTCCTGCAGTTTTCTGAAAGCCCCTGCCCTTCGGCGTTTCCCTGGTTTGCTCTTCCGGCCCCTCTATCTTGATTCACTTCACCCACTTTTCTGTGTCACAAGTACCTTCCCATTCACTGAGACCAACCTAAACCACCACCCTCTCTTTAAATTCTTTCCCCAAACCCTACTCTCTGGCAAAAGTTAGGTACCGTTTCAGCAATATTTTTTAAAGTAATGTATAATTTGGCATTTGCTGAGATTACGATGAAAATATTATTAGAGGAAGCAGTATTTAATATAGGACCAAAATATCAGAGGCCAGACACAAGACATGGAGTGAGCACAGCATGGGTCCCTCTCATGCCATGCACTGGTCCCTACCCATGCATGTTCCACTCTTGAGCCAAAAATTCCCTCCTCAGTTCTTCCTGCCATCTTCCTCCTCAGTGAGATTGGTCCACACTTCTGTCATGAGCAGTGTCATAAACACTTACCATTTTTATTTGTAAGTTTCCCTCCTTCCTCTGGAGTGGAAGTGCACTAAGGGCAGAGAATGTGCTTTTTACCTTTGTAGCCTGACCCTTAGCCTATGGTAGATTTTCACATAACTGATTGAATGAATGAAAGTGGATAAGCAAGTGACAAGAAAGAAAAAATGAACAAAATATCAGTTTTTTATAGATTAATGTTTTTATGGAGAAAAGAGTTTAAAGGTAATATTTAAGTAAAGAATAAAGTATTTTCAAAGGTATGTGTAGTATATTTTGTGTGTTCTGCATTCACTGTCAAGTGGTGAACAAATGTACTTCATTCAGCATGAAGTTTATCTGTATCTTGTATCGATATCACAAAGGAAAACAGAGCAGACATAGATCTCAGAGTATTAGGTTTTTTGTGTTTTTAATATAGTTCAGACTCCATCTGTCCAAGTCACTTCCTAGCTTGTTTCATTGTAAATGTGATGGCAGGGGTGGGGAGGGGGTTTATTTGGAAAAGATTAAAGTTGTCCAAGTTAAGCCTCTGCTCTGGGCTTTCTTAACAATTTGAAAATACGGAATTTAATTTAATTATCTGTGTATATTTGGGAGAGTAATCATAGAACTTACCAAAATAATCATTTAATGTCAAAATCTGAGTTTTTCCTGATTTCTAAATTTCTTTTGACGAATAGCGGAATTAGGAATTAGAGGCTTTTTGCAAGTGTATTCTATTAAGCATATGAGTATCAGAAAAACTTTGTTATGGGACCAGATATACATTTACTGAATATCCATAAAGTATTTTCTGTAAAATAATAAGTAGAATAAATATTCTCCCCAGTGCTCGTTCTATTTTTTTCTTTAGTTACCTTTAGTGCTTAGACAGATAAATTGTGAAACCATAAGATAGCCATTTCTTGTATGACTGCACCCCACATGGTGGAAACTCCTGAATGGAATGTTTTGTTTTGCATCTACCACACATACTTAAATTGATTTATCGCATCATGTAACCTAAAGCAATTTACCTTTGGGATTGCCAAACTGATTTTTGGTCTTAAAGTTCTTACTAATTTTCAAATTGGTGGGTCAAAAATAACGTAAAATTAAATATTTTAAAGCCATAAATCTAGGCATCTATTTCAGTAAAAAATTCTTCTGGCTTAATTTGAAGAAAAATTTTGCGTGGTTTTAGGACCTTGCATGATTTTCAACTGATACTATACCTGGAGACCATTATGGAAAATTAAGGCTTTGTAAAGCTTTCCTTACGTTTTCCCATTTTTGGCTATGCATTTCTTACTTCAAATATACTATTCTATGTAATCCTCGTAAGAGTCCTATGATGTAGGCACCATTTTTTTTTAAGATTTATTTATTTCTTTTAGAGCAAGCACTTGTGGGCCAGGGGGAGGGGCAGAAGGAGAGAAAATCTCAAACAGACTCCCTGCTGAGCGTGGAGCCCAAAGTAGGGCTCAATCTCACAACCCTGAGATCACGACCTGAGCCGAAATCAAGAGTCAGAGGCTTAACTGACTGAGCCACCCAGGTGCCCCAATGTAGGTACCATTTTATATCCCCATTTTATTGATAAGGAAATGAGGGACATAGAGATTAAAGGTCAAACTATTCAGTCATAAGGCTCATAAGTGGCAGAAACATTTAGGAAATACAATCCACAGATCTTGGATAAGGGGTAGAATAATTCCCAGGTTTTGCTTTTGTGGCGAAGCAGATGAGTGTTCTACCAACCAACACCCAGAACTTCAAATCAGCTTGTAGACACAGACACAAGTAGAGATCCTTGGAAATCAAAGATACAGTCATTGATAACCTTAACCTGTTTCAGTGGAGGAAAGTGGGGTAGAAACTGTTTTGCTTTTGGTTGAGAAGGAAACTGGAAGCAAAGTAGGGGAAACAGCATTTAGGGAACTTATAATAACACTGGGGAGAACACAGAGTTAAATTTTTTATGCTATTAACAATTTAAGAACTCTTAATTTCAAGTGATAAAAGTACAATTTAAAATGGCTCAGTCAAAACACAAAATAAAATTAAAATAAAATAAAATAGATCAGTCAAAAAGTAAGGAAGTTTTTTTGTTTTTTGGGCGGTTGTTTTTTGTTTTTTTGTTTTCTGAGAAAGATGAGTGTAATCTACAAGCATGTCGAACGTCCACATCTTGGGAGGTGAGAATGCAGCTGAGCTTCAGGAGAAACTGAAATCAGAGATTCAAGTAGTTGCCTCTGCTACATTCTTTCATAGATTAATCATGTTTATCTGTAGACCAGCTTCTTCAACACAGGGGAAACATGGCTGCTCACAATTCAGTTTTCCCATCTGCAGAGAGGCAGGAACTCTTTCTAGGCTCCAGGAAAAAAGTCTAATTGGCCACTTAAACCAAACCATGGCAGTGAGGCAATGGAGGGAGTAGTCTACAGTCACAAAATATTTGCTATAGTGTTCTACTGGGGGAAGGGCAGTTTCCAGCATGGGGAGGATTGGGCAGACATTCCTGTAGACGTGTCCCCAGAGTCAAGGCCAGGTATGAACAATGAGTAATGGCAGCAAGTGCAAGATGAGCTCTGTGCCCGAGTGGAGAAAGGTGACTTGGTGTGGGCGGTAAAGGAAGGATGAGCGTCAGGTAGGCATGGAGAATTCAGTGAGCAAATTTATACCAACAAGTTGACCTTGGACAGAGGCAGACCTGATGGGGGCAGAGTAGAATTCTGAATGTACTGTTTCTCAAAGAGTAATCGGAAGGCCACTGGCTTTAGAAACACCTGAGGAGTTTGCAAAAATGCCAGTTGCTGAGTTTACACCCAGTCTATCGAATCAGAATCTTTGGAAGTGTGGTCTAGGGAATCTTTATGAGGTGCGATTTCCAATGGGAGAGTGGTGTGAAATACACTTATAAAGAGGGACCAGATCTAGCCTGTGGAGGGCAAGCTGGTTGAGCACCAGGAGATACGGTCAGCTCTGTCAACGTTGGTGTGGAGGTGGGAGAGGCCCTTAGAAGTATAATCTCCAGGAATTTATTTAAAGATGTGGCCAGTGGAGTGAAAAGATCACAATACACTTGACAAATTAATAAACACACTGGAGTTATGAAACACACACACACACACACACACACACACTGGAGTTGTGAAAAACAACTCAACATCTTGTATGAAATTGTGAAATTGTAAAAATTAAAAAAAATTTTAAAAAGGAGGAAGAAGGTAAAGGGGGAAAAGAAGGGATAGTGTCAGACCTTCTGTTGAAGGGGAAAGGAGTGGTGATACATGAAGAACTTTCTAAAAAATAGGACAGTTTAACATGACCATAAAGGCCCCCTGACATGATATGTTATTTAAGATACAAGCATGTATTTTTATTCATTTGCCTTTTAATAAATCATATTTAGTATCATCAGCCTCATTGAATAAGTAGACAAGGAGAAAACAACCACCTAACCATCTCCCTAGCAAGAGAAGTTTTGTCTCGGGCCACAGAAGCAATAATTTAGGAGACAGACTCTCTTGGGTCTGGAAAAGTTAATGCATCTCAAGGATAATTGATATTCACCTAATGTAAGAACAGATCAAGTTTCCACCAAAGATTCTGTGCATGTTATTCCCCTATTTGGCTGAGGCACTATTCCTAATCTGATTGTCTTGAGCAGAACCTGTCCTTTTAGCATTTCCTTGTCCAGCAGGAGTTCTGACATTCTACTGCATGGTTAACATCAAGCATGAAGAGAAATTGGTTTCTGGTAAAGCAGTTAAGATAGGTATTCCGACATATTGCTGGGTGGAGGAATCGGTGAAGCAGAAAACTCCAAACCACAGATCACTTGGCTGTTGCTACTGAGTTCAGAATACGCTTTGTTCAAGTTCAACAATACAGACAAACATGTTCTAGGTAGAAATTGGGGGACCCCTTCCCCCCCATTTGTGGTCTCCACGATTGTGGAGAAGATGTTACTTAACTTCCCAGGGACAGTTTCTTCATCTGTAAAATGAGAAAGATGATAGGATTAAAATGGGAGTTCTCATAGAATACTGCTGGGAACATAAATTTGGTATAACACATTTGGAAATCATCAATGATCTTCATCCCCAGTGTAAGAATTTGTAATGAGGAAACATGTTTCTCTACTTTTTTCCCCACACATTTATTGCTTGTCTTTAGTTTTAAATCATCTGATTTCAAGGAATGTGTCTAACTTTTATTTTCAGCTTTTCATCTCCCTCAGATGGCCAACAAGACACTGACAGAGTTGGAACCTACTTGAGGTTAGCTTACTCTGAGTCCCAAGCAGTGCATGAAGGGTGGGGCGGTTGTACGCTTGGACAAAACTAGTGCTTCTAACTGGAAGGGAAATAAGATGAATGATCTTAATAAAAAACCAACACTCCTCTGGGGTCATCAAAGACTTCTCTGCATCCGTTTTCTTCTATTGTGTTTTCTTACTCTTATTCTGAATACTGGGCTTTTTTTTTTTTTTTCCTTTAGTTACAGGCATTGGAAATATCTTTCCCAGCCTATGGTTTGTCTTGCTTGCCCTTATTAATTAATTAATTAATTAATTTTATTATAGATAGGTTCTGTTAGTTTTATTGTTGTGCTGTGTGTGCGCTTAAAGAAATAATTTCCTTTCCTGAGTCACCATGATATTTCTGAGAATTTTTAAGTTTCTCTTTCATATTTAAGGCTTTCATTCGCCTATCAGTTTTTTAAGTGATATGAGTTAGGATCTATTTTTATTTTATTTTTTGGTATCACAGTGTCATTTAAAATAATTAATGAATGTTGAATGTTACTTCTGTGTTTATTTAGATGATATTTTTTTCCTCTTTAATCTCTGAAAGTAATGTATTCCATTAACATATTTTCTGCTGTCCAGACTTTTGTTTTGTTTTGTTTTTGTTTGTTTGTTTGGATTTTTTTTTTTTATTAACACATAATGTATTATTTGCCCCAGGGTACATGTCTGTGAATCATCAGGCTTACACATTTCACAGCACTTACCATAGCACATACTCTCCCCAATGTCCATAACCTAGCCACCCTATCCCTACCCTCCCTACCCCCC
>CM052883.1:145962371-146024102 GCA_028534135.1 Potos flavus
AAAAAAAAAAAGAATATATGTATTTAAATTTTTGAGTTCAAATCAATATCTCTAATTCACTTTTAGGATTAAGAGTTTTTTTGATTTATAATTGATTCTCTTTTATCTCAACAGTCTTGATTGCTGTTAACTTTAACATAATTACTCATTAATTTATCATATAAGTTAAAAAGTTTCAAAATAAGAGCACTGATACAACTATAAACAACAAAAGATGTACTATCAAAGCGTTTTCATCTACAGTAATTTGAAATAAGTCTTTTCACTTTGTAGTTTATCATGCATGTGTATGCATGTATGTGTATGTATGTGTACATAGATACGGATATACATGCACTTAGTAATTTTTTAAATAAATTTTTCCTATTCAGAATTTCTTTCTAAACATGACTGTCACTTTTACACTTATCGTTTACTAATCAGTACTCTCATGCTTCTTGCTATTGTTTTCTATAGCTTTGATTTTTTCTTTAAGCTCAGAATATTGGACATTTAAAGTCCATAGTTAGATTTAGCAACCTCTTTCAGAAATTTTTGTGCTTGTGTCACTAATGCCTCACCATGAATTGGCTCTTTTTTTTTCCTTGACTATTGCTAATGAGAAAGGATATGTGAAACCTAAACCTTAAGTTTCCAAAGATGCCTTAATTTGCCCTAACTCTCAGATGATAGCTTAGTTGGGTATAAAATAGTAGGCTGCCAGCTATTTGTCTTTAAAGCTTTCAAGATATTGTGCATTGTTTCCTGGCAATCCGTTGTTGTTGATGCAAGTCTAATTGTCATTCTTTGATAGATAACTTGCACTTTCTCTTTATTTTTGATGCTTTTCATTTTTGATATGTTTTATTTGTTTGGTACTTGAAGTATAATATTAACCTGAGAACTAATGTCTTCCTTCTATTCTGAAAATTAATCAGCTATTATCTCAGACTACTGTGATTTGCTATCATTTTCTTCTTCTGGCATTATTTTTAGATGGTTCATTGGAGTCTCTCAACCTGTTCTTCTAGAGTCCAGCAAATTCATGATTTGGACCCCATTTATGACTTTGTTTTTATTCAGCTCAGGGATACTATTATCTTGTTGTTTAGTCAGGCTTACCTTTTAGGGTTTCTTCCTCTTTTTTATTTCATCTTTTTTTTTCTGAGTATTTTAAGTAGAAGTGGTATCAAAATCCTGCTACCTCTTTGCTGAATATCACTAATGATTTTTTAAAATAAAAGAAGTGGAAAAATGCAATTTTTCCTTTTATATGGAATTAATGCTGTGCATTATTAATGAAATATTATACCAGAAAGCAAAGCCTTGTTCATTGTGTGAAACATACTTTTTATCTTTGTTAAAATTTTAAATATAGGGCAACCTGGGTGGCTCAGTCAGTTAAGTGTCTGACTCTTGATTTCTGCACAGGTCATGATCTCAGGGTTGTAAGATCAACCCCTTCATTGGGCTCTGTGTTTCATGGGGAGTCTGCTTGAAATTCTCTCTCTCTCCCTCTGACCTCTTCTACCCTGCTTGTGTGTGTTCTCTTTCTCTCTATCTCAAATAAAATAAATAAATCTTTAAAAAATAAAATTTTAGATATAAATGAAATTCTTTATGTATTTCCTCTTACAAACCTATATAGTCTCATGTATAATAATAAACTTTGCACTTTTAATTGTCATAAAGAAATGAGTTATAGTTTGAAGATTATATTTCTGTCATTAGAGAATCATTAAATAATATGCTCAAAAATTCTACATTAAAGACTGCCTGCATTTTTGTAACTTGTACTTAAATTCAGTAAATAAAATAATTCAGGGTACTCATTAAAGGATAAGAAGAGATACTTAAATTCTTTTTCCTATCACTGGCTTACAACTATAATTCATTTAACAGTCTAGATATTTTAAGTTCTAAATAACCTTATTTTCTCATTTTTTGTAAAACTTATTTTAAATAGGAAAATTGAACATAATGAGGAAGAAAATAGCATCTTCTGTAACTGTACTCATGTACTGTTTAAAAACATCATTTTACTTGTGATGGTTATGTTTTTTAGTTTAATTGTATTATACTATATTAGCTTTTGAAAAATGGTATCATGTTTAATATAAAAATTAAAGTTTTATTTATAAGAATCAAACAGTTCATTGAGGTTAGAAATGTTGTCTGGTTCTTTATTTACTTAGTGTATGGTGTATTGTAATGGCTTAGTAAATATTGAATTATAGGTACTAAGTTTCAGAGGAATTATGTGATTTTACTAAGCCCTGACTACTTTTATTAAAGATAAGTCTTTTGAATATTTTAGATGTTGTCTTTGAAACTTAACAAAAATATTGTTAGCAAAGAACTGATTAGTGGGAAATAAAGAATTAAGATTTAGTTCTCTTGGTTACTATTTCAATTACCTTTCCATTGCCTAGAGTTGAATAAATGGATATTTTTATATAGGTAAATTGGCTGCTTTATAAAGCAATTTTAAAGTGTAAAATAAAGCTGCTATTTAATTCCCTTCTTGCATACACAGCATTTTTTTTTTCAAGTAAATCAGGATGTGTTCTCTTAAAAATCTTCCTGTGACTTAAAGTTGTATTGCCTATATAAAGAATATTGGTTCTGCCATTGTCCTGCTATGGTAAATTTTGAAAAGATGTCAAGAAAATTTGTCTTATTTGCTTTGAAGTAAAAAAGATAAAACTAAAATAAAATTAAAAGAAGCTTAGGACAACACTTCATCTCATGCTATTTTGGGGGGAAAAAAGTCCAAATGTATATAGTAACCTTGTGTCTTGGTAGTAAGTCTGTAGACATTATCAGATCAATCTAAATCGAGTTAGTGTATATGTAGTAGGCAGAAACCAGTGGAAATTAGTTTATCTTCCCCAGACTCTTTCTGTTTTCTTTGTACAAAATAGGATCAACTCATTTTTAGACCTGATTAGGTTTCTTTGTTGTTGTTGTTTTTCCCCTTTCCCTGAAAGGGCGAGGATAGTCCATACTTTGTTAGATTCACACCAACTATTAGAAATAGGAAACCATTAAAAAACCCAAGGCACATGTATGACATCTGAAGCTACTATCAGAAAAGATATGTTGAATACAAAACCTGACACATTTCCAAGTAAGGAACATGAACAACTATCTGTAATGCTTTTTAGTTTTATTGATTATAAGCAACATCTTGAAGCTATAGGTATGATTCTCATGGTAGCTGTAATCTGTAATCTGACCTGTAGATATTCCTCTTTATTTTAGTAATAGGGTCTGTAGAAAATGCATTTTAATCCCATTAGACAAACAGAAATGCTGTTCCATTGCTAATCTTAGTGGGCACATTAGGAGCTTGTTTGCCCATTGCCTCTTATATTTAAATGTGGGTTTGTTGTTTTTCCCCCTCAGTAAATGTATTTATCCACAGGGCTCCTCATTTATAAACTTAGATTGTATTCAGAATATTTGCATCAAAAATGCCTGACTTATATAATGCTTTCCGAAATAATTTTATTAATCTGCAAATTGTCTATTTGAGTAAAAACAAAGACATTAATTACAAAGAAGGATTTTTGAAAGGGCTTTTATTTAATAGACTTTTATGCTAAGAATTAAATACATTATGTAACACATTTGCATATATCAAAGGTTCCCTATTCATTTGAACTCTTAAAAGTTGCTAATTTGTGAGGGAATTCTCTAATTCTGTCTTAAAGAAGTTGAAAGCCAATTTAATATTGGTTCATGTAACTATTTATATCAAGCTATCATGTGTCATCTGTTGCCTGTTCCATGCAGGATGAAAGCAACTTCATAGAATATGGTGATTTAGTTGCTTTGCCCTCTGTGATTAGGTGAGCTCTTAGGAATTGTGGCTGTCTGATGTGCCAAATAGGCTTAATAAAACTCTGTAGCAGCTGTTACATAGTAGGTTCCTCTTATTCATTGTATATCGCAAAATCTACAAATGTTCAGAGTATGGCTTCTCTTTAAGCAGTGGGTGGTGGCACCCAAAGACTCAGGCTGCCCTTTTGTTTCATACACACTCCAAAAAAAGAACAGCATAAAAACCAGCTCTCCAATTCATTCCTTAATAATAACAATCTTCCAAGACTCCGTATTTTCCTAGGTCATTAAGACAAATGTTCCTGTACATCAAAATATAATTAAATGATACATTATCAGTTTAAATTGCATTTTTGGTGTATTGTTTCAGAGTAATTGTGATTTATGGGGCTTCTGACTGCTTTTATAATTGTTAAGTGTTCTGTAGCTCACTGAATGTTTTTAACTCCGTTTTAGTGCCCAAAGGCAAAAATTTTATAAATCAAACTCATTAATAAATAATTTTTTCATTATGACTCTGGAATAAGAGGACTGTATAGGATGGCCTTTTAAAAACATTACTACTTATAATTTGATATGGCTGTAACTGGAGTATTGTACGTAATGTATTGTAATGAGACAATCTCTTCCAGCCCTATAGGTATTTTACGTGGAATGTCACAGTGAAGGGATGTTCAAGAGCTTTAAGGAAGCCAGACAATGAATTTTATATTATATTGTGTTTTTAATTTTAATAATCATTGAATGGAGCTCCCTTAGATCTTCTTTTTTTTTAAGATTTATTTATTTATTTAATTTGAGAGAGAGAGAGAGAGCAAGAGCACAAGCAATGGGGAGGGGCAGAGGGAGAGGGAGAAGCAGACTCCCCACTAAGTAGGGAGCCTAATGCAGGGCTCAATACCAGGACCCTGGGATCATGACCAGAGCAAAAGGCAGATGCTTAACTTACTGAGCCACCCAGGTGCCCCTTGGTTTTTTGGTTTTTTGTTTTTTTCCTTTTTTTTTAACTTAGAAGTTCTGCACTAGTAAAATTTGGTTACATATTTGTAAAGATTTTTTTTTCCCAGTGATTATGATGGAAAGATGGACTTTTGAATAAAATGACTGAACTCTCCTACATGAAAAAAATGTTTAAAATTTATATACAAAAACTCCCAAGTTAACGCAATAACATTTTAATTCGCCCTAAAAAAAGGGAAAGGAAAATCTCAAAACATATATTAAGAAATATTCACATGCCTATGGGAGTTTACAGTTCAACCTATCTCCAAGAAAATGAGAAATTTCATTTCTTTTTTCAGGCCGTAAAGTTATTTCTATATCTACTATTTCCTTCCAAGAAATAAATTAATAGATGTTTGCCCTAACTGCCTTACCTGTATGAGACTTCGGATAGATTGTTTTTCTGATATAGTGGTGAAATACCCAAGACACTCTCCAGAAGTAACATTTACTTGACCTCTACAGTTAAACTTTTTTTCACAAACACACACACTTTTACTTTATATTGTGTCATTCAAACTATGGATCAAATTTTAACCATGATTGCCATCCTCATACTTAAAAAAATAAAGCTAATATTCACCTAGAGTAAATATTTATATAATACTTGATGCCAACAATGAACACCTGCTTGTAATTTTTTTAAAGCTATGATGTAAGAATATTTTATTATGTAGAAATTTTAAATTATTTAATTAACGGTAAATAGAGTAATTAATTTTAAAGTGTCCTATGTTTTATGAGAGAATATTTTTAAACCTTCAGTTTTACCTAATTTTGTGATACTGAATTGTTCTCTTTGTAATTGCCTTGTAAAGTTTTTAAAAGGGAAATGAGGAAGCTACAGACTAAAATTGTGACGTTCAAATTAGATAAATAGGTTAAATTACTTGAGATTTTGAATACCTGGCTATGCAGCATAAGTGTAAAGTTGACTAGTTAACTACGATCTTAAATGGCTAATTCTTATAGTATATAACTAGTTTTATGCAACTGACAAAATAAAGGAAGTCAATCAAAATCCTTGGTTACCAGTGCATTAAGTAATTGGCTGTTGACCCGTAAGAACATCTCGAACTATTGGCTAATAAATTGTATATTGTTATGTTAATTACCCTCTACATATCCAGAATCATGTGCTTAGAGAACTGGAGGTAATTCAGCATATGTTGTTTAGGATTTCCCAAAGTCTCCTCTATAGATTTCTCTTTTTTTTTTTTTTTAATATTTTATGTATTTATTTGACAGAGAGAGAGAGATCACAAGTAGGCAGAGAGGCAGGCAGAGAGAGAGGGAAGCAGGCTCCCTGCTGAGCAGAGAGCCCGATGCAGGGCTCGATCCGAGGACCCTGAGATCATGACCTGAGCCAAAGGCAGAGGCTTAACCCACTGAGCCACCCAGGCACCCCTCTTCTATAGATTTCTAATACTCTAGATGATCTTAGGTCAGTTAGGACTGGGAAATGCTATATACTTTATTCCCTTCATGGGACTCACAAATATAGCAAATTTAAAATTCTGAGAAGTATTATGTAAGAAATTTTTTTAGTTTAAAGTAGTGTTTCCCAAGTTAATTTGACCACAAGACCCTTTTCTTTCAGGTGCAATCTACTAATAGCCCCTGGATGACATTGTGAGAAATACCAGAAATACCAATCTTATTTTATCTCATTAATAGCAAAAGTGAACCCTAAATCTAGTTCACCAGATGCATGTGCTTTAATTAATTACCAAGTATTTTTGTGTTTTGTTTTTTTTATTTTAATTTCTAGATTTAGTTGACATGGGGGTTGGAAGAAAGGGGAGAAGGAGTATTGTTACTTCTGAGAAATATCCAAAATCATCGTGCTTGAAAGGAATAGGAGCCTGTGGATGGGCTTCCTTTGAGGCCTTGAGCAAATTGCAGTACTTGTTTTGGCCTGGTTTTCTTATTTATCATTGAGGGATGTCAGACAACCTCCTGAGTTCTGAGATTCCATGTCTCAAGACTGAGTTTCTTCTCCCCCCACTTTTTTTAAGAACTAGAGTCTATAAATAAAAATCAGGTAACAGGTTAGTCAATATCATCTTGCATCATACTCTTGATATTTTGCCAGCTGTTTGGTTTGATGTAGGCAGGCTTGACATTAGAAGCAGCCAGTGAAATTCATTCATTGGCCACTCTGGTCCTGGGAGTGATCCCCCTTTCTTGAGGAAACCAAGAATGAGGAGGCAGCCCTTCTACCCCCCCACCAATCTTGTTCTTAATGCAATGCGAAGCGATTGCCAAATAAATTAAAACTAGCTCAAAGATCTTTTTGAGAATGATTGGGAGAGGTGACAGAACATCAATAGAGAAGCTTAAAATGAATATATAGCCTTTGAGGACTCTTTCTTTTTAAGAAATGGCAAGATTATGGAGTAATACTTTTCTTTTAAAAAAAGTATTTCTACTCAGCCATCAGGAGGAAAAAAAAAATCCTACCATTTGCACTGACCTAGATGGAACTAGAGGGTATTATGCTAAGCAAAATAAGTCAATCAGAAGACAATTATCATATGATTTCACTCATATGTGAAATTTAAGAAACAAAACAGTGGATCATAAGGGAAGGGAGGGAAAAATAAGATGAATTTAGAGAGGGAGACAAACCATAAGAGACAATCATAGGAAACAAACTTGGGGTTTCTGGAGGCAGGGGGTGGGATGAGGTAATTGGGTGATGGGCATTAAGGAGGGCACTTGATGTAATGAGCACTGAGTGTTATATGCAACTGATGAATCATTAAACTCTACCTCTGAAACTAATAATGCACTATATGTTAATTAATTGAATTTAAATTTTAAAATAAAATTAAAAAAATTAAAAGACTTCTGTTGAATACCCATACCCATGTTGTTACTAAACAACCTCCACAGCTCCTTACCTTCTTATTTCAACAATAAAGGACAGTTGGTGATAGAAGTTTTAGTGTTGGGGGTGGGAAAGTACATAAACGAATAGGCCTCGTGATAACTTGCTCCAATGTCTCTTTTAATGGAAAGTAGTTATTTGCATTTGTCACAAATTAAATTCACCAAATCATTAAAATTATACCTTCTTATTTTTGACTTAATGATTAAGAATGATTTCATTGAGGTTTTAATCTCAGAAAATCAGTTGATAGATTTATAACATATAGCTTTCCAAAAAAGCATTTTTGTTATTAAGAGTAAAGTATAGTTTAAGAAAAGGTACTTCTTCGATGGTTAAATGTTTAACCTGAACTAATTAGGAGCCATGAGGATTTTAGTTAATAAGTTAAGGCATTGAATACTCCGGTTGGGTGTTCATAATTTAGCTTTGCTCCTTTAATCTGATGTGACACAGCAATTTAGTATTATAGGTTCATTCAGTGGCTACTACAGTATCATTCTCCATAATTTTTATTAATTGCACAGTTTTCCTTTTATGTTTTCAGGTGAGAGTATCTGTTTTCTAAAGATGGATCAAGAATTTTTTTTTTTTTTTTTTTTTTTTTAGTAATCCCCTCTCCTTATCCTTCACCCAGTGAATATTATGAATCTATTACGGTTCACAAACAAATACTGCAAAGGTGGAAATTCAAAGTGTAACTTTATTAGTTTAAAATTATATTTTGCTTAAATTTACTTTTTTTTTCATCCATAATGTGGTGATTATAAACAAGTCCATAAAGTCTTTGGCACCCCTTCCACCAAGAACAGGGGTCTATGTCCCGTCCCCATAAATCTGGACTGGCAGTAGCGACTCCCTTGAAACTAATAGTATGCGGCAGATATTGTGTGACTTCTGGGACTAGGTCACAAAAAGCCACAGTTTCCAGTTGATTTCCTAGGGAAACTCACTCTAGAGGAAGCCAGCTGCCATGTAAGAATTTCTATTACTCTGAATACACCTAGCTGGAAAGACCACGTGTAGGCACTCTGGTTGGCCTCCATGGTGGTTTCCAGTGTCCAGATCACATCAATTGTCAGCACCACCTTGGATACCCAGACCTTGACTGCAGCCATAGCCTACACCTGGTGTTAACCTTGTAACAGACCCCAAGAGAGAGCTGCCCAGCTTAGCCATTCAGAATCTGACCCACAAATCTGTGAAATACAAATATGTAAACAAGTATATGTATTTTATACCATTCAGTTTGGGGACCATTTGTTATGCAGTGAACGAGTAGGTTTATTAAATAACATAGATCTCTTCTTATATGACATAATATATCACAAAAGATCATCAAATTTTTAAAAATTATTTTGCCTCAAAGAGGCAAATTTAATGTAAACCCATTACATTATTAACCTATGAGTCAATCTTTAAATTAGTTAAGAGTCTTCTAATTATACATACATTAGTATTTGTTGAAAATGTAAATCATAGACTTTTTTAAATGAAAAAAATTAACTGAAGTGAAAAATTATTAAAAATTAACAAGTTAAAAATTATGCTGAAGTAAAAATTAATGTTCTAGAGAGTTTAATTTTCATTCAGTTATAAAATCCCAGGCAATGTCTTAAGTTTATATTCTAGCATTCCAAGAGATTTTGTGTGCTCTTACCTTCCTACAACCCTTTGCCAATCAGCTCAATTCGCTGAGCTTTGGTAGAGAACTGGAACTCTTAAGGGATTTGCTTAGAGGTTTTTACTTATTTTATGTACTTTTTTTTAGTATTTATTTTATAGAAGGAATAGATGGCACATGCTTAAAACTCGACACCCAAAAAAAGGACAAAATGACATGTTGGCCTCCCTGGCTCCTATTCAGTCCCAATCCCAAAGTAAAACACTGCTCTCAGTTGCTGTTTTTATAGGAGTTTTTTGGTGGCTATGATACACCTACATAAGCCTACAACTGGGTAATATCATTTAACACAAAGCCTATTTTATAACAAAAGTGTTGAATATCTCATGTAATTTAGTGAATAGTGTACTGAAAGTGAAAAACAAAATGGTTGTATAGGTACAGAATGGTTTTGTAAGTGTATCGATTGTTTATCTGTTGTTTACCCTGGTGATTGCATGGCTGACTGGGGGCCGTGGCTTGCCGTCACTTCCCAGCATCATAGGAGAACATCCCACTACATATTGCAGCCTAGAAAATAACCCAAAATTCAGAATTTGAAGTATGGCTTCTACTAAATGCATATTGCTTTTGCATCATTGTAAAGTAAAAAAATTGTTATGTCAAATCATAGTAAGTGGGGACCACGTATACTTAAATATCTACTCTTAACTTACCTGCCCAACACAATATTCTTTTTTTTAATTAATGTATAATATATTATTTGTTTCAGGGGTACAGGTCTGTGAATCATCAGTCTTACACAATTCACAGCACTCACCATAGCACATACTCTCCCCAGTGTCCATCACCTAGCCCCCCAATCCCCCTCCCCTCCAGCAACGTTCAGTTTGTTTCCCGAGATTAAGAGTCTCTTATGGTTTGTCTCCCTCTCTGGTTTCATCTTGTTTCATAATTCCCTTCCTTCCCCTATGATCCTGTGTCTTGTTTCTCAAATTCCTCATATCAGTGAGATCATATGATAATTGTCTTTCTCTGATTGACTTATTTCGCTTAGCATAATCCCCTGTAGTTTCATCCACGTCATTGCAAATGGCAAGATTTCATTTTTGATGGCTGCATAATATTCCTGTGTGTGTGTGTGTGTGTGTGTGTGTGTGTGTGTGTGTGTGTGGTGTGTATACACACATACCACATCTTTATCCATTCATCTGTTGATGGACATCTAGGCTTTTTCCATAGTTTGGCTTTTGTGGACATTGCTGCTACAAACATTGGGGTGCATATGCCCCTTTGGATCACTACATCTTTAGGGTAAATACCCAGTAGTGCAATTGCTGGGTCGTAGGGTAGCTCTATTTTCAACTTTTTGAGGAACCTCCATACTGTTTTCCAGAGTGGTTACACTAGCTTGCATTCCCACCAACATCCAACACAATATTCTTAATCCTTATGAAAAAAAGGGAATTAGAATCATTTTTCTTAAATTTTCCCTCATTCATTATTCTATTTGTATGACTCCATTATTATTTTTTTATCTAAAAACTCCATTCTACCGTTGATGGCTTTTTCGATCATTTCCACTTTGAGACTACCATTAATAATTCTTCTATGAGCATTCCTGTCCTTTGGTGCATGGGCATGCACACTTTGTTGAGTCTGTATACTTCGGAGCTAATGGCTGTATGCATATTACCATTACCAGTTTTTCAAATTTCTGTTCTAAATTACACTGGCACTTGCAGTATTGTGAAAGTAAGACTTCCGTAGCCTTACCAGTAGTTGATTTTTTTTTTTAATATTATTTAATTGTTTATTTGATAGAGAGAGACAGTAAGAGAGGGAATACAAGCTGGGGAGTGGGAGAGGGAAAAGCAGCCCTCCTGCTGGAGAGGAGCCCAATGCAGGGCTCAATCCCAGGACCCTGGGATGATGACCTGAGTTGAAGGCAGACGCTTAAGGACCGAGCCAGCCAGGTGCCCCAGTTGATATTGGTTTGTTTCTATTTGTTTTCATTTTAGCCATTCTGATGGGTATGTAGTGGTATCAAATTAGGGTTCAATTTATATTTCCTTGGTGATTAGTAAGGCTGAGCACTTTTTCATGAAAAGACTGACAACCTTTTCAAATATTGTCTATATTTTTTCATCTTTTTCTGTGAAGTGCTTAGCTAGGGCTCTTGCCCATATTTCTACTGGCTTCTCTCTTCCTCTCATTGATTTGCAGGTATTCTTTCTATATTCTCTATAAAAACGCTTTAATTGAAAATATGTGTTGTAGATGTCTGTTTGAGGCTTGCTTTTTATATTCTCTGTGTGGTATCTTTTGATGAACAGTTATTCTTAATGTACTCCAATTTATCAATATTTTCCTTTTTGGATGTCCTTTTGTGTCCTCTTTAATATGGCTTTCCCTATCCCCAAATCATGAATGTATTCTTTTTTGTTATTTTTGAAAAGTTTTATTATTTTTGCTATTCATTTTAAAATCTATAACCTACCTGAAATGTATTTTCCCCCCTCGTGGTGTAAGCTAGGGGTCAATTTTCTTTTTCATGTATTTATATACAATTGACCCAACATAATTTATTTTTTTTAAAGGGAAAATAAAGATAATTTTACTTATTTTTTCCCAATTTCTATGCCTCTATTCCCTTTTCTTGCCTGACTACACTGGCTATAATGTTAAATAAAAGTGGTGAAGACAGATATCCCTGCCATCTTCCCAGTCTTAGATGCAAAGCATTCAGTCCTTTACCATTAAATATGATGTTACATCTAAGGTTCTTTTTTCCATAGATTCCCTTTGTTAGACTGAAGAAAGTTTCTTCTATTCCTGATGTTCTGAGAGTTTTTAATCGTTAAACTTTTTATGTATCACTCTGTTTTGTTCTGTTAACATGGTGAATTATACTGGTGGAATTTTGAATGTTAAATCAAGCTTGCATTCCCAGGATAACCTCATTTGATCAAGATATGTTAGCCTTTGTATATTTTCCTGAATTTAATTTGCTAATGTTGTATTAAAGATTTTACATCTCTGCTCTTGAGGGATATTGGTGTCTGGTTTTCTTATTGGGGTAATGTCTTTATAAGATCTTGGTTTCCGAATAATGCTAGTCTCATAAAATGTGTTCAGAAGTGTTCCTTGCTTCTCTATTCCTAAAATGTGTTTTAGGAGTTGCTGTTATTTCCCAGATGTTTGCGATGTGGTCATCTGGGCCATGAGTTGTCTTTGTGAGAAGGTTTATAATTATAGATTCAATTTCATTATAAGATATAGAATTCTATCATTATAACTGAGTCAATATTGATAATTTGTGTCATTCAAGGAATTTATCAGTATCACCAAAGTAAACAGATATATTGTCATAAATAATATTGTCCTTTTTTTTTTTTTTTTTTACCATCTATGGGATCTATAGTGGTGTTCCCTCTTTCATTCCTGACATTGGTAATTTGTGTCTTCTCACTTATTTTCTAGATAATTCTGGCTAGAGATTTGTTAATTTTATTTATCTTTTCAGTAAGTTATTTAGTTGATTTTTCTCTATTATATGTACATTTTTATTGGTTTCTGCTTGTATCTATACTTTTTCTTCTTTGCTCTTCTTTAGCTTTTTAAAGTGGAAACTCAGAATTTATTTTAGAAGAGATTATTATAAACAACCTCAGACCAGTAATTTGAAATCTTTTCTTTAATAGACAATATATTACTAAAGCTATTAAAAAAATAAAAGTGCATATTAGACATTCACTTATAAAAGGAATTGAACCGAAAGGCAAAATATACCATATCCAGGGTGTCCTAGACTGTTTGATAGGAGCAGATCCTCAAAGGGCAGATAACCTCAGTAGTATAAAAATGATTCCAAAGAATAGGGGAAAAAAAAAAAAAAAAAGAGGATGGGCACCTGGGTGGCTCAGTTGGTTGAGCACCTGCCTTCAGCTTAGGTCATGATTCTGGGGTCCTGGGATCAAGTCCCACATCAGGCTCCCTGTTCAGCAGGGAGTCTGCTTCTCCCTCTCCCTCTGCCCCTCTCCTGGCTCATTCTCTCTCTCAAATAAATAAATTAATTTTTAAAAAAAGAAGAGGAGGAAGTATTCTCCAACTTACATTGATTAGTATATCCTTAATGCTAAAACTAGGTAAGAATGGTATGAAGAAGGCAAATTATAGATTGATTTCACTTATGAAAATCAACATCGCGATAGGGTCAGGGCAAACTATTTTTTTAAAAACATCAGCAGATTTGTTCCCATTAACCCCTTCTTTCATTTTTAATATTGTTTATTTGTGCCTTCTCTCTTTGTTTCTTAGTCATTCTCATTGGCTTTTCTGCTTGATTGATTGATTTTGAAGAACCAATTTTTGGCTTTGATGCTTTCAGCCATGGCTATATTTCTATTCTTTAAAACTGTTTGTCTTTTTCTTTCCTTTTGGTTTATTCTTTAATTTTTATCTCTTAAAAAAAAAACACTTAGAAACATTTTTAGCTTCTTCATTACTGAAAATTTTAAGCATACCCAAAAATAAATTGGTATAATGAACCCTCATGCACATGTCAATTAGTTTCCATAATCAGCAATATATTGTCATTTTGTTTAAGCTATTCTCTTTTTAAAATTTTACTTTATACTGAGAAGCAACTTCCAGACATCATGCCATTTCTTATGTAAGTATTTCAGTGTGCCTCTTTAACAGAGAAGAACTCTTAAACATAATCACCCTATCATCATGCCTAACAAAATTAATAAATTACACTTTAAATATTTTTTTTTACTTTTTCAGTGTTCCAAGATTCATTGTTTATGCACCACACCCAGTGCTCCATGCAATACATGCCCTCCTTAATAACCACCACACTAGCCATGTTGAAAGCTTTTCAAATATCTCAAAAAAAATTTTTAGGAGCCCATTTGTTTGCAGTAGGATCAAAACACATTGCGTTCACTTATTGTGGACTTAGGATTCTTATTTTATAACTGTCCCTCCTTTTTCCCTTTTTATTTCAAGTCTTTTGAATTTGGGGAGAAACTGGGTTATATTTTACTGTACAGAATCCTACATCCTGGAATTCGCAGATTGCTTCTTTGTGCTATCACTTAACTTGTTTCTTCGTTCCCTGAGTTTTTATAAGTTAAATGTAGAGATTTGATTGGATTCAGAATCAGTTTTTTGGGCAAGACTATTTTAGAGGTGATGCTGTGAACTCATTACCCATTTGCATCGCATTTTGGGAAACGTGATGTTTATGCTGCCAGGGTTCAAGTGTCAGCCACCTCATCCCTCCTTTGTAAAATCCTCCATTACTTTTTATTTGATCTTTTCCCCATCTATTGCACGTTTTTTTTTTTTAAATATAAATATTGAAGTTTTAAAATATATTGCAAAATTTTTTAAATTGTGTAGTTATACATGTTTCTAAATTTCTATTGTGATTTGTTCTTTGATATGTGAGTTTTTTTAGATACATAGATTTAATTTTTTTTTGACCTAATGTGTAGGTGTGGAGTTTTTGTTTAAGTTTACTTTTTCTTATTGATTTTTAACTTATTATTTGCACTGTGGTCAGAGAATAAGGGGCATATTAGTAATCTTTTTTAGGATTTATTGAGGTTGTTTTATATCATAGTACACAGTCACATCTTTTTCCTTTATATGTTGCTTTTCTTATTCTTTTTATGTCCTTGTTTGCTTACAAAATTGTCAGATGCCAGTTAATGTCTATTTTCACTTTATACCAAACTTTCCAGTTGTATTATTTAAATACCTTATATCCTTTATTCTGCAATATCTATCAGTTATTAGGAAAAATGTATGAAATGTCTCATGATGATGGTGGATTTATTAATCTCTCTTTGTAAATGTATCCATCTTTTATATTCAGAGACTATGTTGTTAGGTACATAGGTTGGTAATTATTATATCTTTAAATTGTTCTTTTTGTCTTTATGTCATTTGTGGCCATTTAATTCCCTAATAATACCTTTTTTAAATTAGTCTATTTTGTATGTAACATAGTTCTACACGTTTTTAGTTTCTACTCAGCATCTAGTAATGTATCTTTCTGCTTTTTCATTTTAAGTGTTTCAATCTTGTCATGTTTTGGATATGTTTCTTATAAAATAATAGGTTATAGTTGGATTTTATTTTATTTTTAATCTCGAAACTCTGCTTTTAATTATTTTCCATTTTTAACAAATGGAAACTCTATAGAACATTTTTTTAAAAAATACCCTTATTTGGGGCGTCTGGGTGGCTCAGTTGGTTAAGCGACTGCCTTCGGCTCAGGTCATGATCCCAGAGTTCCAGGATCGAGTCCCATATCAGGCTCCCAGCTCCGCGGGGAGTCTGCTTCTCCCTCTGACCTTTTCCCCTTTCATGCTCTCTCTCGCGCTCTGTCTCTCTCAATTAAATAAAATCTTTAAAAAAAAAAATACCCTTATTCAAGGTATATTAACTGCAAATTAAGTAAAGCTATTTTTATATAAAATAAATTATTGCCATTACAAATAATTATCCCATTGTATATTGTAAATTATCTATGATTTTTTTGCTTTAAATAACAAGTGTCTACATTTACCATTAATTTCCTCCCCTTGCCATTTACGTATCTTAAACAATAATCATTGGTGTTTTCACCTTTGACCTTTTTGTCTTAAGCTTCAAGTTAGACATCACATATTTATTTTAGATATCTTCTGTCAAATCATTGACCCTAAAATCTCTAATACTGTTTTGATATTTAGTATATAATTACATTGTACACTTGAATTATATTTGAAGGTATTAATTTTTTATATTCATCCTAAGAATAAAGTATAATAATTATATTTTTCCATTATTTTCTCATATTTATAAACAACAAGGTTGAGCTGGTACATGTTTTTTACTAGACATTCTTTCACATTACATAAGCCATTATATTCTAAAGTAAGCTTTAAAATATTGTCAGAATTATTCATTGCAGAAAGGAACCTGGAGTGCTGAGAAACAATGAAGGTCAAGTTTAACACCTTGTACAACTTGTGGTGATGCTGTTGTTAGCATGGAACATATTGCTTTATTAGCCATAGAACTTTATTAGTGAGTACAGATTACCATCACTCAGTATAGATTCTGGGCCCTTTGAGTGAAGAGGAGCTGGTCTAATTAATGATGGCACTTCTAACCTCAATTAATTTGTTATTTTAGTGAAGACTTCAATAAGACCTACTGTTTTTTCTCTCAGGTGACAGTAAATATTACAGAAATAATACTCTTTACAAAATGAAGTGCAACTCTTTTGGAAAGCCTTATAGTGTGGACATATTTACATGACAGAAGCATTCTAAGTGGACTCTCTTGTGGCCTCTTTATTTTCCAGGAACGATCACATAGAATATGAGAGGCAGGAATAATCAAGTCACTTATGTGGGAGCAGTCGCAGAGGCCTCTCTTCATACTGCCTCAGAGACTAAGACGTCTAGTTGCACTTAGTTCTGTATGGTTTGAGTTGCCTCTGGATCAGTTCTGTTCCTGTTTTGAAAATTTCAGTTACTGTGACCATATTTCGGTTATTAAATATTTTGTCATATTTTCAAAGTAGTGAATCCCTTGCTACTTTATGTATTTCATTACATTGGAGGGTCTCTATGGGGATACTCCTAGAGTCTTCACTCAAAGTGGGGTCTGCTGCAATTATAAAATAGACAGGAGATCTAGGACCAGCCCACTGCTCCACCAGCAGTGTAAACGGCCCTGGATGAATAAGCCCATAAGTGGTCCGACTTGTCTGCGTTTCTAGCCCCTGCAAGGTTTAGCGGATGAATAAATTGTGTGATTCAAGGAATACAGCAATTTAAAACCAGACGCTTAGACCACTAAGCCATTCCTTCTGGCACATTGTATAAAGCATGAAGTTGTAAACATAGCAGATAATTGAAATTTAGATCTTGGATATGGGCATTCTTAGCTGCCCTCCTCTAGCTTTTATTGCTGAGAGTCTTAGAAGTATATTTAACAGTTCATATTAATGCAATTGCTGTCAAATTAAGCCTTTGTGTGTGTGTGTGTGTGTGTGTTTTAAACTCTTCAACAAGGAGAGTATTAATGATAAAAACAAAGGAAAATTGTCTAAACTTAAATGTGTGTCCAAACTGAAGATGGAAAATATTCTGTTTTTTGGGGAAATAAAGTTTCAAGTTCTCTTTTTGGTTTCTTTTAAATTTCAGCTTAAAACACACACATACACACACACACACACACACACACGTACTTGTTCCTCTGTCATTGATTAAAACTGTCATTCTTCTTTGTCCATCATATAATGTACTTTCATAAATTAGCTGCTTCATTTCTTCTTTTTATGCTAATCAAATTATAGTGGTCTTTCGGCTGAAGTGGGGCATGGAACTTGGCATTCTATAACCCTGGCAGCCCTGTAGCTAGCTTTTTTTAAAGGTCATCAACCATGGCAATTTGAGCAGTAAATTTTCTCCTTTTTTTCTTGCTGTCTTGAGTATCATGGACAAAAATGGTCATATTTTAGTAGGTTCTCTACACTTCACAAAACGTCTTTTTAATGAGATTATTTGAGTAATGCAAGAGATAAAGTTAATAATGCGTTGAAATGACATTCCTTTATCAAAAAATAGGTGGAGAAAAGTAAAATTTTATCAAAAGTGGTGGTGTGAAAAGGCACCAACCTGGACTGAATGTCACCATTTCATTAGTGTTAATATTAGATGTTTCAGATGGCAAAGTAATATTGCAAATGGTAACATCAAAAACTCAAACAAAATGTCTACCAGATTTAAAGCGATGCTGATCACAATAGCTGTTGAAGTTAGGAGCAGGCGGAATGGGTACGGTATCATTCCACGTGGATAATCATGTGTTGACTAGAACCCATACCTAAGAAATTCTTAAAGCATGGCTTCAAATGTGACAGTGGAAGTACCAGGGACAGTAAGATTAGACCAACTGTGCTAGTCCAGAGCAGTGATGTATTTTGAGAGATATTTTTGTGTGGAAGTGTCCAGATGAATATGATTCTAAGAAACAATAAAATGCATGGCATCAGGCTTTAAAGAGTTTAAACTGTAAACCAAGCGACTACCAAGTTTTCACATGGAGGCTCTAACTCTTGGACACTCGCTAGTCTTTCCAGGAACAGACCCACACACTGAGAAGTCATCATTAGCTCCCTCATGGAACCTGAGGGTAATGATAGAAACACACTCAGTGATACATTTGACAGCTGTACAGATTCAATTCGTTTAGAGGTAAAGATTAAAATTTGACCGAGTTTGGGCTTAAGTGAGGAAATTAATTAAGATCAGACAAGAAGTCTAGATGCATGAACACGTTGGGGATTGAATTATTCAGGTGGACAGGAAAAGAGTAAGTTGACTGGTATATTGCTTTGTAAAAGAATAGGGTGGATTGTGATAACTTGGATTTGGGAAATGACTGAATTGTTTTGAAAAATAATGGGAAAAAAGCCAACCAATTTCCTTCTGCTTCAAGTCATTTGGGACCATAATCACAAGAATATGAGAGAACTGGGGGCGCCTGGGTGGCTCAGTGGGTAAAGCCTCTGCCTTAGGCTCAGGTCATGATCTCAGGGTCCTGGGATCGAGCCCTGCATCGGCTCTCTGCTCAGCAGGGAGCCTGCTTCCCCCTCTCCCTCTGCCTGCCTCTCTGCCTACTTGTGATCTCTTTCTCTCTCTCTCTCTGTCAAATAAATAAAATCTTAAAAAAAAAAAAAAAGGGTATGAAAGAACTGTTGTGAGGGAGGAAAAATTTCCTCTACCCTCCAATATTCTTCTACCTGGACTAAGAATCAAATTGACAAGAGACAAAATAACAGGAGAAAATCTTAATAGTGTGCACATGGGGAATTCACACAGATATGGGAAATTCTAAAGACACTTAGGCAACACAATGCTAATATGAGCTAAGGAGAGGAGGTAGGAGTCTGAGGATACAAAGGAGAGAAAGACCATTCATTAGCAGGAAGATGAAAAGAGGTGTTTGGAAAACAAAGGTTACCTTATTATGTAGAGAAGGTTCTTAGATAAAGAGGAATCTCTATCAAAAACTCTCTTCCTGGTACTAGCAGGCAATTGAAGTGGAGGAACAGAGCTTTTCCTGAGTCTGCTGGGTTTTGATTGCTTTTAACTCAAATAATGTTCATGCCAAAGTGACCCATCTTGGAGTGGCCTGTCCTAGGTCCCCCTATTTAAAAATTGGCCCTCATGTTTCACTCTTTTTTTAGGCCAAAAGTCTGACAATAGAGTGGGACAAATTCACATCGCATTAATATAGATGGTTACTGACTCATTTTTTTCCCTTTCTAAACTCCTTTTTATGTCTCTCAGCTTTCTGGTCTCAACTTCTTTGTCCCTCTACTCTTCTAGATTTCATGGCTGAGGCCAAAGAATCAAACTGCTAAAAAACATAACAAAAAAAATCAGTTTTACTTACATAATACACACGCTTGCATAAGAGTTCACAGAAATGTGTCTCAAGGAGGTAGCCAGATGGGTGAGGCTAATATACCAGTTGGGGCTAAACCAGGAAAAAGCGTTTGGGGGTTCTGAAGCTGGGAAGCATGCTTTGGGAAGGTAAGGAGAAGAAGGTGTGGTAAATAAGCATTGCCTTGTTATGCAGATAAGAGTCAAGTGATAAGAGTTGTCTCCTGGAATAGCTGTCTTCGCGTGGGAAGGCATCTTTACAAATGGAAATTTCCTTTACAAAAGAGGAAATTTGTACTTTACTTTTAGGCGCGAGGGTGAGGTAAAGAGCTTTTCCCTGTGTCTGCTTGTTCTCAATTGTCTTTAGCTCAAAATAGTACTTTTGCCTTAGTAGCATATTTTGAAGTGGTATATTCTGATGCTCTTTTGTGTCAATAATATAGATTTATACAACTAACTGCTGCCTTCATACTGCAAAGTATATAGAATGGTGCAAAACGTATGCCCTCTCTTCTCTACAAGCTCCAAATCATTGTACCCAGCCAGGAAACCGTGCACCATCTTGATGAGTACATCTGACCGTCAGACTGGGGAGAACAAGGAAACACACAAATTGCTTGCCCCGATTCTTTTCACTCCATGGCACTTCAGCCTACTGCTCTGATTCAGCCACCAAATCATTGTCTGTTTCTCTTTCTGGTTAGAGTCTCCACTTACGGAGCAGAGGGTAAAATTGAGTGCACTATTCTGATCCTAGTCTTTCATCCAGCAAAAATCCTAGCCATTACCCTTCCTGTATGCATGTATTTCCGTCTTGAAGAATGAGTAAAAATTCAGCTTTTTCCTTATTGTCGTATTTGTTATTTGATCATTCCTTAGGAGAAGGTCACCCACAGAAAGTTAACCAATATATTTGATTATATAGACCTATTATTTTTGTTTCCTGTTGCCATTCCCTTCTGAAGAGCTCTTAAATGCTGTAATTTTAATCTGCTGTGATTGCCTCACAAGTGAAGAGGTCATTTGCTGTATTTTGTAGAGGCACATCACCTGAGTGCCCTCAGCGACAGTAGAAGTATTTCCCTTGTAATAAGGAGAGAAGAGAGGGGTTTACATCACCACTCAGTTTAAAAACCCTTATCTGTCAGGAAGCACGCACTTTTCAGTGCAACCCTGGGAGTTCATTAAAAGTGTGAGATTGCGTCACTGATTAGAAATGGCTGAGGGCCGGGGTGATGATGTTGTGGCAGCAACCTTAACAGAAATTGAATAAAAAGAAAATCTCTATTTTGTTCAGGCCAAAGGAGGCTTTGATTAGAACACTTTCTCCTTTTTCATTTGGGACTCTGTTTTGTTGTGTCATTGAGGGAGTAATCTGGGATAGATTTGAAAAAGAATCACTTCATTTCTTTTTACCTTTCTATTATACTCCTCGTTTATTAAAAATTTAGTTCAGCAGGCGACTGGGTGGCTCAGTGGGTTAAGCCTCTGCCTTCAGCTCAGGTCATGATCTCACGGTCCTGGGATCGAGCCCTGCTTCGGGCTCTCTGCTCAGCAGCAGAGGAGCCTGCTTCCCCCTCTCCCTCTGCCTGCCTCTCTGCCTACTTGTGATCTCTTTCTCTCTGTCAAATAAATAAAATCTTTAAAACATATATATATATATGTATATATACATATATATATATATAGTTCAGGAAGCATTCAAATAGTTGTAGGTATTAATAAACCGACATTATGCTGAGTGATTAGAAAGATGCAGTTTCTTTTCAGTATGTTATTTCTGTATGCAGTTATGAAAAAGTGAACTGCCCTACAGTTGTGTGGGAGGGAGGGTAGAGGTGCAGTCTAGTTCACAGACACCAGGATGGATGAGTTGGTTTGTTCACTGATTTATTTGTTCTATAAAGATGAGTGTCCACTGTGCACTGGTAAAACTCAGACAGGGAACCTAATGTAGACTGGCATGGCTTGCTTTCTTCCAACTTTGTCAGTTTGAAGCCATGTGAGCTTTTGTGAGAATTTCATATGACATTGATCAGACAACCTTTATTGAGCCTGGCATCGGGCTCCCTGCTCTGCAGGAGGCCTGCTCCTCCCTCTTCCACTCCCCCTGCTTGTGTTCCCTCTCTCACTGTCTCTCTCTCTCTGTCAAATAAATAAAATCTTAAAAAAAAAAAAAAAGTTGAGGTAGTAGAGAAATTGGCAGCGATACCCATGCTATGTGGAAGGTTGGCCCTATGATTCTGGGAAGTTCTTCATGAAGCTGGTTTGTAGCTCTTATGTAAGACGAAGCAGAAGTTCTAAACCATCTGCCAGTTTCATCCTCTACCAGTTTTTATTGCTTAAATTTTCTTGTCTTATGGAATTGCCCCACTAGCTATGCTCATTTGGTAGATCTATGACTTTGACTTGGATGGGAGTCAAAGGTTAATCCAGGCATGCCATTTGGATTAAATCATCACTATCTAATAGAAGCAGTTCTAAAAATGTGAATTAAGAAATCTGTAGAGTACACCTTTGCCACATATTCTAGTAATTGCTTGGAGGCAGTGGTTGGAAGAGATTTAAGAATTAGAGGCCAGAATTTGTCAATCTCAGAATAGCCACAAATGGACCAGTAGTCAAGAACATGACACCTTTAGTACTTACAGATTTAACATTTGAAATTTCATATATACTGCATGTAAGCCAAAGGTCCAAAACATGTAATAATTTGTAATTTTGCAATGGCACGATGTGAGTCACTCACACTGAGAAGTTCATGTGCAGGAATCACTTAGCTTGTCAAGGAGGCTTTAGAAAAAGATTGCAACATTTGCTGACAGATGTTGAAGGGATGTTTGTCTGTACTGTGCCTCTCTCCTCCCTGGAGATTCTCAGGAAAGTAGATGAACAGTGTGATCAGTGGGATCCCCTCCCAAATCCACTCAGGCCTTTTATCTGTAGCAGCCACCACCTGTCCTATTCAGATATTGTCCCGTGTAGCAATCACTCTCTAAGGATATCTCTGTGAAAACATTTAATATCTCCATAACACAAATCTCATGATTCTGTCAAAAGTATGGACTTAGATTAGCAGGTAAGTATCAGATCTTAACCTCAAGATCATTGTCACGATTGGGGAGTTTTGAAAGCCCTGAAAATTTTATGCACAATTCTATGTGTACATGCATATACATGTCTGTATGGGGAGATGAACCATTACTCTTAGTTTTGCAGATGAAACTATGATCCAAAAAAAAAAGAAAAAGAAAAACTAAAAATACTGCTTCAGATGGAGAATAATTAATTTCTGTTAGTCTATTTGCTTATACAACTGTTACATGCAGAAAGGGGTTGAGGTTGAGGAAAAAATAGCACTATAGTTGGGATCTGACTGGTGCTTGGTTGAGTTGAATTTTGGAGCATACACAGGTGAATATTAGTGAGACCAGTTGCTACTATCTTTTCTCTAGCCTCTCTGCCCCTTTCTCCCCAAAAGGAGCTCATTAAGGTGAGGAGTACATATGTTTTTATCCCCACTACTTAGCATAGTGCCTGGCACAATGGAGACCCACAATGAGTGTGTGTGAACTGAATGAACCCTGTTTTGCTCATGGGTTTGCTAGCCCTGGCTAACATATCATTTAGTATGTTTTGATTCACAAGAATATCTCCTTGGTGAGTAATAAAGACTTAGGTTAGCCCCTCCCTTGGCTTCCTGTGTTTGATTTGGCTTTTGGTTACAATTTCTGAAACAGAAGCAAGAAGTTACTGAGTGAAGTGAAGGTGTAAGAATATTGTGGAAGTGAAAATCAACCAGGATGAGAATGAGAGATAAGCCATGGGGGGAAGTAGATAAATAAATTAATTAAAATAATGGGACTGGAGGCAATGCTAGAGGACTAACATGAAGATTGATTGGTGAAGGCAATGAGAAGGCAATGGCAAGGAAGGATGCCACTGGTTACAAAGGAAGAAACAAAATCTCAGTCTAGAAGCAGCTCTAGGATGGGGGTTGGGAGCATGAAGAAAATGGACATGTCCTACTTCAGAGGGTTGCTGAGGAAGTGGTTTCACTGGGAAATGTCAGTTTTCATTTAAATCTAGGTGGTAGAGAGGATATTTGAAGAAATTCTTGAGCTTGTGAAAGAGTTTCAGGGCATGCTCAAAAATAATGGAGGAGGAGGAGGATTTGGAAGTATTTAAGAAGTGATGTATCATTGAAGGATAAGGAGGTGCCCAAGGAGAGAACAACAATGAAAAAAGGCAGTTGAACCAAGAGGTTTTTTTCACCTTGACCTGTGTTTGGATCTAAAGAAGTGAGACAGCTGGAAGAGGAAGGGAATAGTGAACCAAAGTTACTAAGAGCTTTGCTGCAGTAGTGGGGCCTTCCTCACAGTCCTGCCTCAAGTGCAAGGTCCCCATCTTCCCCATGATTAATACTCTCCAGTCTAGAGGTTTCAGCATGGTGGGGTTTCCCAGCTGGCAAGAGGCTGACAATCTCAAGCTTCCAGTGACCGTGGAATTTAGGTGGTTTTAAATATTGGTTTAGAAATATTTTATAAATAATGGAAGCCATTTTAAATTGCATTATAATAAATAAAATATAAAAGCATATATAAAGAAACATACCTAGCCAGGTACAAATCGGTGCATTCTTTTACTTCAATTATTTCAATCCATAAATAAAGGTTAGTTTTCAATTCTACTTGAAATTCTCTTGCCAGAGATGCCTCTGGCAACAGTTCCAGCTAGTTTGCAGCTTTGAATGTAAAGACAGTGTCATATTCATCTTTGAATCCCCCTATAGAGTCTCGCGTAATACTCCGCACGTTGTAGAGGGTTCACCGATGTTGAGATACACAAATATTTTTTTTATCGAATGTTACCTAAGAGACTTTAAAGTAAAGGATTTCTAGGGAAAGCATTTCTTTATCCAGTAAACACCTCTAAAGTGAAATATTTACTGTATTTCAGGCCTGTGCTAGGTGACAGGTGTACAAAAATGGAAAAGACACATTCCCCACCCCCAGGATGTCAGAACCAAGTGAGGGAGACAGACCTATAAAGGAATCCTTGCCTACCCTGAAACGAATATGGAACTTTTGTATGGCACTAACGTGGCCCGAGGAGCAAGACTGAATCTATGCAGAGTGCTCAAGGAGGAAGTGCTCATTCTGTTAAAGGACGTTGAAGGAGGGATGGATGTTTGCCAGACAAGCAGTGGTGGTCGGTGCAGCTGGTGTGTGTAGACATTTGTTGAGCATCTACTCTATGCCGAGCATTGTTCCAGGCTTTGGGGATATATGAGTGAAGAAAACCACTGCCCTCATGGAGCCTATGTTTTAGCTGTTGATTTAGACCAATGAGATCTTCTTAATGGGGCAGAGCTTCCCCCCACACGTCGAGTACTGTACAGTTTTCAGTAGAGAACATTTGTATCTGAGCAGAAATGCGTGGTGGCTTTCTTATATGACCTGGTCTAGTTAGTTATAGCTGCTTCTGCTGAATCTCCCCAACTCTCTATTGTATCTCTCTATCTAGAGAAAAAATCCAAAACAAAAGCATACTTTTTGCTGACTGTGACTCTTGACTACAGCTGTTCTCTGGGGTTCAGACCTCTGCACTTTCCTTCAAGCTGTTTCCACATGCCGTTAACACCCAAGACGGCACAGCTGGCTCTGCCTTCCCCTGCTGCTTTTCTCCGTGCTGTACTTTTGCTTCTCCTGCTGTTCTTCATTCTTCACATATGTCATGGGCAAGATTGCTTCAAGTGCACCTTACGTTGTCAGAGAAGATCGTTCCCCAATGTTTATTTTCAGTTGGTCTTTATAATATAAGCTAGTGAGATCGCTTTTTTGAAACCAGAGGCTTCCAATAAAGGTGTCATGGAGTGAAATGCAAGAATGACAAAGTAAATGGCAAAATGATTGTGTAGAAAGCTAGATGGAGGTCATGGGAGAGACGCAAGTGCACATGGGAGGGGAAGGGGAGTTGGGGGCTGGATGAGATGAGAGTAAAATGCCTACAGGATGAGGGCAATGAGAAGGACATTTTTTTAAGTCCTCAAATGTGCCTTATTCATGAATGAGGATGGGTTGTAAACTTGGTGCTCCCATCTAATCATTACAAAGGATTTTTCAAAATAGATTTTTTACTTCCTTTATTTTGAAAATCTTTTTGAAAGGTTCTACTAAACCAAGCATACACATAATGCCCTGTGCTTTTTTTTTTTTTTCCTAAAACGCATCTTTATGGACTTGGTCTGTGGATTCAAAATTTTCTGCATCCCATTTTCACAGTGAAGATTTTCATAAGTGAAGCCTAGCAGGGAAGCGTGCCTTTGGCAGCAAGAGCGAGATGCTCATGCAAATGAAAAGTATTCCTTTAATAATGTGTCCTTTTATCTTTATACTCTCTCCCAGCCAAACCTGGAAGTTGTACAGCTTTGCTTAAATGCCCGTGGTACATTTACCTGAGTCAAACTTGATTGAAATATATTTTAGCCAGCAAAGTGAAAACGATTAAGCTAGAAATTTTTTGTCATTGCTGACTTATCCCAACTTTGTCAAGTCTTTTTATATGTACCGGCTTTGGGTGATGGTTTGTAGACACATATGAGGCCCCAGTACCATCAAACTGTCCCTTTTGGCAGTCCTGTATTCTAAATATTTGAGAAGATGGTGTACAGTTTAAATAGATTAAATGGAAGAGCAGCAGATGTTTACAATACCTTTAAGCATATGTTTTATGGTGGGAGCGTGATCGAAAGCAGACCGTTATGGGAGCGTGTGCTGTATTGTCCGATACTGTCACCCTTTGAGGAATACACGGTGTCACCTTAGGCCTCAGCATTAGGCTCCAGTGGTTTTGAAGTGGTTAAAAATATAGAAAACTAGGGAAAATCAGCTACAACTAGGTGGGCGCAAGAGTCTAATTATAAATCAAAGTGGTCATTATAAATATGTTTGTGTCAGTGTTGGAAAAAAAAATACATGTGTTTTCCACTTTTCATCTCAGCACTTTTTGAAATGTGTTGAGTGTGAGTAAAAAAGAGTGGACATTAAAATAAGGGTTGCAGAATCCCCTTGTTGAACTTCTGAACTTCCACATTTCTAAGGATTTTAAAGCAGCCTATCACTGAATGTGTTTGCTTGGGAAGCAGCAACCCATTGGTGTTGGGCTTCTGTGGAAAGATCGGAGCAGGTGACATGCTGATCCTCACATCAATGGTAGTTTTCCTTTGATACCTCAGTGAGATTGGTCAGTGTGTCTATTCCACTCAGATCTCACAAGCAAAACAGAATCTACTCTCCTGTCCCCGTGCTCTAAACTCATACTGGGTTTTAACTCCCTGGTACCAGGCTTAGTTGAGGCCACTTTAAAATTCCTACTAGAAACACATAAGCAAAACATACACACACACACACACATACACCCACACCCAGCAGGTAAAATGTGTAAAGGGTCTACATTTTTAAAAAAATTATTAAAAAATTTTTGATTTGTCTTCTCAAACCTAACTCAGAATACTGGGAAATCATAACAGTGAATTCTAACTGTGCTAATTAACAATAAGAAGGAAAGGAAATATCCAAGAAAAGATCATAGAAAATAACAAGATAGTGAGGTAGAGATGAGAGTGTTTTGTTTTAAGTATGCTTTACCTCATGCCATAGATTTGTTCCTCAAAAGTTATTTAGAATCCGTATGTGAAGAAAGTATAAAATTATGTATTTCTGTGAGAATTTGCTTCTCAGGAGAAGCTTTCCAAGAAAGCATTTGTTCAAATGAATAATCACCTCTTAATTGATCTCTTGGAGAATTTTTCTAAGTACGTTTCTTCAGTGGGGGCTTGCCTGCCTTACTATGTAGTGTACCTTCACTAAGTACTGGGACATTTTAGATCTGGAATGGAAGTAGAAATCTTCTTGTCTCCATGTTATAGATAATGAAAGTGGAGCCAGGAAATTAGGTGTCCAGTCACTAGGCAAAGCAATGAGAGAACTTCTATGGGAAAAGTTCTCCTTTGTCTTAGACCGGAGCTTAATTTTACTACAGTACCTTAGTTTTCCCCTTTTAAAATTTATTTTTATTAAATCTATTAAAACTATACAATATCTCTTGGACACAGACCAGATAAAGAGAAAGTATAGCCAACTCTGTGTTGTCGGTGGGGTTTAACCTGGGCGTCATGTCATTTGTAACTGTGCAGTCTCTGGGAGGCAATCCACTGGAAGATTGCTGACTTGTAGTGTATTTTATGAAGTCCAGAATTATTTAAATCCAGTCCAGACTTACCCCATACCTATTCCGGTAACTTACTCTTGGTTTAGCGATGTGTGTGTATGTGCACGAACACACGAACACGAACATAGTCAAGGTTTGGGGACTAATTATTTATGATCTAATTAATTGTATTCTGCCCAAATAACTTTTTTGTTTAAAAAATGTAATTATTAGAGCTCAATCTTCAGAATAATGAAACGCTTGATAGATTTTCATGTAAATCTTTTCTTTCAGTGTTTCATGATGGGATGTTGTTTCTTTATTCTATTTTCATAAAATCTGTAACTGAGAGATATTTCAATGTAAATATATTTAACATGCTTGCATGCAGACCTAAATCTCAGGAGATGTAGGTCCTAAGTAATTTTGGTTCTTTCTTGGACCCTTAGTTTCACCTTGGACAAGACATTAATCTTTTTGTTCTTGGATATGTCCATGCATAAAATTAAAATAGGAATGCCAAGAAATTATTTAGGATTGTCATGAATATGCATCTAGTTATATATGAAACATTTTGAGATCTTTGAAAGAAAGAAAATATACTCAAGACATTTTTAGAGTTTTTGTTAATGTCATTGAATGAAAACAGGATTGATAAAATGAATAAGGTCAGCATTCATTAAGTCAGTAACTATTACCACGATACTTAGAAAAGAGCACTGAACCAAATATTGGGATTTCTGGATTTGTTGCTGTCACAATAAGTAAAAATGCCTAGTCACCTCATCGTTCTGGGTCTCAGTTTTCTTAGCTATGAAATGAGTGGACTGGCTTATCAGCACCATTCTTTCCAGTGCTCAATTAATATTGTTAAGGATTTCTGAAGATCTGCAGTAGTTACTGTAGGGCAGTGTTTCTCAAAGTGTGATTCCTTGACTAGAAGCAGCAGGAACTTGTTAGAAATGCAAATTCACAGGGCTTACCCTAGATCTCCTGTATCAGAACCTCAGCCCCAACAGTCTGTTTTCACAAGGCTCCAAGTGATTCTAATGCATGCTAAAATTTGAGGATCTCTGTTAAAAGAAAATTGTCCTTATTCTTAAGAAACTTGAAATTTACCCCTTTTCAAATCTCCAATTTTCTTGCCAATTTCTAGACATATGGATATACAGTCTAATATATATATTTATAAGTAAAAATATGAAATATATATAAAAGGAATTATGGGCATGTTAAATTGCTAGAACTGAAATTTTTTAAAGGTTTTATTTATTTATTAATGACAGAGAGAGAGAGAGAGAGAGAGGGAACACAAGCACAGGGAGTGAGAGAGGGAGAAGCAGGCTTCCTGCTAAGCAGGGAGCCCGATGTAAGGCTCAATCCCAGGACCCTGGGGTCATGATCCGAGCTGAAGGCAGATGCTTAACGACTGAGCCACCCAGGCGCCCCTAGAACTGAAATCTTTTGAGTTGGTATCTATGCAGCTACAATTTCCCATGGTAGGGTGTTGCCCAAGGCACGAAGAATGTCTATGAGGTCAAGCTTGAATAACAGTGCTTGACTACCAAAATGCATGATCATTTCATATGTGTGCTTATCAAATACAACTTGTTTTTACTTAGCACAGATATTCTTGTTCTAAAATGTAAAAACAAAGACTCTGAAATTATGCCCAGAATTTTAATTTTAAAATTTACATTATGTTTATGTATGAGCATCAGGCACGTAACCTGACGTTCAAATCTTCTCTGTATAATTTTTCTATTACTCTCATTCTAAAACTCATGTGCAATCTCAAAAGAAGCTTGCAGTTGGCTTTTTAGAATGCAAATATTGTTATAATATGCACCTGAGCTTTGAAAATCACTCAATTGCCGTTAAAATTTTGTGGGCCAGTGGTTTCAAATGTGGCTAAAGAGCACGGAGGGGGGAAAACATCAAAGCCGTATATTTTCACCTGTATGTCAAAGACATCTGTTGATGACGGGACATCTATTTTAGTTCTCATCTGAGAGATGAAAAACAGAGTTGTAAAACTGTTTTTAGTATTGTTTTAGAGCTGTGGTCGGCTCGGGAAAAGCAGTGAGAATTCGGGTAGCATTTTCTTCCAAAAAAAAAAGTTTTATCGAGAGCGTTACGTTTCTTTGGCGATGTAGAACTTAATGAGGCTACATGACATATACGCTCTCCTGTATGAAATCAGTGACTTATACCAACCGTAATATGAAATGGTAGCCCGGTGCCAACACCAGGACCCCCCTGGGGACGAGTGCCCTGCCTGGTGCTGCACCCCTTTCGTGCAGCCTTTGAGCCCTTGAAGTTGTTAGCGCTAGTGCTAACTAAATGTAAACACCTTTACTTTCCAGCTGCTGCTAATTGGTTTGGGAATATTTATGTAAGTGTTGATTTTAAGGCTAAAAATAGTGCAGTGATGTTTAAATCCAGCTCATTCTGGCTGTCAGAAATGCTCCCATGATCCTGAAAGTGTTGCTAAAAATGTTCACTTTTTAAAAATTGTAGTAATTAAACTTGTCTGTTGTGAGACCCACATATGATATGTTCCCTTCTCTGATAGAAGAGATAAAGGGCAAGCTTCTTCAAGGCCTCTGCCAGGTTGGCCAGAGCCTGCCTCCCCCTCAACTTTACCAGAAAGCAAAGAACTGTAAATGTGGGCCAACGAGGAGACAAAAGAAAATTTTGAAGTCGCTCTAGATCCTCCTATTCTAGCAGTGGATCGCATCTATTTTAACTTAACGTTAAAAATAGAAATTATAATAGTTTTATTAATACAATTAAGTATAGAGGTATCCGAACCGTTGACTTTTTAAGAGGCAGGCTTGGGGACTTGAAATCGCATAATTAATATTTCTCAAGTCTAAAGTTGAAGAAATATCGTGCCTGTTCCACACCATTTGTTTATACCTCTCGCTCTTCATCATCAGATTATTTTTGCCCCTTTACTTCCCAACTAAAAAGTCAGATTTCACAGATTGTTCTCGAAGTTATTTAAATAAGCTATGAGGGGGGGAAAATTCATTTTTAGATACGTGTGATTTCGTGACTCTTCACCATGTAATTTAATGAAGGAAAGCCTAAGCACCCCTAAATTATTACTTGTTAGGTATTTTTTAATTTTCAGAAAAAGTGATTTTATGGACCCCGTCAAGAAAGAAATTGCTGTTCTCTCTAAGTCGGGAAGCCCAGCACTGCCCCCGTGTCGTTGAAGTCCATTTGGCATTGGCTTTGTGTCCTTGCCGAGTGCCTTGAGCATCTGTCTGCCTGCCCTTTCTCTAGAGAACAGCAAAGACTTCTGTTATTGCAATATATAGGAATGATTTTGGCAAGTGACACGCACTGCCCGTTAGTTGAGATGATAAACTCTAGTCACTGCTCTTTTTGATAGCTGTGGCGAAGCAAAGACTTGTCAATGCTCCTTTTAAAATACTGGAACTCTTGTCTTAGAGAAGTCTGTGAATGTGTGTGTGTTCTCTTTTAAGTCTGTAATTATTGACATGATTGCTATAAATCCGTAGTCAGTTCAGAATTCCCCTTGAGCAGAGTATCACATTGCAATTGGCCCAATATTGCTTTCAAATTCTAATTGACATTTCCATATACTTAGAGCATTAAGTATGTTGTTGACATAAATAGAACCTTTACTTACCATTTAACTGGAACTAGAAAAAAAGTTATTTTAACCTTGTAGAATGTTGATTTGAACCAGAAAGTGTGCTATTTTCTTATCTTCGCAAGGGATCAACAAGAAAATTCCACTTGGAGTAGGAAGCAAAGAGGCAAAAATAGTTAACATTTTATTACATTATCCCAGTTTTTTCTTTGACATTCTGAGGATGTATATCCATGAAGAATTACAGAACCCAAAAGAGTATTTATTTCAACTGATAGCCACTGTTAACTGTTCATGGATGCAAAGCCTTTATATTGTTAGCATGCTAATACTCTATAAATTGATGTCCGATCCGATGTGATTCAAAATCCAGCTGGCTTTTTCTTTTTTCTTGCAGAACCTGATGTTCTGATTCTAAAATTTGTATGAAAATGCAAGGGACTCAGAAGAGCCAAAACAAACTTGGAAAAAAACAAATGTGGAGAATTCTCACTTCTGATTTCAAAACTTAGTTCAAAACTAAATAATCAAGACTGTAGTATTGGCCTAAGGATACATATGTAGATCAGTGGCATGCAGTTGAGAGTCCAGAAATGAGAGGCATGATGACTGGGGCTTTAAGACCCACAATTTTTTTTTTCTTGTTGACCTCTTGAGGTGTTGACACTTCATGAGAGATTCTACCCCAGAACTCCCCCGTCTAAGCCACTTCTAAATATTTGACTCACAGAAACTCTGAGAGACAGTAGGCTTCTTTAATCCATTTAATTTGGGGGTAATTTATTACACAGCATTAGGAACCTAATACAATGCCATTCTGCTCATGCATTCATTAACATCCCCTAAATGAGCTCTGTGTTGGGTACTTAAGAGAGTACTAGACATGCCCTTACCCTTCATAAAACTCCCTGTTGTATAAGAGAGTCGGGGAAGAAGGTGCAAATGTTCTGACATGTGCAGTAGTCACAAGTTCAAGTATTTTGTTAAATTATCTACCTAAGTATGTTTGTAAGCTGTCCAGGCCTGTGTCTTTTCTCTGTAAGCATAGATCAGGTCCTTCATAATAGTAGGGGTGTTTGAAAGCTTTCAAAGACATTCATCTTTTAAGATTTGGTGCCTTAAACTAAAACGTATTCTTTGACCTTTTAGATTTTCTTCCCTTTCTTTATCCCCCTGGAAGGGTGAAAACAAATTTTTTAAAGAAGAAATCTAGTGTATACCAAGTCCCTCACAAAACCCAGAACCCCTATGTGAAATGTTGCTACTCCATCTAAAAGTGAAATACATTTTTTTAATCATTTCACACTGATAAACTGCTTGAATTGTGGCTCTCCGCCTTGTTTTCTTCAAGATATTAGCCTAATCCCTCTATGCCCAACCTCTTAATTGATATATTGTCTTTTTTTGTTGTTGCAATGATGCTTCCGGATCCATGAATGCTCTGTTTACAGGTGTGGTGGTTGACAACGGTTTGTTGACTCGGGGAAACCTGAGTCCATGAGTAACACGGTTTATGACTTTGCTTCTCAAGAGTGGTGTATCTGCAGAATCCCTCTGTTCAAGTGCAGTTCCAAAGCCTAACAGAAATCTAACGCCTAATAATGAGATTCTAAATCAAGCTCGCTTTTTAGAATCCATTCTATGTAACATCCAGCTCAGCGTGGCCACTGTCCTGGAGTGCTTGCCTCCTCTGGCCCTCTTAGCTCTCTGTAGTGGAAGAGTGGTTGCCATTGTAGGAATTAAATGGTTAATTTTAGTTTCCCTCTGCTGATGATCATTCTCAGAATGAAAGTCTTAGGACGGAGTAAGAACTCCAGATTTCTTTTCCTGCCATAGTCCTGTTACACTTCTGACAGAAGTGACCTTGCCAGGCAACTTTTTTTTTTTCATGGATTTTGCTTTCTTTGTTTTTAGTGTCACCAGGGGGTACAGGCAAGTACAGTACATTAAAGCTAATACATCATCATCTGTCAGTGGCACCTTCCCTTTGGTACCCCCTTTCCTTGCTGATTTAAAACACTCTGTCCCAAAAGCTTATGGTTGAGTAGCAGGAAGCTAAATGATGTATTCCAAAGCTCTTAACATATTGCCTTGTGTAAATGGCCCATTTGAGTATTTCAGAAACCAAACAGGAGAGAAGAGAACATTGAAAGCACTGAAAAGATTAACACCTGTTTCCAGTCTTCAAAGAAATCAGAGCATACTATATATATTGAGAGTAAAACCACTTGCTGTCTCACGTTGAGACATTTTATGCAAATTTTCAGTTCAATATGCATAGCATCCCCATGCTTATGGGTTTGTCTGACTACAGGATTCCACACAGAACTTAGAAGATGGAGAAGTTATGAACGGTGTACGGATAGAACCACTGACATCGCTGAAAACCCAGGATGCCTTGAGGTATTCTCTTTATGTGAATAAGACTATTTTAGTTATTACAGGATAATGTTTCTTTAATAGTTCATAGTTGTTTTTGTTTTATAGGGAAGGTCGGGATAGGTAGAAGAGTGGAGTGAAACCTGTCCCAGTTCTAAAATTAATTAGTCACTCTTTTCTTTTCTTTTATGATAGAAGACCTTCCTGACAAACCTATATAAATGAGCCTCCGAGTCTTTCAACTCTTCTGCAACCTGGATTTCTTAATTGCTTTTTTTCTCTTTGAACAACAGTTTAAAGTGAATTTTCAGAGTTCATTGTGGTTGAATGCTCTACTTTGACATTAGCTCTTTGAATATTGCTCTGTACTCTGTTTTAACCATCTTGCAACATTTTACTCAATGTATATAAAATGAATCCAGTCTATCACCTAGGATTTTTCATGGTTTTAATGTAAGTAACTCATTATATGAAGTTGTTTGCTCTCGTTTTCCCCCGTACTTACTTTGTTCTGCACTAATTTCCAGTTCTGCCTTAGCTTACCACACAGATTCCATATCTAGCTTTGCTGCTTGCTAGTTCTATGAGCTTAGGCAACTTATTCATCTCTCTTTGCCTTAGTTTCTGGTCTGTAAAACAGAAATAATGTTAAACCCTTCTTCAGAGGGTTGATATGAAGATTAAATAAATTCACATATGTAACGGACTTCGAACAGTGCCTGGACCAGAGTAAGCCATGGGGTTAGTTGCTGCCGTTGGCCACCACTGTATTGTGTTCATCGAGATGACAGTGGTAGTGACAGTGATGGTGATAATGATGATACTACCACCACCACCACCACTCTTAACCATCATTTTTTGTAAGTTGCTTCAAATTTTGCACTAGGAAAGTAATTCCATGTTTAATGGACTGTTGGCTTTAGCACTCAGAGGTGGTGCTTCCGAAGTTGATGGCCATTCATTCATTCATTTACTCAACATATTCTTTTCATTCAGTCCAGTTACTAACAGTTGCCAAGCATTTTGCATGGAATTAGCTTTTTTTTTTAAAAAAAATGTGATCATCCTTTATCACATTGATTTACTGTGTTGACTTCTCTCACACAATTTATAGCCACATGACATAGGTGCTCTATTTAGATTCTATTGCTTTGACGAATGAGATGCACAATATTAAAAATTTGGTAGAGAAAATCTCCTGGGCACTGTCTTTTTAGAAGCTTGACAAGATTGTTTTTGGAGGTAGGCATAATGAATGTAATACTCTTCTGTTTGCCTTTAATTTCATTTTTTTCAGTGTTAGCTTTTTGAAAAGTTTGCTAGCATCTTGGCTAAATGTTATGTGGATAGATGTTATTGAGTGAACCATTGTTTGATTTATGGCTACATGAAGTAATTAACTAAACTTTCTCCAGGTACAAAGAATTGATAGGAATGGAGTATAAGAATTTAAATAATTCTTTAATTAAAATATATGTGTGTACATGTACAATTTTTGCAAGAGTTTTATCACCACATTTAATAGGCTGATGAATTGCAATTCAGAGCAATTAAGTAACTTGTAGAGACCCAATCTCTGGCCACTACTCCTGTCTCCAAATCCTTCGACTCCAGTGTTATCTATTGTATACACCTTCCCTTATTCTTTGGTGTTTTATTTCATGCTAAGGAACTTCATTGGGTGAGCACCAGTTTGGAGAAATCAGCAAAATTAGGTTGAGGCCAAGTTCAGAAAGTAGAGTACGTGCAGACTCCCAGCACCTGCAGGCTCTTGGGTATGGAGAGGATGAGAAGGATCTTAACAGCATGGCTTGCACAGCTAGCAGCAGGAAGCTTGGAGATTACAATTCCAGGAAAAGACCTGGGTTCTAGCTGGCACAGGGTGATGAAGAAATAAAGGAAGAACAATTAGGAAGCCACTTAGAGCTGAGTTATGTGGTCATCATTCTCCTAGGGCAAGGAGGGCATGCTGTCCCACAGAGCTTGGCCCAAGAATAGAGCTTTGGGATCACTTCGATGTAGGTGGCATTAAAGCTCAGCAGATTATTTCCAGAGTCCATCTCAAATGTTTTGCACCTATTCCTATATTTTAAGCCCCATAGTAATTGCTCAAGCTTTCATTGCCTCTCAGACTATGGTAGCAACCTACTGTCTCTTCTCTTGAATACCAATCTCTTTATCCTAATTGATCTCATGCATCACTCACTACTAGATAAAAATTTCTTAAACCACAACATTCAACAAACCATTCCTTCATTCCAGTTGAATTTTGTTAAATCCTGGGTTTGAACACTACCCATGTAACCTTAGACTATTTAACCTCTTTAATTTTTTTTAATATGGAAAATGGGTATCATGATCACACAGATTATTGTGAAGATTAAATGAGATTTACCACAGGCAGTTGCACTCAGCACAATACTAAATGAATGGTTGGATAAATATTAGTTGCTACTGCAGTTATGATTAGCACACATACCACGGTTTATTGTAACTGTCATTCTCCCATATAAGACTATGATTCATCCAAGGGATTCCTGACAAGTCATACAGGTCTTGGAACATACTAGCAACGTATTTGTTCAGTGAATGGTTAAAACACATTCCTCCATAAATCAGAAGCATCCCTATTAGCTGCTTAACCCAGTATTAACACATTTTTATTTAAAGAAAATAACCATAAGAAGGGTTCTCCAAATAGTCTTACAATATGCATCTCCTATGAAGCACTACTCAGTTTACCTTGATCTTAAGATGATGAAGCAAGAGGTTTCTATTGGGTGGTTTTGTTTTGTTTTGTTTTTTTTAACTACACTTTAAGCTTCCCTTCTTTCCTTCTTTCCTTCCTTCCTTCCTTCCTTCCTTCCTTCCTTCCTTCCTTCCTTCCTTCCTCCCTCCCTCCCTTCCTTCCTTCCTCCGTTGCTTCCTTCCTCCGTTGCTTCCTTCCTTCTTGAAGGGGGGGCAAAGAGAGAGGTAGAGGGAGAGAGATAATTTTAAGCAGGCTCCACTCCCAGCATGGAGCCCCATGAGGTGCTTGATCTCACAACCCTGAGATCATGACTTAAGCTGAAATCAAGAGTTGGACGCTTAACTGAGCCACCCAGATACTCCAAAGCTTCTATTTCAACAGCAAGCAATACATGCAAAAGACCTTCACCTCATCCCTAAGTTCAACTTCACTCCTGACCTCAACCTATTCCTTGACACATCTCCAAATTAGCCTCCTCCAGACTTCTCTCTTCTCCCACGCTTAAAATGGCCATCAAGTTTTAATCTTTTTTGCCTCTGATATCCATTCATTTGGCAAACTATTGGTAGAGTCCTTCAAAAAAAAAAATCCCTTAAACCTTTCCCCAGGTATTCATGCTTTATTCCTGTGATGGTGAAGCCCTATTACCTCTCCAATTATTGCAATAATTTACTAATTCCTGTCTCAGGGACCAGTCTCTATCTTGTCTTACTCTTTTCTAATTGATCCCACATATCACTGCCAGATAAATATTTCTAAACCACAGCATTTATCACCCCGCTCCTTAGTGCCAACACCTTTAATGACTCCATTTTCTATAAAACTAAATGTGTTTTTTTTCTTTTTTTCCCAGCGTGGATTTTGACATATCACTCTGAGATTTGCTCTCAAGCTGATGGTTCAACCTTCTCTTCTCAATACCTCCCTGTTTTTCCCTTCCTTTCTCCCCGCTCACTAGCCTCTTTCTTTAATATCACAGCCAGTCTGTGTGCTCACAAACCGTCCTGCTTCAGTGTCTCAGTGCAGACTGTGTTCTTTCCCCTGCATGCCCCCACCGTTCCCTCACCTACTTTTTCTGATTGAAGATCCATTTGCCCTTCTCACTTCCATCTAAACTCCTCCTTCAGGAAGAATTTCCTGATCCCAGCTTCCCTTCCTGATCCTGTACTAATTTCTTCTGAGCCTCACCAGTAAGTGCCTCTACTTTGAAACTCATGCGAAAGTAGCTTAAAACTCCTGCTCTACAATACAGTAAATTCCCATGTGAATCCTGACTCTACCTTGTAGATGTGGTGTGAGGTTTGGCAAATTATTTTACCTTTCTAGGCGTCAGTTTACGTATCTGTAAAATGGGTCTGATATGTTTTACTTTATATACTTCTGGTAAGAGTAAATGGTATATTGCTAGAAGGCCATTAACACAGCGTGTCCCAAATAATAGTTTGTAATCATTGAAAATATGCTATAGTTACTACTACCATTCCATTGCTTTGCATTATTCTCTGTTACCTGTCTTAACCTGCCCCCTAGACTGTGAACTCCTCACACATTGGCCTCTGTGTTTTCCTTGTAGAACTTCGTCATTGGAACTACTCAGTTGGTGTACACTGAATTCAGGTACATTAAATGAATCCCACCACCATCAACAACAAATTTTTTGTTAGACTTTTACTTAGTATTTTAGCATCAGCAAGACCTCATGACCAAGCATACTTGCATGCCATCAACACACTCTTCTGGGCGGTCTCTCGTCTGTCTGTCTCTCACACTGTTCCATTTGCATATGACAAACCTGCACATTAGTGCCTGAACACCCCCCTCTAAAACCTTCTATCCATTTATTACCCATCATCTTCTTTGTGGCAGCAGTCTAATCATGAAGAAAACATGTTCCTCAAGCCTATAGTAATTGAAGATATTTTTAAAAAATCTCACTGAGGAAATCAGTTGAGAAAAAAGTGGAAAGTTTGAGATAATATCCTTTTAATCGATAAACTCTTTCCCTCAAAAAATTCTAATAATCATCGTAATAGCCGATAGTTATTGAACCTCTTGTATACACCGGATACCATGTGTATGATGTACATGTTCTGTCGTCTAATTGTTTTTAAACCAACAGTTCTATTAGGAATTTATTTAATTTCCCCATTGTCCAAATAAGGAAACTAATACTTTTGGTCTTCGTTTAAATGATTTACTCAGATATCTGACTCAAAGCCACCGCTAAGATACACTGCTCTCTAATTTCATAAGTTAATCATGATTTTCTTTGAAAGAGATGCGCCCCCCCGCCCCCCGCAACTTGCTCTGAGTCCTCTGTCTCTTACCCTACATGAGTAGCCTGTGACTGAGTTTAATAATCTCAATGTTAAAAATGCTGTCCATTTGCCTTGTGTGAGGAATTGGACCTGCGGGTGTCTGCAGCGCTTATCTTCTGTCCCTCCAGTGCTTATCTTCTGTCCCTCCGGCTTCATGTGTTTCTTCTGGATGGAGCCAAATGAAGCCCTTGGCCATGGAGTTCCTGCAGAGTTCAGGACACGCTCGCTTTTAACCTTTTCTTCTCTACCTTCACCCTGAGTTTTGTTCTAAAATCTTAGATAGGTAGCAGCTGGTCCCAGGAATTAATTTGAATCAGTGTTGTCAATTCGATCTTAGGACATTCAGCGTGATTAACATTGTTGGGTCTACTGTTCTGTGACTGTCCGCTTTGGTTTTCGTTGTATAAAGTCAGCTATTTTGATCTAGGTGACACTTTTGGCTTTTCTTTGTGTAATTGAAGTATTTTCCCTTTACCCCACATTTCACTTTTTGTCTGTTTTTCTCAAGTACCTGCCGATCCCTTTTTCTTTCCACTGCTAGAATATCTTCTCCACCTCATTCTCTAAATTTTCCATTCTCAATCCACCTCCAAAACATAAATTACTGTGTACGTAGCCTTCTTACTGGTCACTGAAACTTACTCTGCACTTGGACTAAACAAATGGCATTGATAGTGTATTTCCACATCTTAGTAAAATCTCACTTTATGAGATGAGCATTCAAATAATTGTGTCCAGCCCTACTTGCTGTGTTTATCTTTCATTAAGAGTATATATACAGAGATTTCTACAGAATTCCATCAGGTATATGGAACGTGAAGTTCCCTCCTGCTTTTAAAATAAGTAAAAATATATGGTCTATGAGGCTTCCTTTTTCAAAAGCTTTTCTTTCCATCTTAAAATAATGGATAACATTTTATAAAGAGCATGGTAAAACATAGCCTGTATAAAACTTGTTATATTGGTCTATATTAAACAGATTTCTCTATAACTGCCTACATATTACAATCTACAAAATCAAAGGTCCTTTATGCTTTTTTTCTGGAATAATATTTTTATGATAGTAATTTAGCATTTGTCACATGTCTTTCTAGCGAAAGAATTGTAATTGCCATGTACATGATAGCGTAAGTTTATTCTGAGGTCTCAAAAAAAGGAATCTTATGTAGTATAAATGAACATTTAAACTGCATCCCCAAGAATGATTGTAGTGTTTTGAAAGAAGATTGATTGCTTTAACAAATTATAAGATTTGCTTTATTAAGTAAATGTAAAAATTAAAAACTGATAGTTCCTAAAGAGTATGTATCAATATAATACATAGAATTTATTATGTTTTATAGGAAAGGTCTTGAGTTGGGTAAAGAAATATTTGCAAAATAGACAAAAAAAAAAAAAAAAAAAAAGTCCCATAAAGCCATTCTAAAAATTCATAAGCTTAAATCTTGAACTCTATACTAAACACACTTATATTCCAAAAGCCTCTCTGTAATACATATGAGTGCTATCTCTCAGCTCATGGATATTTAATACATTTATTAGGAAAGATTTGTGTTATGCTCTAGGTGTAAAACTATAAAAATACATTGTAAAGTAGAGATAATAAAGTTTTAATGATTAAACAAGATTTTCATCTTTGTTTTTAAAAGTCTTTAAAACAATACCGTAACCCTAGAATGTTAATGCTCTGGGTTTAGTCTTTCTCAAATACGTACAAATGCACTATATATCTATTATTATATAAAAATTATTGCTTTGTGGTCCGTTAGTAGCTATACAGCTTTCTCTGCCCATCAGACAGTTTATATTCAGGACGTATAGTGCATACCTACATATAGTATTTCATATATATATTTTTTTCATATAATATCTGCATTCTCACACAGAAAGTATCAAGAAGAATCTATTTTATCCCGTGATATTATCACTCTAAGATTTGTTTTATTTCTGACTTTTACCCCAGGCCTCTGATATAACCTGCTTGACTGAACAAGTTTTAAATATATCAGCAATATCTGAGCAAAACTCATTTGAAATTTATAATCAGATTTGAAATTCCATCATAGTCCACAAGTGTTAGAAACTGACATGCTCTTTTTTACAGTTCTTAATGATATAAGTTTGCAATGAAAACACATTAAAAATAAGCCTAGTCCACTGATGAGAATGTATTTAATGTATTTATTTTAGATTGCTGATAATTCAGGGAGTACTACATGCAGAGTGAATTTATCAGCCATTTTGCTTTCTTATGCTGTTCTCAACTTTCTAGCAAGGAGCCAAAATTTCACCATTTTCAATTTGGAACAGAAAAGCATTTGTAGCAGCTGTAGCTCTTAATTTGACATCTAGTTTCAGGTCATTTTCATGTAAATAGGAAACAATAGAGACCTGCTTACAATTTCCATAACAGGGATGCTTGCTTCAACTTTATCATTTTTCCTCTGGCAATTTTATTTTCTCTCTGTGAGATTAAAGGAGCCAATAATTGTTCACAGTTATTATTTTTCATCTTTATAAAAACTTGTTAGTTCCACTCTCTATTACTCAGAGTTTCCCAATATCTTGTATATTTCAGTCATACACACTATCCATTAATGTTTCTAGCTCATCCTTTCCTTAATCTGGAGTAGGTTAGGCAGGTCAGGCTTTCTATTTCTTTCTGTAATACATTTTCTCCAGGCTTTACAACTTCTTTTTCTACCTCTTAAAAAAATAGGAGGTGAAAATTTAGAATTGTTCCATTGACTACAACTGATGCCTTATTAAAAGCCAAGTCTGAGTTCTGGTTTATAATGTTCCGAACATGCCCATATGTGTTACCAATTGGGGCTTCACTGTTGTAAAATGTAATTCTGTGCTTTTTCTAATAAATATGTATTTTATTTCAATTTTCCTGTTCTGGGGGGGAAGCCTACTTTATGCTTAAGCATAGATAAGCTTTAGTTCCATGTATTTTATCATCTGCACAGTAATTTTCAAGTGTGTCTCAATGGGGAGAAATTTCATTTTTGTGTATATCCTTTTAAATATGTTGATTTATGCAAATTAAGTAGGAAGTTATTTTTGTGGGTCATTATTTCCATTTGTTTCCCTTCTACAGAAAATAAAAAATAACAAATCAGTCTTTTAAACATTTTATTTCCTGGATCTTGTGAACATAGCAGCAAATCATGTACTCAGTTGATTTCATCTCTGCCGTTGAATTTACAGTAGTTGATATAATCTTAGGGGTTGGTTTTTTTTTTTCTTTTTTAAATGTGTTTTTTTTTTTTTTAAAGTAGAGACTTATCTGTGCTCTTACTTTTTTCTGCCCCAGTGATATCACAAGAACAGTGGAGATTTCTGGGGAAGGAGGCCCCTTAGGAATACATGTAGTGCCCTTCTTTTCATCTCTGAGTGGAAGGTAAGATGTTTTCTTTATATCAGAAGCTCATGCTAATGAAAAACTTGACTTCCGCTCATTTTCCAAAACGTGTTTCAGAAGAGGATTAAATGTGTATCTCTGTTACTCAGACAGACACCTCAATATATACTTCTGTTGACCACTTAAGTGTTAGAAACAAAGTCATTTACTTCTAAGATACAGTGGAAAAGCAAAAGTATCAATCACAATTTCTGCATTTACAATTAATTATGAAGTATTTTCTTTTTTTTTTTTTTAAAGATTTTATTTATTTATCTGACAGAGAGAGAGAGATCATAAGTAGGCCGAGAGGCAGGCAGAGAGAGAGGGGGAAGCAGGCTCCCTGCTGAGCAGAGAGCCCGATGCGGGGCTCGATCCCAGAACCCTGAGAACATGATCTGAGCCAAAGGCAGAGGCTTTAACCCACTGAGCCACCCAGGCGCCCCGAAGTGTTTTCTTTTTTAAAAAAAGATTTATTTATTCATTTATTTGAGAGAGAGAGAACAAGCATGGGGAGGGCAAGTAAGGGAAGGAGAAGGAGGAAACAGACTCCCCATCAAGTGTGGAGCCAGACATAGGCCTTGATTGCACAACCCTGAGATCAGGAGCTGAGCCGAAACCAAAAGTTGGATACTTAACTGACTGAGCCACCCAGGCGCCCCTGAAGTATTTTCTTAAAGTGTTCTTGTCAGTGACATGTAGTAAACACAATCCTTGAGAAGGATTTTAACATACTGTTAGACAAATATTACAACTGAATTTTTTAATGTTCCAAAATACACTTCAAAAAGTGAATATGGTAATCCAAATTGATATTTCCTGATTCTGCTCAGGTATATGGAACTTAGGATAATAAATATTCTAGCACTGTAAGTAGCCGTATCAGAAGCTATATGTTTTCATGATTTTAACTATAATAGTAAAATACTATTGTGCTTTTTTTACTAAAATAAACCATAATCAATTAAAAACAGTATACCACCTCCTTTTGAAATTTTAAAGACATTTTATTGCTAAATCCACAGTGGCAAATGGTAATTTAGATATCAGCATTTCTTGAAATTTGTGTCCACCTAACTGGATATAAAAGTTGTTTTACTGTTGGAAATTCAAGTGTGTGCCTGAGAGTTAATATCAGTACTATTACAACAACTTTACAAAGCTAGTAGTAGATATTGTCACTGTTCAGTAGGATGACTGCCTTTAGCACTAGATTGATACTAACAAGAGCTATCTTAAGAGAATGGGCTTTTCTTAAAATTGGTTTCTCACTCATGATATGATTTTAATTAATTTGCAAAATTTATTTTTCTTATATTAAATGCATCACTGAAAATTTCAGGCTGAATGCCTTATTTTAGCTTAAGGGAATAAAGTCCAGAAAAGTCCATTGATTTTTTTTTCAAGGTCATACAAAATCCAGATCCAATCCCCCTTATGCCATTGCTCTTTCTAAAGCAAAAATTTCCCAAAGGTTATATAGTATTAATTTACCGGTTCAGAATATTTATTCAATTCAGTCTGCCACATAGCGGGAAGAGCAGATTTAGTCATGATATTTTGGTTGGCATCATTTTCAGCAGGTAGCCATCTGCTACCTGTAATTGCAAAGTCATCACCTTTTTTTGCAAATAACATCTGATGCCAACCTCTTGCTGGAATGAATGTTCTCTAAAAAGAAATGAACTGAAAAGCCAGTGGCTCTTATTGTTTCATTTCCTGTATGTGTTAATAAGCGTGTTTATAAATGTTATGGGTTATGGCGCAGGACAAGCTGAGGTTGTTTTTGATAGACAGGAAGAGTATTTACCCAGTTGTCATGAGAAATTCTAATGGCTTTTGGCAGAAGTGTGCTGATAGAGCTTTGTGAAATACCAGAGTGGTTAAATTACCAGGCCCTTTAGTTTAATGAAGCCGGAATAGAACACAAGATCATCCCAATTTCCAAAACATGAAGAAATGTACAATGTGACAGTCACCATACTTCATTTTCAATAGTTCGGAAAACAAGTTGACCCTGTAGACCAGAAATCACCTTCTCTTACATCAAATGAGAGAAACACACTAAAATGTATTGATTTCTTCCCTTCTCCTTCCTGGTTCTGATTTCTAGTATAGGCCTTGAAGAATAGAAAACACGTTAGACTTGGATTCAGAACAATTGGATTTGAATCTCAGTGTTCTCATTTATAACTTTGAGCAAGTCCCCTAAACTTGCCTCTTGTGAATACCTACTTCACATCAAGGTGGTAGGGATTAAATGAGATTAAAACTGTGAAAACTCCGTGTAAAGCACACAACATATGAATGTGTAAATTATCAGTATTATTAATATTACAGCTAAAACAAAAAAGCCTGGTTCAGAAGTGAACTTTTATAAGTTCATGGTCAACTGTTCAGTAACTTGATGAAATAGTTGTATATTTTTTTTTTTTTGCTATCCATTAGTATTATAGAAAGGAAATTTAATTAAAAAACATAAAAATAATATGGAAGTGGAGACATGAGCCAATAAAAGTTAAGAAGTAATGAGTACAGGCTGAAACAGCACACTTAACTCAACCCATGTGTTTAGATGCAACTGAGTGTAGAGCGTGTTAGACAAGTGTCTGACTTCATAATGCCATATGGTTTCAGTGTGTGAGCTCGGGGGCTTGGGGGGTGAGTTAAGGTCATAGTGGTATACTTAGTCCTTAATTTCCTTCCATTTATTGGTTTGTGTCATTATTTTAAATTAGAATTTACATTTAATTATTTACTAAGACTACTGTAATTGACTTTGCCTCCAATTTCTTTATATATATATATTATTTTATATATATAAATAAAAAAATATAACATATATATTTGAGAAAAATACTGCCACACCTGTTGTTGAATAGGAACTGTAATCTCAGAACACTCTAAGTACAGTATTGTGGTCGCTGTACTAGATAAGGCTTCAGTGGAGTCATTAGGTACAATAGCATTGGGTGTTAAATGCCATCTATATGGAGGCCCCTCGGCATGTACAGTCAGAAACAAAACAAATATACAAAAAACTGAGTTCCTGCAAGTAAAAAGCAATTTTACTTCATTGACTTTAAAAAAAAAATTAAGGTACTTTTGTTTTAGAATTAAAAGAATGAAATCTAATTGTTTTTTCAATAAAGATAGCATAATATGCCTTAGCTTCCTAGTAAAGACAGCTAAATATGACAGAGAAGAAGGAAGGGATGGGTGAGGAATGGCACATAATGTAAGGAGAGGCGATGTTTAGATAAAAATGCAAAGCTGGTAGAATGGCCAAGGCCTGTGATATAGTGGGAAGAGCAGAAGGGGGCAAGGAGTGGGTGGGTTAGTGTCTACATGATTATTAGAAGAAAAAGAAGCAATTACCACCCCTCTTATTCTGTAGGGCAATGGGTTTCAGCCTCCTTTATCACTGCTCATTAATGCAAATTAACTGATTCCTCTGAGCCTATAATTCCTCAACAGCATTAATCTTTAACTCCTGAGAGCCTTGGTCCCAGATGGAGACCAAGACCACAGCCCACCAGTTTGGGGCAGAGAGGAAAATAAGAGATTCTTTTCTGAGCCTTCTCGTACTGGTCTGGATGAAATCGAACTGGAGGGAATCCATACCTTCTATGGAATAGAGAAGGCAGGAGTGGTTTGTTGCCAGGGACCAAACTAATAAAATCAGTCAGTTTTACATTTTACCAAAATTACCTCTGACACTTGGGTTTTACAGTTGAGCTTATTCTGTCAATAAATTTTTCATGGAAAGTTAGGTTATTTAGATCAGTGAGGTTCACATAGCATACTCCAGCTGTAATATGCCAGCTAAATTGCAACCCAGTGGCCTGAAAGAATTAATTCATCTCCCAAAATGTGAAATTAAATCCTAGGGAGTAACATTACATGACTGATGATGTACTGAATTAAATTAAAGGAAGACTTGAATGCTTGTTAAAAAAATATCGCTTACATAAACTAGTTTATAACCACATGTGAGCCTCCTAATGGATCATGTTATTGTGAATCCACCATAACAAAAAAATTCAAAATGTGAACTATTAGAGAGTTGTTTAATTTAGGAAAGAAACACTATTTTGTTCTATTTCTTCTTTTTCCCCCTCCTCCTTCTTCTTTCGCATGTCAAATAGCTCAATTTTTAATATTACCTTATGAGATTAAGGTAGGATTAGTATCTCAAAAATATTCATTTGAATCTCAGATCCTTTATCAAATAGTAGCTTTGGCCCCTTTTCTCTTCCACACAGAGTATGATCAATTTACTAACCTCTTATAGGAAAGACAGTGGAACACCGCCCCAAGTGCCTCTGACCGGGAGCCTTCCCTACCACAGGGGGCGTCACTCATCTCTCTCCTGCATCAGTGCACTTTATCCATTGGGGCAGAGACCTGAAGACCATGACAGGTGCCCCTCCTCTTGCCATCTGCAGATGACAGGAGCTCATTAAATGAACGGGGGCCCTGGAAGCAGAGGCCCTACTGTGTGGCTGCTCCAAACAGGAAGACGGTTTTCTTCTCCACTTTCCTTAGAGACTGCCCTCTCTCCATGGCTGACCCTGCTGTTCCCCTATAAGACGTTCTCATTTTTTATTCAGATCGCATATTTAATGCGAAAGGACTATGCGATCACGTAAGGGGCCCGTATGCAAAGAAGAATGACAAAGCAGAAAAACAGGAGGATGAGGGACAAGGAGGTGGCTGTTTCTCCCACGCCCAGCAGATTCCTCTTGGAGGACGTATCTGTTTGATTCTGGGGACACAGGGCCCTGACATTCCACAAGAGGAAGGGAAATCTCTCATCTGAGAAATAGCTAAAATATATACAAGTTTGATTTCTTAAAGTTTTTGATGTAGATACTACTAAAATGCCACAGAATCACATGCACACACCAGGCATTTCATTATTGCTGTAGTCTTTCTCCTTTTTTTTTCAACTCCTCCCCTCCTGACTCTAAGCGGCAGCCACTGGCTATCCTCTCTGAATCCTGAATCTTACTGGTTGAAATTGCAGACAAGTCTTCCCAACGCCCTGCCGCCATCATGTCTCTGTCTCCCTCAGAAGCAGTGAGTGGTGGGTATGCTGCTCCGGTGTGATTAGATAAAGTCCAGCAACTGGTGTTCAAGGCCCCTCTGTGTGGCTCTGGCCTCCCCAGTCAGTGTGAGCTCCCCACACAGACACAGAGGGTTCAGCCTGCCCCCCACTCCGTGTATATTCACTCTCCTCCTATCCAAATCCTACTCATTCTTCAGATCCAGTTTACATCGCACTTTCTCCTCGGATCTCCCATTCCACCATCCTGAGCACTGGAAATGCCCCACATGTACTTGATTCAGAGGCATAACTGAATAGGACTGAACTGCTGTTTAAACCAAGCAGTGTGATCTGTGCTTAAGTATTTGCTTCTTAAAAATGCAAATTACTAGAACAGGTACTATGACTGCAAAAAAACTCTGGTGTATGTCTTCCATCCTCTTCCATCAAAGCTTCAAGTTTTCTCGGCACCCACTCACACCTATTATAGTCAGCCTGACGTTCTTCCCCAAACCAGATGCCTCTGTGTCCTCAACTCCACTGAGCTGTGGCGGCCTTTTCTAAGAATACCGCAGGCATGGCCGTGGAGGCCTGGCTCCATGTACTCTGGGTCGATGTTTATGTCGTCTGTCTCAAAGGCCTTTTCCTCTTTCCGTGGATTTTTTTTTATATACTAAGGATTTAAACGACAAACAGTTGCCTGAATATAAAGCATAATTTCTCTCATAAATAGAAACCAATACTCACTTCTGAATAGTTGCAAGTGGAGAAAAAATTAGCATATTGTTATTCAGTAATTCTATTTCAACCTGAATTTTGCATTTAGGATTCTAGGACTCTTCATCCGCGGCATTGAAGAAAATAGCAGGTCCAAGCGGGAGGGACTATTTCATGAAAATGAATGTATTGTAAAAATCAACAACGTGGACCTCGTAGACAAAACCTTTGCTCAGTAAGCATTTTTTTTCATTGTTTTATTTACTGTATTGATTGCTGGCATACTTAACATTATCATTACTGCACTCTTGATGATCAAAACTGTTGGTAGACTTTTCTGGTCAGTCCGCTCTGAATGACTCCAGGACATCCACTTCCAAAGGCATCTGACGTGTTAGCACCCGCGAAGGTGGCCTGCATGTGTCCCTGGTGGCCCCGAGAGCAGGAAATGGCAGAACGCGGCAAGCCTTCCTGTCTGGTTGTCTGTTTGGATCATCCTTCCATGGGTTTGTTTTGCTCGGGATACGGGTCAGTTAGACTGGTATTTAACGACTCTTTCACAGACTGTTAGTTCAGCTTATTAATTAACTAGCTGTGTGTCAGCAGTCTTCCTTAAACTAAATGTCCGTGAGAGATGTCTGTGAGGACTCACTGAGTAATAGAAACAAATGAAAAAAAATTAAAATATTCTCCCTCAAGTAATCATTTTTCTGCATGTGCAAATGTTATGGGAATAGGTTCTTAGAGCTAGGAATTAGTGTATGCAGCAGTCTGATGCATATTTTTTTAAATGTATGTTGGCATTGTAGTGGGGCTCTGGAACAAGGAAACAAATACTAATTACTACTCCTTAGTAATGACCACCAGCTTCTCTTGTTTCTGACCAAAACAAGGCATCGTATATATTCTCTGTAACCATTCTCTGTCAATATTTGTATGTTTGGTTGCAGGAGGGATGAGGGGGAGGGTGAATGGTTGTGGGTGAGAAGGGCTGTGGACACCGACTGCTTAAGTGTGGAAAGAAATGAAAACGGAAAAGTCTATTTCTTCAAATAATAATACCACTGTACTTTGTACAAGGACTTGATAGGTTTGTGAGGTGAAAACTGAGGTTCATAAAAATTCATTATGAAGGTAGCGTGGAGTAGAAACCGACTCCCAGGCAGGGAACTGACCGGAGGAGTTGGGCTATCTCTTGGGATCTTCTCCCCCTTGCCTACCAACATGGAGAGTAAGCACTTCCTTCAGTTAAGGTTAGGGGTGGGGGGAGGGACGTGTCAGATAGTAGTTGGAATTATGATTCGTTATTATTTGATGTGGCTGCTACTGATGGAGACCTGAAATAAAGGTACCTTAAATAAGATTAATATTTCCCCCACCAAGGACAAATAAGTGTGGAGGTAGCAGTCCTGAGTTGGTGTGGCAGTTCCACAAGCATCAGCAAATGGGGCGTCTTCCCTCTTTCTGCTGCACCGTCCTTACTAAGTGGCTACTCTCCTCAAGTTGTGTCATAGTCACCGGATAGCTGCGGGGGTTCCAAGTTTGGAGAAACGGGAGAAGAAAGAACTTTCTGGCTCCCAGCTTTCCTCTAACCAACCCTTCTATGTAAATCTCATTGGCAAGAAAGGCTGGGAAAGGTAGTTTTACGTAGTCATGAGGCATAAGAATGGTGGAGAGCAACGGTAGTAGGGAATCTGAGGAAAAACACCAGTGCTGAGACAAAAAAGTAAAAAATACAAGTACTCTATACAAGGCTAACAGGGAGGGTACATGCTGGATTAATAATTCACTTATGACATTGGGCACAGCCAAATACCAAGTATCTTCACGAGAAAGTATTCATGTCAGAATTGAAATTCTGGAACACAACCCACTTTAGAGAGGACCTGGATTTTGGAACAAAGCCCTAAAAGGGAACTGATCTTCTGATCAATACTACAGGAGGGTTTTTTCTGCCTAAATTAAAGTTTGCTTTTATACTTACTTAGGAATGGCTTCTGGATGGATTTTCAGATTTAGAGATACTTAAAAACTGTGGGTCATTGGACAAGTTGTCTCATCACTCTGAGCCTCAGTTTCCTTGTTTTGCAAAATAAGTGTGAATTCTACATACTTAAGACGAAATGAGAAGATTGAGGAAGTTGTTAGAAAGATTCAACAAGAGAATTGTGCGTGTTACTAATGCATGTGTAGCCCCGTGTCAGGGCGCCTGGTTGGCAAGTCGTAAGTGGTAATTAGTATTTCGTTTGCAGTCATCCCGGTGGTAACAGTAACAATTTCTCCGATGCTGCTCCCATTGCTGTGTTGTGGGGTGCTTTAGGTGGCATGCAAGGACATGGTATTGTCATATATTTACTAACTCTCTTTGAAGGGCTCAAGATGTCTTCCGTCAGGCGATGAGATCTCCCAGCGTGCTCCTCCATGTGCTTCCACCTCAAAACCGTGAACAGTATGAAAAATCAGTCATTGGACCACTTAACATTTTTGGTAACAGTGATGGTGTTTTGAGAACCAAGCTGCTGCCTCCCGTCCATGGAATATCAGGAATAAAAACCGTAAATCTCACAGGAACAGGTAGTCCTGAAGAGGATGCATTGACCTCTCTGCAACAAAGCAAGAGCCCTCGGGTACCAAGACTGGGTAGAAAGCCATCCTCTCCCTCACTCTCCCCTCTCATGGGGTTTGGCAGCAAGAAGAATGCAAAGAAAATTAAGATTGACCTAAAGAAAGGTAATTATTAAATTATGCTTAATAGCATTCTATTATTGTAACATGTAAAATTGGTTAAGAGAAATGCATTAAAGCTAATTTTGTTAATTCTCCCTTCATCTAATTGTATCAAAGAATAGATTTAAGTAGGTAACTTAAATCTCTTGAAATTGTACCACTTTCTTATTCTTCTGGAGAGTATAGATTATTTGAAACAAAAAAAAAAAATGATAAAGACGTGTTGGGAAATGGAAAGAACTGTTGCAAACTGGAGAGAAACACAGTACTAAAGAAGCACTGAAATCCATTTGAACCCTATTTTGAGCAAGATTCATGAGTTTTGTAGCACACTTTAGGTCAAGTCTAAAAAGCGCATATATGTTTCCGGTTCTCTAAGCCAGTTTTATACCAGCAAAACATTTAGTCCTCAAAAAAGCAAACATGCGATAATTATAATTGATAATTATTATATATAATTATATAATTGAAATTTCACTAATTCAACATTGCAAACAGTTTTTCAAAACATACTTAATTTCAAAAGCATGTGTAACCTTGTCTTCATCTTTTCCAATTTTCTATGCATCTCAGACCCAGATCAATGAGGCTAGGACATGTGTGTACATGCATATTTATGCAATATTATACATATGTAAGCCTTCGTGTACTTCTCTGCTTTTGTGTGTTTGTAACCTTCTCATAATCCCTTCCTCCACTGCAGCCTTCTGCAATCCAATGTGATTTTCAAGACTTAATTCAAAAGAAACCAAAAACTCAAATTTTTGTCTGAATTAGTACAGAATTTAATGATTACAAGGTAGTTTTAAAATACTTATATATAAAAAACAAATAACATGCACCTTTAATTAGGGTATAGTGGTTATTCTGAAAGATCCTCTAGTCAGGGTTTTGTCCCCTTAAGAATTCTGTATTGAGAAGAAACCGTATTGACTAGGAGGCACAAATTCACCCATGTGCTTAGCAATTAGGCTTTTTTTTTTTTTAAAAAGAGTTATTTATTTATTTATTTGTTTATTTATTTGAGAGACTGAGAGAGCATGAGCATGTTCATGCACGAGCAGGGGGAGGGACAGAGGGAGGGAGAGAGAGAGAATCTATAACCAGACTCCCTGCTGAGCACAGAGCCTGACATGGGGCTCGATCCCAGGACCCTGAGATCATGACTGGAGCTCAGTTAACCAACTGAGCCACCCAGACACCCCTAGGCTTTTTATATAAATGTATCAGTTATGTTTTTTGTACAAATTATCCAGCTACGTATAAGACATGGAGTTGAGTGCTTTGAGGATAGGTTAATCAGACATAAGATTACCTTAAGAAACCATCAGAAAGCCTTGAATGCAAAAATAAAGAATATGCCATCACAGCTGTACTTTGGGAAGATTAATCTGACAGCTAAAAGGTACACCGAAGAAGAGATAAAAAAAAACAAAAAACAAAGGATCAGTAAAGGATACTTTGCATCTGCCTAAATGTAATATATATGCCTAACCGGATATAGGAGAAGAGAGAGAGAGGAATTGCAGATGGCTTGTTCAATGGAGATACCATTACTAAAAACTAGAATTTTTAGTAGATGAGTGTATGTAAAAAGACCAGGATCTGAATTGGAGAAGGAGATCCATAGTGAAGTTTGAAATTCTGGTGAAAGTGTGTGTGCATGGTCCTATCAAGCAAGCTAACACTAGAGAGATTAGGGCCAAAGAGATTTAGGTGTCATCCATAGGGAGATGGCAGGTGGAGCTGGGAGCTGGCCAAGGCAGAGAATCTGGAGAACAAATTGTTCTAGGGCAGATCCTTGCGGAATATCTTTGTTCGTGTGGGAGAATACTGGGTAGGAGACTGTGGTAGACATCATGCGATCATAGAGGTGGGAAAATAATCAGAAAATACAGATATGACAGCTAAAGAGGGGGCCGTTAATTTCAAGAGAACAATTGGTGAGAAGTGTCAAAGCTAGAGACAGGGACAGATCAGAAGAGGAAAAATTAGTGGATGTGGTCATGGGTAGGTCATTGGTGGTGGAAGACTGAAGAAGTAAGATTGAAGTAAGAATTCTTTAGGGCAGAGATCTTTGACCATACCTTAAGATAAAGTGAAAACCACATACTGGGAGACAGAGAGAGAATGAGATGCAAGAGAATGGGACAGCAAGAGCGAGGGAGGGAGCAAGGGCATGCAGCCTGGGAGGAATTGAGGCCCAGGTGGGGGGAGCTGCAGGGTGGCTAGCTGAGTGAGCGCCTGACAAAACTCATGTCACATGGCCTTTGGCTGCTCATGGTTTACCGAGAAATCGATCTCCTGAGTTTATGGATAACATGTGGCATTTCTTCTGGGGCCTCCATAAACAAAAGTGTTACACATCTGCATTGGGCCCTAAATTCACTTTGAAATCATCACGGCCTGTCAGGAACTATAATCTGTATTTGCAACCAGAACAACTGAAGTGAATTTAAAATATTTGCTGGAATGTAAATATTTTACTTGTTCTACCTTAGTCTAAATTAGGTAGATTTTACTGTAGGTTTCTACTTAAGGTGACCATGCATTTTCCTGGTCTTACACACTAGGCCCTGAAGGACTGGGTTTCACCGTGGTTACCAGAGACTCTTCCATACACGGGCCTGGTCCCATTTTTGTAAAAAACATTTTACCAAAGGGAGCAGCAATAAAAGATGGCCGCCTACAATCAGGGGACAGAATTTTGGAGGTAAGAATTGGAATTAATATCTTCGATAAAATATCCTTGGTATTTAAATAAATATGTTTATTTTTGAATATAACGTATTGAAAATTATCACTTGTAGATAAGATAAGGACTTTAATTATTAAAAAAAAAATTAGTTAATAGAAAGGCTAACTTCTAACTTCCCCTTAAGGTCCAGTGATATAAGGACAAGTGACACTGCAGACTTTTCCCTGTCTTCTCTGTCTTACTTCCACCTCTTAGGATCACTGGGGAATTTGGATCAAATCTAGAAATTCATCATAAATGCAGTTAGGGCTAAGAATTTCAGAGCTATAGCCAAACTCTGGTAACAATTTCTTTAAACTTCTCATAGGGATGGGCTACCTATCTCAGGTTGATCCATGCCTAAAAAGAAGTATTTGAAACTACCCAAAGCAAGAGGCTTTTTCCTCCATGTATTTTTGTTTGGTAGCATTGTCTTCCTGGCTAAATATATATTGTCAACTTACTTTTCAAGAAATCTTCCTCATTGAAACCGGCTGGTTCTATTTAACTTTTTCATGGCATGGAAATAACACTATAGATTTTTATATAGTTCTAGATTATGAAAGAAGATATATCAAATGACTAATATAGCTCCAAATTCTAATTTCTAATAATCTATGATAACCAGGAGACTATAATTTTCTAAACATGGAGAACACTGTTTAATTATAACAAAAGACTTTGCTGCCAAAGGAATTGGCCATGTGATCATCATCTATTTTTTTGTGTTTTTGTATTAGGCAGAAAATGGTGCCAGTTCAGCATCTGAAATCCACTTCTTTCTTATTTAAGGAATTATTTTCTGCTGTCAGTTTGATGTTGCCCTCATAAGAATGTGATATCTTAGGAGAAACTGCTTATACTAATTACTGTCTATCTGAAATGATCTAGCACCATAATAATGATGTTCATTGTAGTACTGGTACTTTGAACATGGTTGGTTTGGGTCCCTATGTTCAGTTTTCATCTTTTCAGAGCTTCATTAGTTATAGGAACCCATTTGCTACTTACTCTCAGAAACCACCTAGCATAGGAGATGGAGAGTGTTGTAATCTATTCATATGATGGCATCCATTAGGTAAATGGCAGAGATGTCACTGGGCGAACTCAGGAAGAGCTTGTGGCCATGCTGAGGAGCACCAAGCAAGGAGAGACAGCATCACTGGTCATTGCCCGTCAAGAAGGAACTTTTCTTCCCCGAGAGCTGGTAATGTTCAGGTCACAGTCTCACTGAATCTTCAATGGAGAGATTAATATACCCAGTGAATTCATAGGAGCTGAGAGATGAGTTCTAAGTCACAGGTTTTGTTTGTAACAAGAATTGAATCACACTAAGAGTTTTTTTTTTGGGGGGGTCCCATTTGAGGGTGTCATGGCTTTACAATAATAATGCAATGAGTTGGACATAGACCAACAGTGCTTCCGGGATACAAATTCAAAACCCTTTTAAGGAAGCAATTTAATAGTATTCAGCCAAATAAAATATACTTTGAGTGTTGGGCTATATGTTAGCTTTATGCAAAACACAGTCAGCAAAAATGGTCATGCGCCGCCTTAATGCAGTTTGCAGTCTAAAAGGAAATAAAATATAACCAAGTCTTCAAACTGGTGATGAAGGTGATGAACAAGAACTGCAGGGTCCTATAGGAACATGTCACAAGGGAATTTAACCTAGTGGGGTTAAACCTAGAGGGCTGGGAAAGAAACCCTGAGGAAGAGAGTTTCAAAAGTCTTGTGAAAATATATGTTCTTTGACCTACTAACTATACTTATAGTAATCTGTCCTAAACTGATCATCAAAGATGTGGAAAAAAATTCATTGCATTGATTTTTTTTTCCTTAAGTCCTCTTTATTTTAGTGATCTATTGGGCGCTGTACAACCATAAGGTATTGGTTAGATAAATAACTAGATAACTGTCCAGTGAATTATAATAGTTACTTAAAATGGTCTTGGTGATGAACTGATAATAACATGAGAAAATGTGCATAGCACATTAAGAAAAAAGTAGTATATAAAATGATATATGCACACGATCAGATTACATTAAAACATCTTAAAAAAAAAAACACACACACACAAAAAAAACCCCAAAGAACTGGTAGGAGATACCAAGAATGTTGGGATTATAAGACATTTTAATTTTCTCATTTTTAAAATAATGAACACCTATTATTTTATTATTGACATGTATTTAAGAAGGCTATAGAAAAATTTGAAGGACTTTTATGGCTAATAACAAAAAGGAATAAATGTGGTAAAAAGGATTTTTAATTACCTGTTTTTGAAAATTTTATTTCTTTTGAATCTATATAAGAAATGACAAAGGTACATATAGGTAATAAGGCAGGTTCCCAGAGTTAGATGATCAGAACCAGTGAGGGTTAGTTGAGAAAACTGACTGTAGTTAGCTTGAAAAAGAGAAAGTTTAGGACACATTTTTATTGCTATCAAGTACGTAAGGAGTTTTTGTATGGCTTAAAAAAGTAGACTTCATATATTTCTTCAGGTAGTTTCTATCCACTCGCATACTTATGTATTAATCTGACTAATAGTTTACTAAGTACATGCTGTGCACTAAGTTGGAGGTTCTGGGGATACAAAAATAATTAAGACTCATTTCCTGCCCTCCTTGAGCTGGTAAAAGAACAAATATTTGGAAGTGAAAATATTGCAAGTTACAGTAGTTTCTAGCTGTTGGAGCTGTCCAAGAAGAAAAGAGGCAACTTAGAATATTGGAACAGAGCTAGCCTCACCATCTGTCAGAGGTGCTCTAGAAAAAATTCTCCCATTGATAAGGTGATAAGGCTAGATAAATTCTAAGGTATCTACTCTAAGCCTAAAATTCTGTTATCTATGTTTATATTCATGTTTGAATATACAACCTTCCTGAAACACCTTTCTCATTTAAAGCTCCTTAGTACTGACCAAAGGACCCCTTTCCCACACATTTCCGTTTCCTTCCTTCTCCTTCCCATCATCTTGTCCGTTTTCCCCCTTGCCCTATTGAATGCTCTGGGAAGATCTGCCGTAAACAGTGAAGGGAAGAAGATTGGGCGGTATGAGCTATAAAGACTAGACGCCCCGCCTGCTTTTTTCTACTTGACTCCTGCATTGCCAGCCATTTTGGAAGGCAGAATCTGAATTTCCATCTCATTTCCTCACTTAGATCCTTACTCTTCCTAAAAAGAAATGCTGCAGAAACTTAGAGTCCAGATTTTTTTTTCCTAAAATGGAGATGGATTTTTCTTTCAATCTTTTATTTATCCAAAGACCTTGGTCTTTCTCTATAAGGGTCACAGTGAGAAGAAACAATTAGAAAGAGGCAGCATGTGCATATCACAGGAAGCCCTTCACTTCTTGTCCAACTCTTTGGTTGCTGGAGATAAAACTCTTAGAAAACTTTGGTGGGACTATGTGCATGTGTCAGGGGTAGGAGAACAAGGAAAGAAGTTTTGACTGTATTCTGTTGAACTATGGTCCTGGAATGAGTAAAACCCTGCGTAGAAAGAGAAACATTCCTGGGGCGTCTGGTGGCTCAGTCAGTTAAGGGTCTGCCTTCACCTCAAGTCATGATCCCAGGATCTTGGAATTGAGCTGCTGTGTGGGGTTCCCTGCTCAGCAGGAAGTCTGCTTCTCTCTCTGCCCTGCACCCTCCACTTGTGCATTCTCTCTCTCTCTCTCTCCCCCGTGTGTGCTCTCTCTCTCAAATAAATAAATAAAAGCTTAAAAAATAAAGAAGAGAATAGAAAGAAACATTCCAGCCAACAAAAGAACCTAATAACAGAGCTCCAGCTGAGAACTCATACCCTATGAGGCCTCAGTTTCCCCTCTAATAGTTCCTTTTACCCCTTTCCCTGTGTCTTCTAGAATTCTTAACAGCTAATCCTTCGTTCTAGAAGCTCTCCCCCTTCCCTAGGTAGGGGGAAGTGGGATGTGACCTTACCCCAGTTGAAACTCTTGAGTGCATTCTCAATCACAGACAACTACAGCTGGAAGTTAATGAATGTAAAAATAGAATTTTCAGAGTAAAGGGGGCTGAAAGAATCAGCATGTCCAAATCTGATTTTCAGATGAGAAAACCAAGGTGCAGTGTGGTGGAGTAACCTGTTGATGGTCCTGCATGGCTCAGGAACTGGAGGCATAGGTTTCTTAATGCTTGGTGCATTATCTCTGGAGTTTTCTGGAAGCTCCACAGCACACAAAGTTTCTGTGTGATGTGGCTCACAAAATCAGTCGAAGGCTCAGTTGCCTCATCTTTATCGGAGGATTGTTGTGAAGATTAAAAGAGATCATAGTTCTCAGTATATGTCAGCTAGAACTATTCTAGTATCTTGCCACACAATAAAAGCACAATACTAAGCTTTAGATACCTTATGGAGAAAATAGATCTATTCAGGCTTGCCTGGGACTAACCATTATTGTGAATATTGATTTTTTAATTATTTATCTTAAATTACATACTGGCATCCCAAATACTAAATTGCAAAATAAAGAAAAAAATTTTTTTTGGTTTAAAACTAAATCCATAAGTCAGGCAGCCTGTATGTATTAGCTCATTCTCATTTAGTAGAATTTAGTGAAATTTGATTTCTATCCCAGAAAGTGACATCATAGGCCAAGCCCCCCAGGGAGCATATTAAATTAATGGTGCAACTATGAGATTATGAGTGCAAATAAATTATTTGTTCTCATCGTTTTTAGTTTTCTACCAAATTTGGAAGGCATGTAGTTCGTATCCCTTCTCCTAGAATTCTCTGGCAGACAATCTAGACTCTTTAAAAAACATTTGACTTCTAATTATCTAAATGTGTGGAATATTCTTTGTAACCAGAGCAAAGCAAAGCCTTTGAGGATTACAAGCACCAAAGTAATATGGACCCAGAATCCTTGTGTTGAAGAAATGCAGAATGGTCCTCTTTGTCCAGCCCAAACGCCTTCCTTGAGTGCTAAGTGGCAAGAACCATACAGGAAGTTTAAAGAGAGGTCACGTTTGGCACGCAGGGCACTATTTCACTGTGAATCCCTTCATAGTGTGATGCACTCGGGACTATTTGAAAGAACAGACTGAAGAACAGTGTGCTATGTGACACATCTCTGTATTTTTCTTTCAAAAAAACCGAAGGTGTTACCATTGTGGTCTCCCCTCCCTTATCGTGACTGATGCACACACTTGACTTCCATTGAAAATCTGGCAGGATGAAGGAAGGACAGCACTTCCTGCTTTTGTCTTGTTCTATCTCCTTTAAAGAAAACAAACCGTGTTTATTGTTCTCCTGTTCTGAGAAACTGTCCTCTCCCTTCTCTGAAGCCTTGCTGTTTCAGGAGCCGGGTCCCCTCTTAACGGCACTGCTCTGCTTAGTTTCCGACAGTTAAATCTTCCTTACTTCCTCGTTATCTTAGCTCCTTGTAAAGTCTTAACACTAGAGCCAAGGGAGCGTGTGGTCAGCAGTTATACAGGAAGTCCCAATATAGGATGGTCTCTCTCTCGGATGTGACCCTCCGTCATTGCAAAGGCCCGAGCACCCATTTCCTGGTTATTTCTCCCTACCGGCCACAGGAGGACTGTGCTGAATTCTTTCCCTGTCCTTCCTCCCGAGCAGTCGGTTCGTATCACAAACGTGGCAGCACATTTAGCCAACCTTCATTCCGTCTGGCAGGCTGGGTTGAACATCAAATGAGAGGAATTCATCTACTGGCATCACAACTGTTTAAGCTCTTTCTAGTATCTTTACCAAAGGAACTGTGTTTCAAAGGAAATCTTTCCAGAATCCCAAGCCGGAAGACCCTTTGATGTCCTCACCCCCTGACTGGGTGAGAGTTTATTAAAGAGGTGTTCACATAAGGAATGTTTTTGCAAAAGGGACTTTGAGGTTAGTGTTGGTAATAGAACCCCAAGGTGAAAGTGCCGTGTCGGCATCTGCCCTCGAAATGAACACCGGGCTCCATATTCAGCGCTTTGTTTGGTGTGTTCTGTGAGAGACACGTTCTAAGACTTCTCTCCCATCCCCGGCACCCCAAATTCTTGTGTTCTTACGCAGAGTGTCAGTTTAGAGAAGATCATGACAAATGAAAGGTTTTCTATTGACGTCATGCCTTTATTTTTTTTTGAGAGCTTCAGAGAGAGAAAGAGCACACGTGCAAGTGAGACTGTGTTGTTTGTCATGTAGGTGCATACACATGTGCACATGTGTGTATGTCTTCTTTCATTTATTGGGGAGAAAAAAAAACCACAGTGTCATTCCTTTGTTAACCTCTTTAATGTTTCATGTTCTGACCTGCTGCCTTATCTTTAAATTACCCTGAAAATCGCAGCAACCCCTGGTGGGTAAAGCGAGCTGAGAAAATTTCAAATGTATTTATAATTTCTACCTGCCAAGTTTGCCTGCTATTAAATGCCAGCCTCTGCAAGGAGCGTTAACTGTATTTCCATCAAGCAAGTTGCTGCTGCCTAGCATGACTGAGATCCAAAAGGTAGCCAGCCATGTTTGTCATGCTGACGCGACCTTCACTTAGGAATAGTGCTTTCGCTGAGAAAAAAAAACAAAATACTCCGCGTATACACGTGTGTGGACACTCCCCAAATAGCTGCTGAGCTTAGTGTCGCCCAGCGCCACCATATTTACCAATCCCTGTGACTGCCTTTGCAAATGCCATGTGGCTCCCACTTCTTTACTGTTTATCCTCTTAGGAAGTGAAAAATTCATACCTTCAGATGTCAAATTATTTAATATCATAAATCATGCAAGAATTTTCATTTGAAATCTTAGATGAACCTCATTTAACTGATATATTATTTTATTCCCTTTGGCTATTAGATTCAAATGATTCCATGCTTAATTAACCAAGGTACTTAAGGAAGAATGAATATTATAGCAGCTATTTGTGGATAAGTAGCAGAAATTGAAGGATGATTTCAGAATGATTTGTCTACCTAAACCAAAGTGCAGGAGTTATGTTTTGGAATTTAAATAATTATGCAGAAATCAAAACGCAGCTATATTTTATGGGTTCTCCAAATAACACAGTTCTTGTGACTTAAGATGGAATCCTTGCTGAAATATAGTCTTCATTTCTGCTTCTCTCTGCAATATTTTTCCCCCACTTAGTGCAATTCCATTCAAGCAGTATTCATCTAATCCTAATCAAGGTTCTGCAGCATGAACTCCAAAGATGAATAAGATGTATTTGTGTCCTCAAGGAGCTTCTAGTCTATAAAGAAGGGTATGAGCTAGTCAAATTATTCAGTGAAATATTACAGGAATTCAAAGTTGGGGGACCAAGAAAACCTTTAAGATCATGACAGTGTTTGAGAAAGGTCTTGATTGAGTAGGATTTCAAAATGCAGAGCTACAGGGGGGAAGGAAACAGAATCTACAAATACTCTGAGATTAGAAAAAATAAAATACATCAGGGAGATAGTAGGCAACCCAGCTCGACAGCTTACTGAGCAAGGGCTAATATGAGAAATGGTGTTGTTTGGAATAAATTGGAAGAGGTGAAAAGACATTTAGATACCTGCTAAGAGCTTATTGTATTTGGCTTTAATGTCATTATTAGGAGCCTGGGATCTGGGATCAGTCGGACCCGGGTTGAATCCTGGCTCTACCACCTATAGGCTGAATGGTCTTGATTAAGTTATTTCCCGAGCGACCCCCCCCCCCGCCCCCCGCCCCGGTTCCTTTTCTCTAACTCAAGGATCAGAGTATTGTCTACCTAAGAGACTGTCAGCATTAAAGATGTGTGTAAACTACTTAGAATAGAGCTCATAGAATGTGAATCCCTCCTTTACAGTCTTACTCAACCTGTCTCAGTTTCTTCATTTGCCAAAATGAGGATAATAATAGCACCTATCCTGTAGGGTTGTTGTGAGAATTAGCTGAGCGTAGATGCTAATACACGGTGAGTGTCAAATAATGTTATCTTCTGTTGTTATTTCCCATGCCTGGTACACACTTTGTTGACTGAATAAATGAAAGCTACACATTATTAAAGCAGATGAT
>CM052883.1:146024602-146040289 GCA_028534135.1 Potos flavus
AAAAAGAAGAACTTTCTAAACATACATGTTTAAACAGCTCAGAAAAGGCAATATTGTAACCAACCACAGATTATATCCTTCTTATTACCCAGTTAGCCAAATGCTTCCAATAATTCAAGCCAGCTGCTGATATGGAACAGCTGGATAAGAAGGTGGTTACAAAACCCGGGGGATGACCTTGATTTGCTTACTTAATTACCTCTCTGCCTGTGATCAGTACGTTTGCTAAGGTACGTTTGGTGTAAGATAAGGAAAGCGTTCATTTTGTAAAGGATATTTAAAGATTAAGAGGAAAAAAGTACAGCCTTAATTGATCGTGGTTAACTTTTCCAGCTGTTACTAAAGTAAATACCGTACTTGTGAAACGGCCACTACAGTCCGTTTCATTTTGAAAGTGTATTTAGTGTATTATGTTTTATGTGCCTGTTTTTCAGGAAAATGTGTGATCTTTATCATTAAAGAATATCAGCGTAAGCTTGCTACTTCTTTTTTTTTTCCTCTTCCTCCTAAGGGCTGATAAAACAGAGATAGACACTTAAATCACAATCTGTTGCCACTTACCTCTTCCCATGCCCCGTCCCCAAAGATTCTCTGGGCAATGACTTTTAAATATGTTCTCATTATTTTTAATGAGTGTGCAGAACATATGAGGCATAATGCACGAATAGATAGGTGCCCTTGGACTGAACTTGTCAGACGTAATAAAACGTTGAAGGAGGTAAGATGTGTTTTTCTTTAAGATATTATAATTATTTAAATTAAGATGCTCAAGTACAAATCACGTGCTCTTCAGCTCCTGTTGCTGCCTAAATGAAGCCCCACCACTCTCCCAGTCTCTCTTTAAAAAGAATGTTTAATCACAAACGTTAAAAAGACAAAACAACATTTAATATTGTTATGTCTCTTAAAGTTTACCCTTCTTTAAGTCTGCCCTGATGGCAGGATATTCAATTATAAACGAGTTCAATTATGTGTCCTGGCCACTTATTGAGTTACGTGAAGGACTTTTATCACCTACTCTTTCTGTAATTAATTCTTTGCATTTTTTAGAGGCTTAGGACCAAAGGAAGGATTGTTTAACAGCTTGAAACGTTGTTTCAGTTTTCCCACCTTGCCTCATTCTCTCCTTTTCCTTCCTCTCTTCTTTCTTCTGACCCATCATCCTGCCTTTCCGGAAGCAAATAACAGTAGGGTGCTATCTCTCTATTCCAGAAATATATTTCTGCATTCTGTTTCTACATTAAAATGCCGGGTGGTGATGAATAGGAATATAATGGTACATTACATTAAATTACATTAAAATGCCAGGTGGTGATGAAGATGGAGGTATTGATAGGAAAATGGAGAAAAATATCCCCAAGAACAACAAAGCCTCCCCTTGATGGTCATTATTTCGTAAATATTGGAGTCTGTGGCTGCCGGTATATGAACTGCTGACCTTAGCATCCTGCAGGAAGTTATAGACTTTCAGCTTAACTTGAAAGGGCTCACCTTCTCCCTCCCCTCCTTCCCAGAAGCTACATAGTTCATCTGTAGACCCTTGACTTCCCACCGGAGGGCAAAAACACACAGAAACAAACAAGCAACAAATAAAAAACCAAAAACAAACTCCAAAATGGCAAAACACATTGGCAAAACACAAAATGGCAAAACAAAACACCCAACCAAAACATCTTACCTGTTACTTGCTTGCATTCCATCTCCCTGAGACCAAATGTTTCTCTTCTTTGATACTCAGAGAGAGATTGGTATTCAGGAGAATTGTCAGCCCTCTATTGCCCTCTATTTCTGGGTCCACATTGATGATGAAAGGACTCAACAGATCCTGAGCACCTACTATTCCCAGTTTAGCTGGTCAAATATTTAGTAAACATTTATTGGTGCTAGATGCTGTACCACACACTGTGTACTCTAAAATGTATTAAGACATGATCCCTGAACTCCAAGAACTTATAGACAATGCTGAGTGTCATTAGAGAAACAAGAATATGGCATACTACCTATGATCTGTGGGGAAGGCGGATGGGAAGGGAAGAGTTGTACGCTTTTTTTTTTAGTTGCACAAATTTAAGGAGCAAGCTAAGAGGTTAATAGTGAGCCAGAAGTTATATAAAAGGAAGAAATCAATAAGGACTTTAAAATTATGAAAAATTTCATTTATGAGATGGGGATTCTGTTTGGGCCATGGATAGATTCAAAGAAGCAAGGGAAATAGGAAGTCCAGGGATATGGAGAAGCATGAGCCAGTGGCAGGAAGGAAAATTGAAGAAAAGGGAGGAGTAGAGGAAAGGAACATTTTGATCATAGTGATAATACCATTGGCTACTTGTATGATCATGGGAGCAAAATTTGCATGTCTATAACAAGATTATTTCCAGGGATAACATAGAAATCCATCATATTTAGATCCATGTGATGCCCTCTTTTATAAAGTGTGTTCATAACTTCTCTGTTTCTAAGTTCTGGGTTTGGGTTTATTCCGGCGGCTTGCATTCAACTGGAGCATCTGTGAGAGGGGAAGGTTCAAGATGGTCTCCTTTACATGGCTGTCAGTTGGTTCTAGCTGTTGGGCGCGGCACCTTGATTCTAGTTAATGTGTCTTTTCATCCTCCAGAAAGCTACTCCAGCTTCCTTATAGGACGTTCTTGGAAGAACAAAAACAGAAGATGCAAGGGCTCTTTAGGTCTAGCCTTGCAGGTTGCACAGTGTCACTTCTGCCTCATTCTCTTTGTCAAGGCAAGTCACGACGCCATTAGGATTCAGGGGATGCGTAGATAGATGCCAAGACTGGCTAGAAAGAGCAGCAGAGTCACACAGCAGCATAACTCACTGGGGCCAATATTGTTACAGTCTCTCACATTTGGTTAGGAAAGCTAAAGAGAATACTGTTCTATAGCAGAATAAGTATTGGTCAGGGAGGTGAGATTCACATTACTGGCCCAGGACCACCACTCTAGATGTTCAAGTTTAGAAAAATCATTTAACTTCTTGGGTCTTATCTTTCTTAATTCCTTTCACAAAGAGTTTACTGAGTTCTTTTTTGATGCAAATACAGTGTGAGGGAAGCCAGAGCAGAGAAGGCTGGCCCCTTTCCCTACTTTGTTATTCAGCAACATTTTTAGTCATGACACTCTTGCTAAACATAAACTCCTGTCCGTCTTCTTTCTACTTTTCTTCCCAGCCCATGTAGATTTACCTTTCTACGGTAGATACCCACAATCTGGATTGGGGACTTGGGAATAAGAGTTAGATTATGGAGATGGAAATGGTGATAAACTAATAAATACTAAAATTATCAAAATTTAAAAAAAATTGATAGTAAACAGGAAGAAGAGTTCCCTTATCTACAAAATGAGGAGATTGAACTAATTGGTCTCTTAGACCTCTTCTTACTGCAAAATACTAGTCCCTGAATTTCTGTACATCAAATTTTGGTGTGACGCTCAATAGAGATAGCACCTGAATTATGAATGATCTCTCTGTATATGAATGGGCCATGGGAGTGTGCCTGTGAGCGTTTGTTTGTTCTACAGTTCAGAATGCCTTGGGAGGGGCGCCTGGGTGGCTCAGTGGGTTAAAGCCTCTGCCTTCGGCTCAGGTCATGATCTCAGGGTCCTGGGATTGAGCCCCACATCGGGCTCTCTGCTCCACAGGAGCCTGCTTCCCCCCTCTCTCTCTGCCTGCCTCTCTGCCTACTGTGATCTCTCTCTCTCTCTCTGTCAAATAAATAAATAAATAAAAATCTTAGAATGCCTTGGGAGCATTTGACCTAAAGAGTGACTTCTGTTAAGTAAATGTAGAATAATGTATTGCAAGCGGAGATCTCCCTCATGGCCACCTTTTCAACCACTTGCCATTGTGGTTCTTGTTGCTGTAGTAGTTAATATACACAGATGTAGCCCTTCCTCCAATCTTCTGATGCCGCCACGGCTGTAGGTACCATAAGAGACTTCACTCCTGCAGTTAGCTCAAAAGAAAATGTGTTCCTTCTTTCCAAAATTGGAAGTTTTAGTGCATTTTCCCATAAGATGTTTTTAAATAAAACCCCTCCAATAGAATGTAAATTGTTACATGGTGCTATGCTCTGGAGATACTGTGGAGTGATTAAACCCTGTTGGCTGATTGCAGCCCAGGCACAATTGATCAGTATTCCTTTTAACATAGAGAAAGGAAAAATTCACATTATAAGAAGCAGGTTTACAAACAAATACAAACTTAAAAAACATAGCCTGTTTTTTTAAGGAGAAATTGTCTCATCTATCGTTATAGCCATAGTTTATTTAAAGCTCGTTTCTATTACACATGAGGAAAAGTGAATGAATTGCAAACACTATTCATTAAGTTTTGGTCATCCTTAATGCAATAAAAAAAATCTCTGGGCTCTGAATTCTTCAGTTTGAATAATAGGACTGTGTCAGCACTAGCAACTTGTTGAAAACTTGGCAGATATTTTCAGTGTAATTATTAATGTGAGCCACCTCAATTCCTCTTTGGTACTAGACAGGTTGTAAATAAATTATATAAATAAATATTAATGCAATTATTAACTTGATAATTTTATGTGCTGTGTAGGCATGCAGGGAAATTAAAGATGAAGGCTGCTGAACTTGTGTTTGAGGATATACATAACGGTGACTTATTCCCCAGATCATGAAGAGATAGAAGTACACTAGATCCAGCCTTGTCTTCAGCTACGTAACAGAGTATGACTGTAAAAAAAAATATACATGTAATTTCTCATGGTGGTTAAGTTAATAACATGTCACTATAATTTGTGTACTTCTGAAATAGAAACCAAATCACGTGGGTCCTAGCTGGAAAGGAAGTAAAGGCACAGAGCTCCAAACAAGCTAGCAGCTTACTTTTTGAAAAGCCCAGCCTTTGCTGTCAGATAGTAGTTCAGAGGTTCCTCTTTAACCTGTAGGGTTTCTTACAGAAAAGAATAGCAATAGCACGTAAATGTCTGACTTCCTTCATAGCCCTTTGAAAATGTAACCTGAGGATGGCGTTGCCTCTCACCTCTCAGCATCCAGTAGGTCTCAAGGGAGTTGGCATGTCTTATCAGACTGGAGCAGCCAGCCAAGGGCAGCCAGCACATTGAGAGGCCAGGGCAGTGTGATGGTCAAGGCCATTGGGCAGGTAGTGAAAGGCCTCTCGCTGTGTTAAACAAATGTGGTTTCCTTCCTAGCTTCCACAGGAGCTAATTTTGTTTTTCACTTCTCTTCTGGCATCAGAACAATAAGGACTCATAAGGCCATTCTGCCTGTGAGGAGATGTGCATTAGATTATCATAAATCCACAGATAAAAAGTATAGTGGTCAAGGAGACCAGGCGTTCCTGGATGAAATAAAAGGTTTAATTGAAAGTACTGTCCCAGGGGATACATGATTGAGCGTGGTATTGAGTAGACATTAATTACCTCAGACCAGAGAGTGGAGGAAATGGAAGACCATTCCATTTATTTTAAGTTCCGAAATCTGCTTTCCTTTAAGAGAAGGTGGGGGGATTATTAAAATAGAATTCTAGGAGGGAAAAAGTGAATTTTTGCTCATACACGATGTTCTTAGAACACCATTCATGTTTTTTAGGAAGTTGCAGCTGAATTTACTGCTAATACAGATATTTTTTTGGAAGTTAGAGATCGAGGCAGAACCTAACGTGTACTGATAGGCTGAAGAATGGTTAAAATTGATATATTCCTACTCTGTTGTTATAACATATTGATAAATAAATTGCATTAGTCATAATTCTAGATTTTTTTTATTCTTTTTGTTTTTTAGTAGGTTGGATTTCCATTCTCCAGCATAACAGAAAAAAGAAATAAGTTGAAGGTGCATCTGAACATATGGTCCCCATTAAACACTAGACGGCTTGCTTTATATCACTAAAATATGGCCGCCTTTATAAATCATGCGTGTTTGTTTAGCCAATGCCCTACTTCTGATGTGGCTAAAATAATGGGATGAACTCTACATCAACAGAGACAAAGCCTAGGATCAAGGACTGCCTTAACAAGAAAGTAATTGGTCAGGTGTCTCTTCTAGCAGTCATTAATGTATTTGAATTATGACTTTGATTCTTCTTTCGGGTCAAATAGCATATAAAAAATACTCTGGATTACCCATGCCTGATATGCAATCCCTTCAAAAGGCAAAGACAGGGAGATATCAAGTACATTGAGAGTATTTGATTTGGTGTTTGTACACAATGCTGCCCAATTGAGTAAAACAAACAAACAAAAACTGTTGAAGCAACTTTTGGTTTATTTGCTTTTCAGTTTTATTTAGAATAAGTGAAGTCACTCAGTAAGTGAATTTAAACTTCTCACCCAATTGTTTCAGAGTTGATAGAGACATGAACTTTGTTTTAAATGTGAGAGATTGCTTTTTTCAAGGTTAATTTGAACAGAGTAGTTGCCAAATAGCACCAGCTGTCATAATAAAGTAGAAGTGAATGACAGATTTACTCCACCCCGTATCAAAACTCAAGAGCGGATATGGTGATCAGATGAGCCAAAATAAATGTGAGTTCTTAGAAACATTTGTGAGCTATTTTTTGCATAGCTCAGCCCTTCATAGACATCAGTGTGCCAGCAGGTCATGATCAAGCTTAGCAATGGAGAAAACGAGGAAGGGGAATTAGTTGCTGTACATATCCCAAATCTGCTACCTAATATTCCGAAATTCCTCTTGATGATGGTGGTCATGGTGATAGTGGCATTAAGTATTGGAACTTAATTAGCAGTTTTTAAAATATTTTTTATGTTAATGAACTGTGGCCCATATTGAACTACAGTGGGAGAATTAACTGATCCAACACTTACCAGCAATGCTCTTTAAATATTTACCAGGCATTTGTTCTCAGACATGCATTTGGATAGGTGTTGGTGGTATAAATATAAATGGCATGGCCCTTGTTGTCCTTGAGGTCTTTAAAGGTTTATATAATAACAAATAGCCATAATATAACATGATTATTACGTATACAGTGCTAAGGAGACCCAGATGAACACCCAGCCATGAAGAGCAGGGGACAATTGAGATGTATTTTGATGCATAAGTAGGAGTTTACCAGTGGGTGTCAAAATGGGAAGAGAGGAATGAGTTTTAGGTAGAGAGAAACCCATCCAAATAAGAGCTCTTTGTGACATTTAGTTAATTAATTTTAGTTCCATCTAGCAAACATGCTAGAAACTTTAGGCTAGCAATGTTAAAAATATGTTTTTATAGATGCAAGACACAACTGTCACTTTTTTGAGTTTTTGGCCTTTTAATGCCATTATGTCAGAAAAGGGCATTGTGGCAGAGAAGTAGCAACAAAATAACTTATGAAATCATCCTATTACAATTATTTTTTTATATATATGCATTGTACTGGATGCTAAACTGGGTTCAAAGTTGAATTAAATATAATTCCTGCCTTTGATGAGATCACAGTGATAGAATGGAGTTAAGACAGACAGGCCGGGAAATAATTATAAGAACAGAAAAAGTGATGAGGATCATAAGAATAGGAAAAAGAAAGTAAAACGGAGGGAGGGAAATTTGTTTTCTCACTGATAAAATCTGGGAAGGAACAGGTGGCTTATATGCTGAGACACAAAATCAGGGTGTTTAGAGATATTAAGTAAAGAGTCTTTTATTCCATTATACCTTCACTGTAAAATTTCTTTTGAGGTGAAAATAATTTCTGTATTTGATACATATACACATAAAATAAAGCTTTTTTTTTCTTATGCTTGACTTCATTATCATAAAAATTGTAGGTCTGTACTATCAAGAAAATGCTTGACTAAAAAGATCCACTCACTGTACTTGGATGAGTCTTCCTTTTTCATTTATCAGCAAGAAAAAAATGGAGCTGTGATTGATTAATTAAAAAAAATTCCTTAGGAAAAAAAAAAAAAATTCCTTAGGCATGAACTGAAGCGACATAGTCCTTGTTTAGTCTTTGATGCATACTTGACTTTGTTGGAAAATGAAGATCCATTAGTTCAGGGAAGAATAAAGTCCTACTCAACCTACAGCTAGGGAAATACTGATTGGAAGTGTGCTGAACTTTTCAACTTCTTGTAATTACACACTGATTTTACAGGAATTAAGGCCATAGAAATTGCTCCCTTACCCTTGTCCCGCTTTCACATATATAGAAAAACAGCAAGGGAGAGGATCATTTGGAAGATGAATACTGAAGAAGAAGAATGTCAAGTACAAGGCAGTATTCAGTAGCGTCAGCCATTTATTTCGGACCCTGGAGCCACCTGAACAGTCCCTTCTAAGAACCTGGCAGGAACAATACAGAGATGCAGGGGCAGGGATCTTCCCGGATCTAGGCTACCAACTTCCTCTACCTTGGGAGAATCACACAGACACAGAGGCCACTCTGAAGTACAGACTATAGGACGGTGTCTTAGTCCATTTGGGCCGCTGTAACAATACTGCAGGTTGGGTGGCTTATAAACAAGGGAAACTTCTTTCTCACAGCTCTAATGGCTGAAAGGTCAAGATCGGGGTGCCAGCATGATCAGGTAAGGGCTATCTTCTGGATCACAGACTGCTCGTTGTATCCTTATGTGATGGAAATGTCTAGGGAGCTCTTTTTAAGGCATTAATCCCATTCATGAGGGTTCCACCTCCATGACATAATTGCCTCCCAAAGGCCCCATCTCTGAATGCCATCACCTTGGGGATTATTAAGATTTCAACATATGAATTTAGGGGGACACCAACATTCAGATGATAACAGATGGGTGAATATATGTGTCAGTAGAAAATGTGGTACCAAAGTAAGGGAAAGAGATGATTAAAAGAAATAAAAACCCTATGATATATCATTAACCTTTGATATATATATATATATATATATATATATATATATATATATATGTATCTATGTACATATATCACTCTGTTGGAGGATGGGATTATTGGTCTCAACTCACTTCCAAATAGCGGCATTATATATCCATCCTCTTGTCATAGTCTCATTATGTGTATGTGTAAAGTTCTTTTTCACATGTAGCCTGTGAACTTGGCCATGTGAATTCATTTGGCCAATTAGATGTTAGTGGATGTTTTGTGAACAAAGGCTGTAAAGATACTTTCATATTTGCATTCCTGTCTTTTAGCATGTGAGAAACATGTTTCAGATATCCAGTGGTCTAAGGAAGGTGCTAGAAAAATGGAGCAGACATGTACATGCCCCACACTTTGAAGGCAGACCTACTTGAGTCCAGGCTAGGTCATGCAAACCCCAGTCAACCTGCAGATCTGTGAGCCAGAAATAAATGCCTTATTGTTAATACCCCAATTTGGGTATGGTTTGTAATGCAACGTTTTTGTGACAGCAACTGACTGATACACTTTTCCCCATTCATTAACTCTGGGTAGGTTTCCTTTCTCCCCAATTTGCTTGTTGTAGTGGGCATAGGGAAGATATATCCACATTTTAATTTTGATGGATTTTTCAGACTCTACAGAACATAAATGACTTCTTATTTTAAAGTCAGTTTTATCTGAAAATTAATTTTAATAGAGTAATTGACTTAATTAAGATAAAATGCAAATTATATGTCTCATCTACATATATAAAGGGCATATTATATGTATGGTAAGAACATTCTCATTACAATAGTAAACATAACATGTACTGTGAATTTAAAATGGTTACTACCCACTGAGATTTCTCAATCTCTATTTGGAATTTAGGATTATTTATCATTGATAGTGTTCTGAAGGGGATTGGGTTCCAGCTGGAGCCTCATTAGGTACAACTCAAACATCAGATGAAGGATAGGGTTAAAATGGCTATATTTTCATCATTTCCTTTCTTTAAAACCTTTACCAACAAACAAATTACCCCCTCCTCCAGCCCCCACAAAAATACCACTTTCTTGAGGCTGTGGTAGTACTATTACTATGTTGTAGCATAATTAATAAACCAGAGTTCTGTGCCTCAAAGCAAAAGAACATTTATTGGGTCTTCTAGAGAAAATGAGGGTATCAGAGACATAATCTCTGCCTTTAGAATTCTTGAGTTGGAAACAAAGCTATATTATCTTTACTAAAAGAATTGTTGTGCCCTAAATAATGACACAGATACTCGGAGTGGTGTGTGTTAGAAAATTTTTATACTTTTACTCTAGTGGCTGGGTTTCTTATTCTGTGGCTTTCTAAGATCCCAGAGAAAAAAACTGTAATCCATTGTCTTTAAACTATCTGCAGAAATCTCCCAATCCAAACCTAAAAACTAAAACTAAATTAATTTCTCATAAGGAAACTAAAGGTCATTATTTTTTTTCCCCTTTACGGACTAAGGACTCCAGAATGTACTTGCTGTTCTATGTCTTTGGAAGCCTGGCCCGAGTCTGTACTTTCCTTCTATGATACTCTGTTGTGGATGATGCAAATGTGACATACAGCATATACACAGAAGAGTGACACAGAGGTAATGGAACTGGAAAGCTTAACCATGAGGCTGTGTGGTGTCTCTAGGACCTTGTGCATGACCTACCAGGATTTCTTCTCTCTTGAGGCTTCTCTGTCCTTCACTCCATTCCTTTTTATCATGACCTTCCCTATGTTCTCTAAAGCAACATGTGTTTAAGTGGAGGAGGGAACACTTTTCCTCTAATATGCTCATGCAAAGGTGTGTCCCATGACCATGTGAATTAGGGAATATGTATTAACCTTTTAAAAGCAGTCCTAAAATAAGCCTTTTCCCTAGAATGTTTCATAATAGAAACTATCGCGGTATTTGTCCTCACATGCAATGACTATAGACCTTACATGGATCCAAGTCTTAGAAGGAACCAGTTTGGCTGGCCTAGTTGGTTTCTAGAACCCTTTCTGATTGGGCATGGCCTTGGACCAGACCTCTGCAGCAAGCATTAGCCGCCTATGGACTGGTGGTCTTGGGGTCAGAGGGCACCTCCAGTTCAGGGAGTTGCTACCCCTTCCTGAGCAGTGGACAGGCTGTGGGTGGAACAGGCACCATAATTGGTGTGCTCCCTTCCATGAAGTGCTTTGTATTTTTTATTTATGTCCAGCTTTTGTTCTGGATAGTTGAGTTGTCTTTTAAAGCCATTAAATGCAGGGAGCTTGGCAGACAGAGTATTTGCGATGGCAAAGATACTGGAAGTGTTTCACCTAGGACTCCAGCTTTTCAAATAGGTCTGCTACTCTAAGAATCAGGCTCTCTATGCTCCTTTTTAGAGTATGATATTATTACAATCGTACTGTTTGTTCTTAAATCTTATACTCATGTAAAAGCATGTATTCTTGTATTTTAAACCCAGAATGATTATCTATAAAAGGTTTAAGGTATTTTAATCAGGTTTCTGTAGTTCACTTTTAATGGGAAGGAATAAATACAAAACAAAAAGGACCGATTGCTTCCCCCTGTAAACAAAGCAGGTTCTAGTCTTATAAAGAATCCATGCTGTCTAAATTATAAAATGTTCATTTATACTACTTCTCATGACACAGTGTATTATATTCATTTCTTTCGTGTTTACTGGAAAAAAGGAAAAAAGTGTTTTTTTGCCAGTGTTACTAAACTTTGGAATTTGCTGATCTTTCAAGTATATATACCATAAGTAGGAGGGAAAAAAAGGATAGATATAGGAATCTTAACTTTGACTCACTTCACTTGTATTAGTTTTGATCTCTTAGTATTACATTAAGGCATTTTTATGTTGAGCAGACTATGAAGAATGGCCATTTTTTTGACATTTGTTTCCTGGTATTAGATTAATCTTTGACTTAAAGAAAGTTGTCTTTTAATAAGTGCAGTCAGAAGTCAGCTCTAGTGTTCGGTAGGTCCTTTCCTCATCCTTTGCAAAGAATGGATATCAAAAACATTAAAAAAAGGTCTCAATTACAGACATTTTGTAGGATTTTCTTCATTCGGATCTTTAGTTATAAAGTATTTGAAAGTCGATGAATATTTGCTTACAGAGATCACATAAGGACATATACTTAGTATGTTGATAATCGAGCTCCCCATAAGAAACCTACATTTAAGAAGTTTCTCCCATTGACTGGGTTAATCATCAACAACCTTTAGTATGATTCAGAAGATTTTTAAATTATCTGCAGTATAACCTCTGACTCTTTCTTGTGATTTGTCTATATTGCCCAGAGGGCAAAAGACTTTAAAAGATAATCTGTCCATTTATAAATCACCCAGGGTTCTGCTGATTTCATTTGTATATTAGCAACAGTTGCGGGAAAAGTCCTTCACCTTTATTAAGATGATCATCCTTGATCACCATTTACCTTTGCATGTGCCTGCTCATCTCTTTATTCTCTGAAAAGTACAATCTAAAATAGAATGCTTCAAAAATAAATAAATAAATAAATAAATAAATAATAAATAAATAAATAAATAAATAAAATAGAATGCCTCCCAGCTGTTGGAAGGAGCCTCTTATCCCTACTCGAGGGTGATATTCACATTCTGAATTTTATGTAATCCAATCGACCAAAACCCTTTCATGCTTATAATAGCTACCCATATATGACTTTTTTCAGAAAATGTTAAAAATTCAGAAAATTAAGTGTCTTGCAGGTATCTTATCCTTTCATTGTTATGAAAATTTATTTAGCTATAACAAAAGTTTTATTACCTCAAATTCCCTAGAATTTACTTAGGCAAAAGTTAGCAGTACTTAAGCTTATTATAAAATATCCTGGCAGAAGTGCCAGGTATGGCTTTTGCTTTATATAAAATATAAAAAATAAATATTTTATATATATAAATATATAAAATAATGAAAATATATATAATAAAAATATATATTCATTTTTTCCCCTTAAAGCCCTATTGTTTGAGTTTTGGTAATTGACAAAATGATTGCATGTGAATCATAACTCTTGCATAAAGTAAGCTGCTCACAACACAGACTAATTACACATTTGGGAGGTGAGGCAAAGACATCCAGAGCTTGCTTGTGCTGAGCCAAGAGCACAGCATTTAATGAAATGAGGGCCATAAAAGGTTCAGCATGGATGCTTTCAGGTCTGACCTGGCTTCTGAGAAATTGAACACTGGCCCCTGCACAGTGGTGGATTCCCCCAGGGTTTGGAAGGCTGGATTTTTATAACTTACATGCATGAATCAGGTACTTCTTTGCACTACAAGAACGTTTGTGATTCCAGAGATGGCCCTATTTGAAATACTCTTAAGCAAATAATATAGATGCCTCACAAGTCATCCATCTTCCGCCTCCCTTTTCATTTCTCACACCAAGTAATTACTTTTGATGTTCGTTTTATAAAAATGGTTAGGATATCTTGCAAGGTCCAACTATGTAGATTGCTCTGTTTCTTCTTTCCTATTCTTAAATTCTACTCTTTCTCTTCAGATAATACTGTGAACGAAACAGAAAGCCCTTCCCATATTGTTCAGTAAACTTTTTGCCAATTATGGTCTATGTAGACTGGCCACTTCATATTACAGTGTTAAGTACATACAAGATGTTTGATTAAAATCTGTTGGATCACTATGGTTTGCAAAGAGTGACTCTTGTCACTCAGGCCAGAATGGACTAATCTCATTTCTGTATTCCAGCTCTAACAGGTTATTCACTGTGCTTGGGAATAGAGATAGTATTACAGAGAACAAAGTGAGGGAATGGAAAAATAGGGAAAGACATAACTAGATGGGAGGGAGAAGGGGAAATATATTTAATTAGAGTGATAATGGAACAGAAGCTATAAGAACTTGAAGAAAGTTTGTATAAAAGAAATTAAGGGTTTAGTTAAGGCTAGGGGTGGTTATGATAAACATTAAAATGGCTTATAAAAATTAGGGAGAATAAGACAGTTAACATTTTACTCACCATTTGGTTTGCATTTCATATATACACACACACAGATACATATATATGTGTGTGTATATACATAAGAATATACATATACATACATATATATAATTTCAGTGTTTTCCTAATTGAAAATTATGTTCCAGTATTGGATTATGAAATTAATGTAGAGGATTGTGACCAAATTAAAAATTAAGTAAGATAGCATAGAAATCAACAAAACCCATTGCACTCTGGTTAAGTATTGTCTCATGAAACTTTTGTTTATAGGTGTATGTGTATACATATATGTTTTTGCCTGAATAGATAGGCAAGCAGACAGAAAAATGGCTGATGTGTCTTTGGATCACAGTGCTTCCCAGACTTGATGAAATGTACTATGAATACTGCTGTTTGCAATATTTGCTAAAGATTTGAGGTACGTGTTATAATTTAAAACCATGAACAATCCAGTGTTCCTCACAAATTGGTAGCAATGGCACCTCTTGATCCTTTCATTGAGGATCTGATGCTGAAACTGAGCTAAGTTATCATCTCTCCTAGGAACTGGAAGCATTGTATGAGAAGGGAAATTGGACTAGGTTACTTTTAAGGTTTCTTAACACTATGATACTTTGTGCTTTTTGTAATAATTTTTAATGGAAGAACTAATTTGTGTAAACCTTTAAACTAATGAAATCTGGAATGGTAGGAATCAAAGGTGATACCAGCAGTTTATTTATTTACATATATATGTATACAACCCACAGATATGTATTTACAGATACACATGTGCACATATACACAAGCACATATTGTCGGACATACAAACATCTATATCTATCTATATATATTTATTCATTCAACAAATAGTTAAATAGTGCCTATTTTTGAGTCTGGCACTGTTTTAAGCACTGGCAATAAATTGGTGGAAAAAGAATCAGAATAATATAAAAATTCCCGCATTCAAGAGACCCTATTAAAAACAAATGAGCAGGAGCACCTGGGTGGTGAAGTCGGTTAAGCACCCAGCTCTTGGTGTTGGCTCTGGTGGTGGTCTCGGGATCGTGAGATCAAGCCCCACGTTGGGCTCTATGCTCAACATGGAGTCTACTTAAGACTCTCTCCTTCTCTTTCTGCCCCCCAAGTTTTCTTTCTCTCTACTAAATAAGTAAATCTTAAAAAAAATAAGTAAACTGGTATACAATATGTGGTAAGTACTGTGGAGGAAAAGCAGGATAGTGGACATGGGTAAGGTGGCATTGAGAGGGCAATTAAGCAATTTGAAATTGAATGGTCAGCGATGACCTCACTAGTAAATTGATACTTGAACAGAGAATTGAAAGTAGTGAGGGAAGGAGGTCTGTAGGAATCTAGGGGAGGAGCATTCAAAGCAGAGAGAAGAGACTATGCAAAGGTCTTGGGGCAGAAGCATGAAGGATGAAGGAGGTACTGAAGAAAAGAAGAAAGGCAATGCAGTAAGCATAGGATAAGTAGTAGAAAAGATGAGCAGAGAGAAGAGTCAGGGCATTCAACTTTTAATTTGTAGAATTTGTAGAATTGGCATTTTCTCTGAACGAGGTGGGAAGTTACCAGAAGGTTTTGAGTATTTGTTTTAATGGGACCACTCTGGCTGCTGTGTTGGGAAATATCCTGAAGAGCAGAAAAGTGGAGGCAGGAAGGCAGAAAGGAGACACTAGTACAGAGAGTGTTGGGTGAGAAGCAGTGGTGGCCGAGATGGTTAAAGTGATAGAATTCTGGGTGGGTTTTTTTTGTCGTTGTTGTTGTTTTGTTTTTGTTTTTGTTTTTAAGATTTTACTTATTTATTTGAGACAGAGAGAGAGAGAGAGAGCACGAGCAGGGGGAGGAGCAGAAGAAGAGGG